>VZRZ01008477.1:664636-731776 GCA_013398175.1 Climacteris rufus | reverse complement strand
GATATATATATATATATATACATGCTGAGATACAGTTTTTTTAAGTTTTAACAGAAGATATCCTATCTAAGCAAAGATGTCTAAGGATTTGAAATCCATAATGACCTTAATTAGAACGTCCTCTCTGTCATATTAAAAAAAGCATCAATAACAACAACAACAATAATAATAGTTTTAAAATCCCCTACAATGCAAGCCCCTTAAGAACTATTCTTGGGTGGCCACTTGAAATAAAGTGCAACACAGTATGTTGCATTATCACCTGTACCACGTTTTTCTTCCTCTTCTCCCTGTCATAACAAACTGAGCTGTATGGCTCCTGATAAGTAATATTATTTAGGTTTCATTATAGATGCAAAACTAGATGCAAATCCCAACACAGACATTTTCCAGTAATAGTCAATCATAATTTTATCAGCCATCGTCCAGGTCAATACTTCTGTTTGGATTACTCACTTGTATATTTATTCTTTAATGTGTACAAACTCTCCAGATAATGAGTAGCTCCAAACTCAGATGGCCAGTCCCAATAAACAGAACTGTCATGAAGATTTGCTGTGTTATATATTGATAGACTCTAACTGGAGACAGAACACTTAGATGCTATCTGCTGATTGTCATAAATGCTCAGAACATTTATGGACCTCAAGTTCAGACATGTAAATCAGCATGGTCACAAATGTTATTGTCATAGGAAAGTAAGCTCAAAAAGTATAAATGTTCAAAACCACAGAAAGATATTTTCATTAAACTACTGGCTTTTTATACTATCATTTCATTATACTTTCATTTGGGTGTTTGAGCCACATCAGTTGTTTATCTGTGAGAACTCTTTGCACAAACACATACAAATGCAAAACTCATAAACCTTGACATTTGATATTTTCCTTCCCTTGAACTGTTTCAGAAAACACAGACTTAGCTTTCAACATTCCATTCAACTGCAGCATACAGTACTAACAAGCCAGCCTGACTCATGTATGTGACAGTTATTCTCTAGCACCATCTTTGACTCTGTTTGAAAAACTCTGTATATCCTTTTTTTTTTCACTTTAAATCATATTAAAAAAAAAGATCCCTGAACAACACCATTATATGGCCATGATGACTGATGAGGTTATTTGTTTGAGGTCCTTCTTGTTTAGTATCGATCCTCAGGAAAAATATGATATCCCAGTGAGCAGTACTTCAGTGCTGTTCTATATTTTAATTCCACTGCATTTGTTGAAAGAAAGAGCTTATTTTTGAAACAATGAACACATGTGCTACATAAGCCTAAGTAAATATAAATAAATGATAAATTTAGAAACCTTAAAATTTTGTGTTGACCTAATGTAGCTGACATCCTTGAAAGTTATTTCTCATGTGATGTAGTACAGGCAGAAACTCATTGAAGTCTCCACCCTGCTTTTTTCTGGATTAATGGGATGCAAAATTCCTTATTATGATCTCAGAAGAAACCTGTTCTTTTAGTATAATGCACTATATATTGCAATACACAGATAAAAAGGAAAACCATACAACTAATATACCTTTTAGTCACATTTCTGAAACCAGGCCTCCCAGATGTATGCTATAGTGCAACTGTATGCAGATGGTACATTCCTAGTTTTCCGTTGCATATTCATATTAAAAAATTTAATCGACCGTTAACTCATTCCTATTTATAAAACTCCCATTTCCATGACAAAAAAGTCAGGTAAAAATCTTAGGAAGTAAGATTTGCAAGTGTGGTCTTAGAAAACCCAAAGGATGTCCAAAACCCCACTTTCTCTGTACAAAGCAAGCAGCGAACAAGACCACAGTGGAAAATTCATGTGACAGGTTTTTACAGTAATGTTAGGAAAGCACCTATTTAAACTACTATACAGATTATTTAAGTATGTCTGAACAAAATAACTGAAAGTAATTCATATTCTGAAGGCCTAGTTCTGTCAGATTAAAAAGAAACTAACTAATAAGGGCATTTAATTCTGCATATAATAAAAAAGAAATGTGTTTTTCTGTTCTTGCTGTTTGTTTAACTTTCTATGGCTGGTCTTGGTCACATCCAGTGCTACTCTGTAATGTTATTTATGCATTTGACTCTCATATGTTTGGACAGATGATAATTATATATTAACTAAAGAGGAACTGAGGGGACATTTCTGGTTAGCAGAATATACTGGTAACTGCTCATGTAAATGATTAATAATGACAACAATCTACATGAGAAACTCAAGGTTCAAGGTAGTAGCTTGTCCTCTTGTCTCCAGACTCTCCTGTATGTCAGTGGAAATTGTTAGCACTGGCAGTTCTCTTCTGGACCAGTCCCAAGAGAAATTAAAGACTAAAAATTCTGACAGCTTCAATTTGGTTACTGTTAATTATACTAATCGAACAAAATTAGGAAGTTGCTACTTTCTTTGTAGAGATGAGGTAGAGAGATTAAATAGGTCCATTCTAGAGAATCAGTTTTTCAAACCTGGAAATTGAATTCAGTTATTGTGAACATTTAGACCTAAGTAAATACATTACATATATAGAAAGTTCTTTCATGCTGTAGTGATCTGTTACCAAAAGCTGCAGAATGTTACAATACTTTCATGAATTAATATTGCATTTTCAACTACATGTTCAGTTAAAAAAAAAAATTGGCTTTTAAGACATTGATTAATTGCGGGTTAAAAATGTGAGATTTCTTTTGGTTTATGTCAAACTAACACTGCAGCAGGATACTTCTCAGCACAAGAATATTTCTTGAACTCTACTCAGATCGCATATCCAGTTTTGAGAAAGACTGTTTTTCATTCTGCCCCATTATACAACACTTCTTTTTGCCTGGCATTTGACAGGCATTCCCATCCTTTGCATTTACTTTACTTCACTTCCTCAATGCTGAGGCTGCAAAAACACAGCCAGCAGCCTCATAGAGCTTTTTATGGAAATCTGCCATTCTAAACTGGCACCTAACTTCACTTTATTATGCACTCAAGGAAGTTAAAACTCTGAGATGAATTTAAATACTTATGCCAATAAATAAATGGATGACAAATAAAATAATAAAAGAAGAAAATGAAAACAATGTAAGACATTACTGAAGTAGCTCTTCTTGTGAAAGCTCTGACGTTCTTTGCTTGCCTGTCACCAGCGTCAACTCATCCTTCAAATCCTGGATCTCCTTTTTCAGCTGCACAATCATCTAAAAACAGCAAGGCATAAACCAAGCATCACCTACAAATTAATAGCTAGTTTATAATTTTTGCAGTAGAAGGCTGAGTTTAGGTAAATATACTTTTACTTTCTCTTTTTTTAAAGGTCTCTTTTTTAAAAACCGTCAAAATGCTTTAAATACACCAAGCACCTTTTTTTTTTTTTTTCCATTTATAAATCAAGAAAAGTCTTCCAAATTCAGTAAATTCTTGTGTTAGAAGACATGGCTGCACAGAAAGAGTTCAACATATTTTCTGCAAAAGAGATATATAATTTGATATAGTAATGAAAAGAGCTTTTCTGACTCATTAGTTTTGCTTGTTAATAAAGAAAACACACTTAAAAGCTGACATCTTTGTTAGAGAAAGGGCAACTACACACTAAAAGTGATTTTTTATTACTTCCCCTTATAGAAACAGAAACTTCAAAACACTATCTTAATTTTAATCTTAACTTTTTTTTATGTGACATTACAGTATTATTAGAATTATAGCATACTATAATTGTAGAATGCATCAGTAGCTAGCAACAAACTAATAGCATAAATCAACACAAAGAAATGAAATTGGATTAATGAATCGTAATGACTGTGAGAAAATTACATAGAGAACATAAATAGATTTTTAAATTCTGAGAAGTCATTGTTGAAATCTGTACTTTGGGAATAAATGCCTGTAAACAACCAAATTTTATTGATCATTGACCTCTCAAAGCCAAATTCTACAAAGCAGGGCAATATGTCTAAAGTCATAGGGCAATAAGTATAAAACATGCATGAGCGAGTTCTTGGATGCTTTACGGTTGATCATGTAAGGAAGCATCCCTTCAGGCTCAAATGTATCAGTAATCCAATGATATTTTTAGATGGATATGCGTACACTGATTCCATGTGCAAAATAAGTTTCCAAGAGAAGAATGTTTTCAAGGAAAAATGAATCACTCTTGATTGCATGCGCTTTTCAGAAATAAGATTGTTGAAATCGATGATACATATTTCACTGGATGTTAAAAGTCCTTCAAACATTTCTATTTCTTTTGATGATCACATTTAACCATGACTTCTTACATTTTGAATTTTTACTTCAAAAATCAAGTATTTTTAAAATCAAGTATTTTTACTTTAAAAATCAAAATATTCTAAACATGCATATGAGTATTTCTTTTAATTCTAAGCCTACAGTTAACATTTTTACAAGTATGAACGGCTAACATAAGATTTTATTTAATAATCTTGTCAAGTGATGAACTGCTAATTAGAGAAGCTGCAAAAACGCTTAGAGAATACTGAAGGCAAAACCCTTTAGCCAGATTTTAGCCACATTTTGGTGCCACACTGATGTAGTCTGTGCTAGATTCTGAGTCAAGAAATTTGGGGCTGGTATATAAAATGGTAGACAGCTGAATGACAGTTCTCTGCTCAACGTTCAAATTTGTTAGCATGATTAACTTCAATCTGACAACAACAGAAATACCAACTTCAGGATATGGATATAAGATTCATTTTCTAGTATTATTGCAACAAACAAAAAACTACAGAAACAAAAAGCTTCATTTCTACTTTTACATGAATGCCAGAGGAGATGAGGTTTAATTCAAGACTTTGATTTTTAGTTTAAACTATGTCCTTTGGTCGTGAGTAAGAGAGGTTCAAAGATGAATTGCTTAAAAGTACAACAGGTTCAAATTCATCTTCTTAGTAAGAAAAAAAGTCAGAAAGTCTCCATTAAGAAGAATAAAGTTTACACAACAATCAGATCTACCAAGAGGTATTGTGAACTCCCTTTATAAAGCATGCATTCAACTCACAGATGATAAAAACAAAAAATTGTGTTTGATTTTTATGAAAAAAATTAAGTTCAGCACTTTACAGAATAATCAGGTTGCACCGTGGGTGCTTCAGATGGGTAACAAATTCTACAATGAGCACAGAGGCATATAAATCCAAAGTACCTGTGTTCCCCTGCCTTTTCCACAAGAGGGGATGGTTTTCTAACTCTCATGAGTCCACTTTTGCTTTACTTGCTAAATGATCCTGCAGAGCGAGACATACCAAACTCATGGAGTATAGCTCCACAGGATGTAGTAAATGTTCAGGAGTCTGAATGTGTTTTACCTCAATCAAAGGCTTCTGTGGCCATGGAAGAAATGTTTTGCATGATTTGCTATTATAAAGCCTATGTAGAAAAAAAAAAAAAAAAAGAACAGAGGAACAGAGGGGCAGAAATGAAGAATCTGTTCAATGCCTACAGGGTTTATATTTTGGCCTTCTTTTTTTTTTTTTTTTTTTAACCAGCTGAAAACCTGACAAGGATCTGCTATTCCCTAGGAAATTCAAGGACAAGAGACAAGAAGAAAATAAAAGCACAATCATTAATAGTAACTGAAATATGCTAATTACCATCAAGTAACAATGAATGAAATCATTAGCTATCTAATCCCTGAGTTTTAGAGAACAAATGGTTCTTAATTTATATTATCTAGCACTTTGCAGATTCTGGAAATCCTACTTCTGTCTCCTTTACTTGTCTTACTTTTTTTCCTAATGGTATCTTCACAGAGTTCTTCTTCCTAGCTAAGATGTTCCTTGAATCAATTTCGAGGAAGGACTGTATCTGTATGTTTCTTAACTTTTTAATACACAGATTGTTTCAGTGCAGCAGTGTGCCTTCATCAAGCGACTTACAATTTTAGTTCATTTTTAAGAGTTTTAGAACCATCCAATTATCTGTGACTACAATTTAGAAACTATCACTCTGAAAAAAGCAACACAAAGATGATTATGGAAGTGACTATTACGACTCAGATGCTTTAAGAGATGAGAAAGCCTTTAAAGGTTTTATAAAGGTCCCCTTAATTATAATCATGTCCAAATCAAAAAAATGTAAATGGTAGCTCTTTTATAGAAAAATAAATTGGAGCTTGCATCTGAAAGAATTTTAATGGGATGACTCAGTATAAAATCCTCAACATCAGTTTGACTGCTATTGGTTAATAAAACTTAAACCAAACAATCTCGTTCCCTCTGTTGCCAGACAACTCTCACCAATCTGGGGTCAATTTCTTCATTAAGAATTGCTTCATTCTTTATAAGAGCAACTCGCTGTGCAAATCTGCAGGTTGATACAGATTCCTTGAAGAAAAGGAAAAAAAAATGAGAGAGAGAAAAGAGAACTTCAGTTACCTTTGTAGCAGATATGTAGACCAGACTGCTAATGAAGCCATTAAGATACATTTCTATTTTTTGAGCATTTTACACAAATATTCTATCATTTCATATTCCAAAATAACAATATACAAGAGAAAATAGGTTAGTATATTAATGACATGGACATATAAAACTGTTAAATCATAGTACATATTTTATAGATGCAGTTAATCCCCTGACCTGTGGTTCAGTAATCCCCAGCTGGCATTACAGGATAACAAAGCCATGCTACTCAGAAGGTAATAACTTTAGAATGACGGAAAAAAGTGAAAATTAACTAAAAGTTCCTTTTTTTGTGAAACTGGGACTAGATAATTTAATGTTAAAAAAAACTGGGAAAAGAGATGAAGGAAAGAAGAGTGGAAGTCCAGGACAAATGAGAAACAAGACAGGAGACTTGGAACTCGAAGGCATACAGGAGAATGTGATACCAGATAAAAAACTGTCAGATGAGTTAAGATGGGGTGCAGCAGAAAAAGAAGGCGAAAAAAAAAAAACGATACAAGACTGAGTTTGTTGGGGAAACTCCATGACAACCAGTGTGTACTCCCATCTAAGTCACAGAATGAAATCAAAGATCCTTATAAGTATTGCTTCCTCCTTTGAGTACAACTGATATTTAAATGTCAGACCCTGCTAAAGAACTTTCATATTTAATGAGTAAAAAAACCGCAATTGGCTACAGTTACCTCAAATAATAAAACATTAGGCAGTAGTCTTAGAAATTCAAATGATGCTTGATAAACTGTATGATAAAATTTCTTGAGATGTGTCAGCCTGCACTTAAAAGAGAATTTACATATAGTCCCTAAATTAAGACAACTTTACTACTGTAATAGAGTTGATTTTCAGAATCAAAGTAATTCTGTAGTTTTCAGTCCTCCAACACACGAAAATACCAATTTATATGTTATGTTTACATACTCCATTTTTCACATGACTTCTGTCTCTTTAAGTGGTTGGAGGTTTGGTATCTGAATTAGTGTTACATGAGGAAAGATTCCAGTGTTTCTTGCCAGAGACACAATATATACACAGAGAATGAAAGGAAGGCCTTACAATGAGAGAGTTGCACACAGTATTAGTTGGGCTCTACGTTTGCCTCTGCTGTACAGTTCCTGTGCAATGATTATCAGCCAATGTAATTATAATTAATTTCTATACATATATTAAGTACAGTTATATGTACAGTACACATATATTTTCTCTAGATCTCTTTGCCCTGTTTAGTGTGAATCATATGTTAAACTAATGAGTAGCTAATCAATTCAGTTCTCAATGTTCAATATGTTACATCACAATTTGTTTATTCTATGCCATCAAAATGGTAACCAAGTCAGATACCTAATTTCCTATCATTTTTCTATCATGCTTTTCATCATAGCACTGCAGGGTTTTACAAGAATTCATCAATTAACCATCTAGTTATTACTTTGCTGCAGGTACAGAATGACTACACTTAACAGGAAGGAAACTGAAGTAAAAAGTATCCAAAAAATTATATTCAGTTGCTGTCAGTCTATGATCTGCTATTAAAAACAGCTTCCATTCAGCTTCAGTTACAGCTATATTAAGTATCTACACATCAGAATCAACCTCTTCATTCAAGAGCTTCACAAAAATTGCATAGAAAATGTGATCTGAGAAATTCTGCGTAAGAAAATACAAGTAGGAATACAATCTATTTCTCTAGGATAATAATCTATTTGTCCTCTTTATGTGAGTGTGCTTTCCTATTTTGAATTCTCTGCTTCATTGTTTTCATTACAAGAAACAACACTAGGTCCTTAAAAAGTGGCTTTTACTACATAACTTCAATTCCTACTGGGGGTAGTTCTGTCTCGTGCTTTGTTTGTGAATGAAATGTTTATCCAAAGGAAAAAACCAAACAAACATGCAAACCTAACATACTTATGGATAATGACTCATGTAGCTCTCCTAATTCTGATATTTTTCTAAGGATTAGTAATTGAATTATCATCTGTTTGTATTATTGATATTTAATATATTATATTTATATTATAGCTTATCATCCATCCATATTATTTGGATATATCAGATATTGGGGAGCAGGAAAGGGATCTTTTTTTTTTATTTTTGGGAGAACCAAAGAATAAGATCTGTTGTGTAAAATGCATATGTTAAAGCAAGAACAAGAAAATTGTCAGTAGCTTATTCTGGATAATTGCTTGGTCCAAGTATTTCCAAAATAGAAACCTTGAACACAATGTGAGATACACACACCTGATGAATTGATATATGAAAGGGTTCTGATCTCACAGAGTTTCAAATAAAATTAAAAAACTTTCTCAGCTTCATTTGTAACCATACAATATGCTAGCATAATTACATGTTTGCAAGTCCGAACAATATGTTTTCATTTAACAGCAAAGTCCACTTTTCCAAAGAAAAAAAAGTCTATAACTAGATGAAGTATGGTTTGAGTATATTGCTTTCCACTGCATTTCATAAAATAGGCTAAATAGGTTTTTTTCTTGTTTATTTATATAAGAAAGCTTTGATGTTAAGAAAATCAGGAAATAAATAGATTATAAATGTCTTTGAGCACTGTTCTATGTATTCACATTGCTACATATTTAAAAATAAAATAGACTAGACTATTTCAGTTGAAAGGGATCTAAAATGATTGTCTAGACCAATTGCCTGACCACGTTAAAGCATGTTTGTAATGGCTTTGTCCAACGCCTCTAAAATACTGACAGGCTTGGGGCATTGATCATCTCTCCAGCCTGGTCTAGTGTTTGACCACCCCCTTAAAGAAATGCTTCCTAAAGTCCAGCCTGAAGCTGCCTTGGCAATGCTTTGAACTATTCCCATACATTCCATCACTGTGTTCCAGGGAGAAGAGCTCAACATCTCCCTCTCTATTTCCCCTCCTCAGGGAGCTATGGAGAGCAATGACCCTCAGCTGCCTTAGCTCCAAACTAAACAACCCCAAATTCCTCAGCTGCTCCTCACTGGACATTTCTTCCAGCCTTTCACCAGCTTTGTTGTTCTCCTCTGGATGCACTCAAGGGTCCTTCCTAATCTCTGGGGCCCAGAACTGCACACAGTGCTCAAGGTGAGAACTGCAGACAGCAGGATAATCACACCTTTTGACCTACTGGTTGTGTTGTGTTTGATGCATCCCAGGATGTGGTGCCCTCTTGGCTGCCAGGGCTCACTGCTCATCTCACCAGCATCCCCAGATCCATTTCTGCAGGGCTACTTTCCAGCCATTCCTTTCCCAAATTATGCTCGTGTTGGGCGTTACTTCACTGTAGGTACACAACCTAATGCTCCAATCTATTTAGATTCCCCTGCAAGGCCTCCTGTCCCTCAAGAGAGCGAACACCATCTCCCAGTTTGGCCTCATCAGCAAACCTGCTAACAGGACATTCAAATCCTGTATCCAGATCATTGACGAATATATGGAACAGAACTGGCTCTAGAACAGATTCCTGAGGAACATCTCCGCAAACCAGTCTCCATCAAGATGTAGCCCCATTCACAACCCTGTGAGAAAAACTACAGATCTTTTTCTAAAAAAAGATAAGAAAACATCACTACACACAGTTTCAGTGCAGGAAATTGGTGGAAGAATGGAAAAGTATTTGAAAAATTTCTGTAAATCCCAAACTACCCTTCCCAATTCCCTCTCTTTCCAAGTGAACTGTCTGGTTGTCTACCAAACTCAATGAAATCTTGACTCCAAAGAAGTCTAATAGAAGTTCTACCCAGGTTTTCAGTGGAAATGAATTTTTATAACTCAAAATGTATTAATCAGGAAATCAGTAAATCAAAAAAAAAGAGTAGTTCATTACTAGGTGGAACTCATTTCCCAACTGCTGCTTGACTTCAGATTATTTAGAGAAAAGCGCATTTCCTAAAGAATTTGTTTATATCTTACTGCAATTTCCACTGAAAATATTATCTCCTGGTAACAAAATTATAATTTTTTTTAATGAGGATAAGAATAAAACCTTATAATCTTGAATTGCAATCTATAGTACAAATCAACAGAGCAGGATCTACAGAGAAGTGACAACTTTTTCGTTCAATATAGATAGAATAACATACATCTATATTTCTTTTGTCCATGGCAAGTGTTGCTATCATGGTAGTCATGCAGTTTCCTCCCAGGCTGTCTCTTAGCACTGAGGTCATCATAGAGTTTCGGTAAGGAATGTGGGACCGATTTTTCTCTGCAAGGGCAATTATTACCTGAAACAATAGCAAAAATAGAAAAGACTTTTAAAGGTATATGTCTATTAATGATTGACCCATAAAAAGAACAAACCCAATTTGCTCAGGAACTCGTGACACAACAAAACTACACTTACGCACCCAGTTAGCTGCAAACCTACTGGTTTTATTGAAAGAATTCCAACTTAAATTCCAACGTGTTTGTAGGTCTTCATCATACGCTAGACTTACAGTCTCTCAGCAACAAGGAAACTGAACACGATAAACTCAAACCCACAGGTTTTCCTAAGACACAGGAACTTACTGAAAAATTTTCCTCATACTTTTTTTTGTCATAACAATAAAGTATGGATAGTATTAAAGAAAAACGTCCTCAATATTTGCTGAAGCATGCTGTAAAAATCACACATTCTTAAAGCATGCGCTTTTTAGATGGGACAATACAATTATTTCTGAGAAAATGTCTTGGAGAGCAAAGCACAAATAAAAGGGTGCATGATTACAATGTACTGCTGGAAAGAAATGATTCAGTTTAGAATATATACGCCTTGGCCAAAGAGGAAATTGTACACCTACTATTCTCATTTTCCTTCCTCAGCTGTTTACATTATGGGACCTAATTATTATTAAACAAAAAGCTAGATTACCACATATTCTCCTGTGATATAAAAGATTTGAACTGTTATCTGGCCAAGCACTGTACTGAAAAACTGTAGCAATATGACTTGTGCAAGCTCTCCTAAATGACTAGGAGTTGGTTTTCTTTAATAAATGTTACATACCAGTATATATTTTGTTTATGGTGCATTCACAAAAATTGCTATTTTAGAAAGTTTAATAGCAACTTTTTTGTGGCATTAGTTTCTCTTATTGGTCTTCAGAAAGTTAAGAGAGACTGCCCTGAGAGACACAAAAGTATACTATGAAAATTGTTATCTTGTAAAGGAGTCTGGAAACCCATTCCTGAATCAAGGTTTTCAAATCTCATGTATTATAACTCGTTATATAGAAACATGTTAAAACTTTTTTGGTTTATAATATTGCATAGAAACCTCATAGTAGTCTAGGCATACATTAATAAGCATATTGTCAGCCTCTGCCACACAGAGACTATAATCTGAATAGAAAAGATGGAAAAGAGCCAGAAAGAAGATCTGTTATTTCCGTTAAGAATGGGAACTTTGTTACAGGGAAGTTCATTTTTTTGAAGTTCATGCAAGAAGTCTGTAGCCCAGGTAGAATCTCTCACACTAACACTGAAAAGCTATGTGCCCAGCTCTTATGATGCAGAAGCCTGTCACGTGAGAGTGACATAATACAGAAGATTTTAGCCTTAAGTACCGTTAATCACCTAAATCACTAAGCCAGTCTTTACATTCCAATCAAGGAATCTAGTATAGAAACAGGAGAATCTGAAGGAGAAGGAAATTATGTTCTTTCACAGAGTGAGACCACCTGCACAGAATCTGAACCTGAATTCTCTAAGAGGCACCAAATGTGATAATCGGAAAATTGTCTCATTTAAGGTGTTTTTTTTTATTGTTATTGTTTTTTATTTTTATTGTTATTTTTTATTAAGGTTTTTTTTTTTAATACTGGTGGATCTAAACAATTATACTACTAAACTAGTATTATAATAAGCACTATACTGATCTAAATCAATATAATTTAAAGGAGAAAGTTTCATTTTGAGGGGGTCAAGCAAGCTACTTTAGGCCTAGTTAATTTTTTAAACATAGACTCTGACAGAACTATTGTCACTTTTTGTACAATTGCATCCTATATGCAACACAATAGCATAGAGCAGGTACAACCACGCACAAATAACTCCACCGAAACATGTGGAAACACTGTTAAGCATAAAGGAAGGCCCAAGACTCAAAAGTGAGTCTTCAGACACGATCTGAAGGGTGCCCAAGAGTCGCTGCTGTCCTCAGCCTATGTGCAAGGAACAGATTTGCACCAGTACCTCATACCAACAGGTACTGAGCTTCCTCAAGAGATGAGGATTTTGGGGTGCATCACTTGCAGATACAGAGCTGTCAGGTACATCTATATCTTGCTTTTTAGTGTACCACATGCTCTGAAGCCATTTGTGTGCTCCAGAAGTCTTTTTTTATGTCTCGTGTCCCACCTCCCATTTCTAGTAGAGTTTAGAATCTTAAGCATTCATCCTTACAGAAAAAGAAAAAAAAAAAAAGAAACAAAGCCTACTGCTGATGTCTTGTAGTTAATTGAAAGCATTATTACTTTTTGAACAACATAAGCTTGCCTCCAATATATACTACAGGTTTTGCTGGAAATAATTCAGCCCAAAATCATGATTTGCTAATCAGAAACAAATGCTTGTATTTCATTTTAAATTATTAAAGAGTTCCTGGGTTTTTTGCTACTCTAGTGTCTCTATATGTTAAGGAGGAAACCTCAAATGAAAATTATCTTTTCTATAGGATGCAAATAAATCTAGCACTTGATGACTGTCAGTACTTTCAAATTTTATTAGCAAAAACTTCGGTAAGTATGGGTAGCAACCATTCACTAATGAATAAAATCTTTTACCATTTCCTAAATGGAACATTTGTTAAATGACAGTTAACAAACATATTCATTAAAGTACTGAGAACATTGTACTCTATTATTTTTGGGAAAAAATTCCATTATAGTGTCAAATCATGTGGCAGTATAACTGTTAATTTAAAATTCTAAATTTGGTCCAGTATACTCTATGTTTTGTATCATAAGGAATATCTACTTATACACAGTTACAATGCAATTGTAATTCCAGAACATGCTATTACATCTCTCAGACAAAAAAAGCTACCCAGATATGGTAGTAAGTTCTAAATGCCTGCTGTCATTTTAGATCAACTGAATGAAACAATCTTTATTGTTCTCTGTAGAGGCCACTTGGAGTAAAAGTGTAGTTGATATATATGAAGATTTTTTAACACATTGCAGATGTTTAAAAAGTAGACCAAGTGTGATAACACAGAACTGTGTTCCCATTGTCACCTCGATAAAAATAATTTTATGTAACTATTTTATTGTGAATATTGTTTCAAAATGGCACAAATCAACACTAGACCACCAATAGATAATTAAATAGTTGAGAATATACATAAGACGATTTTGAGGCATTTGTATACTTTAATATTAGTCACTGCAAGGTCAGAACAGAATGGTTCAATTCCCAATGAATAAGAAGATATTTTTATTGTCTTTGGTGGTCTATTATTCAATATCAGAAAACATTTTTATTAATGATACACAGTCTCAAACAGAATCCAATGGTCTTGTTTCCAACTGTATTTCTCCTAAAATACGAATTAAAAGTTGCACAACAAAATAGTATTTTTCCCTTCTGCAGCACTTCGGGCCTCAGTGTCTCAAAACACACTCATGCAATGTAGCGTTATAAATACATAAAAATCATAAAATAAATAAGAAGGCTGCTGAGTATATACAATTTGTATGAGTCTGAAGATGTCCATTTTAGGGTAACTGATACTTATCACTACTGAAATAGAGACCTTTTTCTTCAAGGTAAAATGTAAACAAATGAAGGGTATGAAAAAAATTCAATGTGATAATAAATGACTGACTGCCACCTGCTGTACCTTAAGCTTCTCCTTTTGACAGATGAAATATCTCTGAACATAAATTAAATGAAATCCAAGAGATCTGTTCATATTAACAGAAAAACATGTAACACAAAAATTAAAAATAGTCTTCCCAGCAAGTAGAACAGTTATATATCCTAATCATAATTTTAAAGAATTTTCACATACACACACCCACAAAATTTTCTGGTTTAATGATTTCCTCAACTGTATATTTTACTAAATAACACATATACTGTAATGTAAATTAAAAAGTACAGATTAGAATTTTAGAGTTAAGCCTTTTTTCTTAACGTACCCCCCTTATTCCTCCCCCTTAATGACAGTGTCACAGACCTGCTATGGTTGTACATAAAAATTTTTAAAGAAGCCTTAGGAAAAAATACCATATACTCGATCAGAATCCCAAAAATAATTACTTTCAAGTAACAGGAATAGTGTTTGCTGCACTGCAAAAACAATATTATTTAGTCAGTCTTAGGAAGAAATTAATTTCTCTTACAGGTGTGAGGTCTGAAATAGACACTTGGAAATCTTCAATGATTGCAACTTAACAGCAGAGCATTCAAAAATCAGACTTCATTAATTGCCAAGTGTTTCTTACCCTTACCTGGTAAGCATCATAAACATCAAACATACAAAACATCATGGTACATCAAGGAGATAGATATTAAAGCCTTACTAATAATTTAAAAATATTAACAAGAAAAGAATTAATTTTAATTATAATTAAATTAAAAATACTTAATTATTTAAAATACATATTAATAACACTAATCATAGTTAACCAAATCTTTCTACTGGAAATCTTTATGTCCAAAGTTTTCATTCACTGCTGGTATCTTAAGTAATTTTTTTAAATGAGTAAGATTAGTTAGGAGTAATCTATTTTCTCAATTATTTGCCTTTTCCAAAGAAGAAAAATAAAAAAGCAACAGTGAAAGAAGGATAGGGATTTTACTACACCTTAAATCAAGAGGCTAAATCTTTTCAGTGACAACAGCTAAATGATATAGATTTGTGGAAATTTATTATTATTATTGTAGTTGCATCTATGAATTCTATTGGTATAAATCCAATTATGGTAGTTATGCCATAAATACATTACCAAAGATAACTCCTGTCTCAAAGAGATCAAAGATTCAAATTGGTAGAGGAATAAAAAAAAAACACACAACAGAAGAGCCTAATAATTTACCATATTACAATGCTTGAACCAAATAAATCCAAACACTTTAGTTCAGTGATACATCCTGATCCCAGCTGTGGAAGGGGAAGCAGACTAAAAAGAACATTTTCAGGAGAAATACAGTTGCAGTCCTGTAAAAATCTTCAGTATTCCAAATAAAACAAGAAAATTATTTTTGAAATACTACACTGTATGCCCATTAAAATATTAATTGTTAAGTTTACTTAATTGTTAGATTTTCTCTGAATTAAAATGTTCTTTTAATATGTTATTTTAAAGGCAAAGCTATCAATTCAATGATTTAAAAAAACTACAATAAATATCCTAAAACTAACTGAATATTGGAATCCAGTTTTCCAAAACATTGCACACTTCCAAAACATTGTTAGACAGAAATGTAGAAAAATGAAAAATGTTTTACTCTATTTCAATTTCACCTGTTCCAAATAATGTAATGAGAGGTTGATATATTTGGCTTCTGTCAGTAAGTGACCTCCAATTCCAGTCTTTGCAACACGTTCTGATCCAGCGAGGTCTACTAAGTGCAACTTGGAGTGTCGGATGGTTGCAGATCCAGGCTCCTTGCTGGAGATATGAATAGTGAAAATGCAGTGAGATCGGCTTGAGGCTTGATTCATTGGTGTCTACAATGAAGAGAAAGAAAGAAAGAAAGAAAGAAAGAAAGAAAGAAAGAATTCTCAATGTTCAGTGGATAAATAAATTCAGCTTTTTATAGCTCAATAACTTGGCAACTGAAATCATCTATTCAGTTTCTCAGCTATCGGACCTGTAATAAATATTCAAAAAGAACCCAAAATTATTTACCTGACATTTGCATTCTGGATAAATACTTGGATAACTTTTATCTGGACAAATTGTACTGCAAGCAACCAAGGTTGTTCTAATACACTCCAACACTGAGTGCACCAGCAAAGCAAGTGGCCTTACTATGTAAGGAATACTAGAAAAGGGCACCTTGACTGGAGGGAAAGTTATTAACATCTGATCTCCAAGAGATTATTAATTTCCCCATTGGTGCACCAATTCCTCCTCTTTTTATTTTTTTGGTAAGTTGCTACCAGTGTAACTAATGCTAGCAATTTCCAGAAAGATTTAGCATTTTGCAGTATTACTTTTAGGAAAAAATTTACCTGGCAAAATCAGTATCAGATTTTTAGGTGGCATAACAGAGTTTTCATAAAATATTTGGCTTTAAATATAGTTTTCTTGGAATAACTACTGCCACACTTCCTTAACTTGACACATAGAAATTCTTGGTCAATTGGTAGAGATGCTCAGTTTTAGCATCACTTCAGAGGTTTTCTCACTATATTCTGCAGAACAGAAAATTTTAAACAGCTCTCAGGTAAAAAACTGAGATGAGATTTCAAATTACCATATGTCATCACACATGTACTTTTCTTAAAAAGCATATAAAATATCTTTAAACATCTAAAGCACCTTTTGGTTAGTTGGAACAAGTTTTGTTAGAAACTTAAATCTAAAATAATTCCTCATTATCCTCAATTTACAAATAACTAAAGTTTTATATTATATATAGAAAATGAAGGTTTAGCACATAGACAGTATTTTATTTTAAATTACAACAAGTATGACTACATTGTTTTAAGGGCATAAATGCTGGACCTGCAGAAAAATAGGGTAGTGAAATAAATAATATTATTGAATTAGCAACTAAATCTGTATTTATTTATTGCTGCTTAAAAATGTAATAAAATATTCTGGTCATACTGCCTACATTAATCTCTTGTCTATACTTTATTTCTCTATTATTCTGGATTATTATTTATGTAGGCATACCCTGTGATTCAGGCCAGATATACCAACACATTGCACTTTTTCTACATCCTCTGCTTTGGTATGCAACATTGTAGGTGTTAAAATAGCCTGTCCCCTGCAGGTGTTGAAGGTGCTGTCTTGTTAATCCAGAAAGGACAGCTCTTAACAGAAAGACTGCAAGCTGAATAATCCTCTAATGGGAATAATGTGAACAGCCTTACTACTTGGTTCAATTTCCCCTTTTGCTTTTCAGCCTTAGTAGTGCCAGCACAACCAAACTGGTTTTGGGAACTGATCCAGTTCAAAGAAAAAAAAAAATATAAACCATACATATTTAACCTGGATCAGTTTCTCGATACAGCCACAGCATAGCTATAGAAAATAGTTCTGGTAGACTACCTGAAAATGGCAGCACACAGGATGTGAATGAGTAGCTAGGGTGCAGGAATAGCTGTTGGTAAAAATTCTGTAAGAAAATTTCAGCCTTGGCACTATTTTCTTCTGGGCTGCTTTACCTAATAAAGGCAAGCTTAGAGGGAGAGGGAAAAGAATTTTGGTCATTAGTTTATACAGATGAGGAATTTTGGAATTAACGACGTTGTGAAATGAGCATCAGAGTGCAGTCACATGCTATGCTGTCCTCAGAGGTGGCGCAAAGCAAATGAAGGGGAAGTGAGTTGTAGTGTTGGAATGAAAATAAACAAGAGCTCAGGGAAAGGTGTCAAGCAAGAAAATACTCCCAAACTTACTTAAAATGCAATTATACTAAGAAAAGGTTATATGCTGTGAAAATGTACTTTATTCAGCAATTCTGATGCCATGAATAATCAGAGCCAGCTTCACTTATTTTACTAGGACAGCTATAATTTTATTACTTGCAGCTCTGTGAAGCAGGACTGGATATTTTATTTTTTCCAGCTCAAAATCCACAATAGCATTAATATTTAAGGACATTCTCCTCAACAGAACTGATAGTTGAGGACATTTTGCTCTACAGACATGGCATCAGTCACACTATAGTGCAGACAAATCTAAGCCAGATCAAATATCAATACAGGTCCCGCTATGGAAGCACAAAGCAAACGTTGTTATGAAAGAAGCTGAAGAAATCATCGTACTTCTGAAAAAGCATTCTTAAGCAAACTTGAGTTTCACGCTGCAGCAAAACCTCATGTATTTCAAAATGTGCTTTTAGTCATACCTGTTTAATGCCAACAGACACAAAAAAAATTAAACCGTAAGAGAAAATGATTTCAGGACTCTGAGTTCCAAACACACAGGGCAATATTTGGTCTATTAGGTCTTTATTGTCTATTGCAATACACTAGCCACAACTTTACTTGCATGTTCCAAATAGATTTGGCTGGACTGGTCATTAGAAATTCCACTGCTTTTCTCTCCACAGCTTCTTTTTCTCATGCAAATGAAGCTGATTTGGAAGTCACTGGCTAGAATCCCAAACTGGTATTTTTGTAAAGTCCTTCTTCAGAGTAGAAGCATGGTTTAATCAAGACACCAAGATGCCTTTTTACAATATAATTCTATCTCCGCTTTGAAGTTCCCATATATAGGAAGCTCTGTTAGAACTCTTGCAGAAAGCATAAAGCAATAAAAATTTAAACTGTTAAATGGGATGTGATCATGAAATGTTAATTGCATAATCCCTCCACACTTTGCTACTTTTACCACACAAGTAGATGCAAAGCACACAACAGAAATGACTTGTCAGCATCTTCAGTCCAAAAACAAGGCTTTTTTGTTGTTGTTTGGTTGGTTATTTGCTATCTTACATATGCAACTTCTGAGTATCACCATTCATCTGTTTGGAAAGTTTGAAAATGGAAAACAAACAAACAAAATCTTCTGGACAGTGTCTCAGAGCCTACTAAAATGTTCCTTTAGTGGTTTTCAGAGTTCATTTTGGCTTTGTTAGCAGTATTCAAACCATATGTATATGAAATCATCCTCACACTAATTTGATGTGATGAAGGAAAAAAAGAAAGAGGGGAGTGGCGTGGTTCTTAGCAGATGGTTGCTATTGTGAGAGTTATATATAGAACATCTGATGAGCTGCAGTTACTTACAAAGAAATAATTTTTTCCAGGAACTCTGTGACATCATAAACCACATAAGCAGACTGCAGATGCTTTGTGATATCACATGAGCACTACAAAGGAATTAATGCCAGGTCATCTGTTGCTGGCCATTTGTGGCATGGTAAAGAATAACTCAATAACATTTAAGATCACGATTTGGTAAAGCATCAGTGTTTCATTTGATCTTGGAAAATACATACAAGGTATATTTCAAGCCATACAAGCTAGTCTTGTTCTTTTCCAGGTCCAGAATATACCTGTTTAATGAAATTAAATAAATTGTACAGGAGCTTTGTGACTTTAACTACTACATCTATTTATACAATGGTTGCATGAAGGTGGTTTCTGCTTAAATGAGAATCTACAGCACAGTCATACTGCAAGAAGCATCTGAGTTGGATGTTTCTGTCAAGGAATACAAGGTCATGAAATGTCAAAAAATTTGCTGGAACCTCAGTTGTCCATCTTAATCTAAGTCTTAGCTATCTTAAGTCAGCAAAATACTGGAGGAGTTCTTCCATACACAGGAATTTATGTCTCCCAAACCCTCTACTTTTTGCAGCTGCTGTTTTAAATGTTGTTTTCACTAGGAATAGCCAGAAATGGATGATACTGGTTTAAATAGAGTTTTTAATAATTGGGGACTTAAGAAACAGAAAGTTTCTAGAATAGGACAAAGATGTATAAAAAGCTGCTTGAAAATCAACATTAGACTAACAGAAGCTGCTACTGTCTGGAAGAACAACATATTGATTATGGCTGCCAAAACACTCAGACAGAAAGAATACATGAAAGGGTTCAGGACCACTGGGACAAAACGATTTTACAGGTGATAAATGCAGTTGTTCAGCTCATATTGCAAACCATCTCCACTTGGCAGCTTATACCATTCCAGCGGAATCTTTTCTTCCTTGAATCAAAATATTTAGACAGCAGCAGAACATGCTTTTCCTTTATGAGTGAATTAGTGACTAGCCAATGC
The DNA here is from genome assembly GCA_013398175.1 of Climacteris rufus. NCBI lineage: Eukaryota > Metazoa > Chordata > Aves > Passeriformes > Climacteridae > Climacteris > Climacteris rufus. The sequence goes on along the minus strand of VZRZ01008477.1, from coordinate 711,486 downwards.
ATAAGTGAAGAAAGGCTGATTTTGAGTGTTCACATTTTTTGAGAGAATGTCTCAATGAAAAGGTACAAAATTTTCTTTTAAGGACTGTTTCTTTTTCCTAAGGTGTTTTCACCTTTGAACTTTTCAAAGAAGAGCAAGGGAAAAAAAAAGTACTGATAGCATCCAAGACCACTATCAAATTGATTTTCTCCAATGTCATGCTACAATCAGAGAGATATCTGTAGGAAGATGTTCTGACAGCTACAGTCATTTCACAGTTCAGATGAATATCTCTGCCTAACGAATATAAACTCCACCAGTTCCAACAGAACTATGCTATAAGGAAGAGTATGTAAATTGAAGAATAGGAGGTGCCTGCCCTTGTATCTGGTAGGTGAATGAGATCTTAATACGTCTTTAATTTCCTTTCTAAATAATATAGTCAGGTGATGGGGCTCTTCAGGTTTACTTGGGTACACTCGACATAGCTGAAATTGAAAAATCATTGCTATGAAAACATAAGGATCAGAATAAGAGCAATCACTCACTGAAAGCAGTAATTTCTCTTTCCATATTTACTACAGGTACAGTTCACAGTTAGACCACACAGTTAGACTATGGTAGCTTTTAAACTCAGGTAACTCACAAAGCAATTAATATTCCCCAGTGAGGATATTATTAAATTTTATGCTATACAGTGCCTTTTATCCATATAAATCCCAAAGCATTTTAAGGATTATTCGAAGTAGTACGTATGACCAGTGATTTTTTTACCATGGAAATGAAAGCACCTGTGCTGAACTGATGATGCCATTTGGTGCTACAATACAACAGGTTGGAGGGGAAAAAATTAACAACTGACACCAATGAGGAACCTAGGAAAACAGAAAGTTGTCATTTCTTCTGGAATGCAGCGCTAATATGGATACCATGCATTTTTGTTAAAAGTGTCATTTAATCTCATATGTTCACACATTCAAATCCTACTTTTCATATTTCATCCAACAAAAAATGCAGTCAAACACTGCCAGTGACTTTCTAAATATATTTAAGCAAATACTAAAGGACAGTAAATACAAACAGAATGAGTCCAATTTAGAGGTCACAAGTCAGTCTCCACAATTATCTTTAACCCTTTAAGTTTCATTCTTTCTTGAAATAAACATATTTAAACATTGTCAAAAGTTTACTGCTTGCCCCAAGGGTACTTCAAACATTTTAAACGATGGGACAAATACTGTGGAGTATGCACTGTCTTCCAAATTTAAAAAATGGGGTACTATAGGTATAAAAACATGCACTAAAACATTTCTTTTCTCATTAAAACAAAGTACTTTTTCATTAGAGGAAAAATAAATTCTAACTGTGTATGTAATTGCAGTGCTCAGACATACTAATTTCAGATAAAGATTACACAGTTTTTTAATTGATGCATGTCTTTGGGAGGCTACCTTATTCTGGTACTTTCAGAGAAATACTAAAAATACTAAGAATTCTCAAAATCACTGAGCTTTAGGCATGTTGTTTCAAAAGACATCATATGAGATTACCATCACAAGAACTTAGAAAAGGCCACTTCAGCTGAAGATATATTAAGAGTATACCAAAATAAAATCATTTGTGAACACTGCCTAAATGGCCAAACACTTATTTCTGTACAGGAGCTTTTTTAGATGTTGCTGCTACCAGCTGTTCATATTGCAAATTAAGATTTTGAAAGCCTCTGCATGCATTTCAGATACCTAAATCAAAGTTGTCTTAACAACTTAAAATATAGAAAATCAGTTCAGATTTTATAACCTGTTGCTGCAGATTCTTATGCATTCAAATGTAACAAGAAACTGCTTAATGGGAAAAACAAACAAAATTATAGCCCTTACATTCAGTCCAATTTTGTCTAATAAAGCAATCCTGCACGAATTAGACTACTTTCCTTTTTTTTCCTTCTCATGGGCTATATGGTAATGTGTGGGAAAGAAATACTTCATTACAAACATTCCCTTAGGTTCTGACATTCAATTAATTAATTAATTAATGTTGCCTATAAAATACTCTTAATATTGTGATGATTTTCTTTTTAGCCCAATCAGTGGTGAGGGAAAAATGCAGCCCTCAAACCACAACTTAGACTTCATCAGCATAGGCAATGCAGAAATTAAATTGTTATCCTTATTTTCATAACAGTCAACTCTTCAAAGAAGGGTTATTCAGGGGTAAAGCATTAGATTGCATTTTTAGAGGCTACACATCTCATACGTGGTCCATTATAGTCATCTGAGTTTTCCCACAGCCAAACTCCTCATCATTAAAAAAGATGAATCAAGCATTTATTTTACTTTCTTTTCTACTTAGGTTTATTAATCTTCTGTCTTTTTTTTTTTTTTTAAAGTTTACTTAAGAGGGTTTGAGTCTTCATAAGTCAGAAAGTATTATCATAACTCAAGATTTAAAAATATGGATCTCTGGAGAAGTTACGTTTTATGTCACAAGTTCTCTTTCTTAGATCTCTACACTAGCCCTTCGTTATGCAAACACTATTTTCTCAATGTGAAAAGTCATCACATAAAGTACCACAGTCAACTAAAGCCCAAAATGCCATATGATAATGGGGGGTAAATTCTGTAATGCCTAAGATGAAGCAGCAGTCAATAAGCTCACTGAACTGTACTACGATATACCTCCTGCAATCACAAAGGAAAGGTGTATGACATAATCACATAAATAAAAATTCTACAGTGAAGTCCACCTCAGCTGAAAATTTTAGAGTTTTGCTGGCATTCAGACTAAGCAAAGTAAATATTGTGCAACAGCTGGTAGTTATTCCAAGCAAGTATTCTTCATTAAAGACCAATGAAACAAGAACTTTATAGTGTTTATATAACAAAACACACTTGCAAAAGCAGCAAAACTGACATCTGAATAGCATTTGCTAACCCAAGGTATTCAGATTAGTGAATTCTCTACTATTAGATGTCACATACTCTGATGTCTATTCTTGTATTTTCTAGGAAATACTAGCATGCTCCAAACAAAACAAACAAGTTGTAGGTTTAAAAAAAAGCTAAAGGACATTTTCCTCAAACAATGCACTGTCACATGAGATTTCATGCTAAAAATTTGCCAGTGTAAAAAAAAAAAGGCATCAGGGCAAATTAATTCAAACACAAAATACAGCAAAAGTCATTAGCTGTAAATAATCTGACAAACTAATGCAGCCTAGGAGATTATGTTTTAAAAAACATATTATTTACTTGGTTTATCTTTTACTCTTTTCTATGTATTTTGCTATTGACCATTACTTCATCTTCATCTTTCATGACTTAGCATATTCATTAGTCCTGCTATTTGTTCATGACTTGCAGTGTTTAGGATACATATGCTCTTTTGAAATATGAAATAAAATTTCCCTTTACCATTGCTGATTTATGACTCTGATTTATGGCTGGCAGCATACCACTCTTTAATATTCTGTCTCAGTTTCATAGCGAGGGCCTCTAGACGGATCAGAGATTTTTTAAGATCTTTCTCCATACAATGAACCTCATTTTTCATTATTTTGGCCCTGAGATTAGCTCATGGCGCTTATAATGTGGGTTGTGGGTTTGATCACGGTACAGGCCGTTCACTTAAGAGCGGGACTTGATCATCCTTGTGGGTCCCTTCCAACTCAGAATACTCTGTGACTACACACTATCATGATGGGTTTACGAGCTTCTGAACTCAATGTCACCTTTTTATCTCCTCTATTACTCCTTTTAAAGTTCCTCTCCTCTACATTGTATCAAATTTTCCACTTCAATATTATGAAGCAGTTCTTTGGCTCAATACTTAGGTTTGTTATCAGCCCTTCTGTTGATTATCTCTTGCCTTAATGTAATTCTACCTCTCAAAATGTAACTGTTGGAATAGTCCTCCTTGAGAAAAAGAGAACAAATATTTGTGTTGCCTATTTACATTTTGTAATCAAATGTTTCTTCCCCTGTACCTAGGTGTATGTGGTCATCCAGCAGAAACATAGAATTACTTGACTATTTCACATACTTCAAGTGTCTCTCTCGTCAATGATTCATGATATATCCTTTTGGAGATACAGAGGAAGAAAATCCACAAAGTTCTAAAAGAGAATTAACTGTATTGCAGTAAAGACACATTGATAGTACTCACATTATACAATACACTTTTTATATTTACACTCCATATCCAAGCATGAAGGAAAAAAAAAACCTTACAGATTTTGGGTATGGAAACATTTCGTTTGAATTTTTCAGAATCAGTAGAAACATCCTTGTGTTGAATATTGAATATTGGCACATATTTATTTTGAATTTCCTTTGATCTACCATTTGGGTTTTTTTTTGTTTTGTTTTGGTAGGTTTTGTTTGTTTATTGGTTTTGTTTGGGGTTTTGTTTGATTTGTTTGGGGCTTTTTTTGTTTGTTTTTTCTTTTGTTTGTTTTTTTACACATAACACTACATGTTTATGTAATAAGAAGGAAAAGAGGGGACTGATAACTCTTACATTAAGTCGTTCAAAGGCAATTTAGTGCTTAATCATAGAATCAGGAATGGTTTGAGCTGGAAGGGACCTTAAAGATGATCTCATTACAACTCCTCACACTCTGTGGGCAGGGACTCCTTCCCTTAGACCAAGTTGTTCAAGGCCCCATCCAACCTTGTATTGAACACTGTCAGGGAAAAACTTCAGTGGGAATGTTTGACAATGCTTCATAAGGCCTTGTTTTCTAATCCTTAAATGTCTATAAATGTTGATACATGCCACATTCAAAAGTCAGTCTATAGTTTACGAGAATTTTTGTATTGCACTTATTTGAATTTCAGTAAGTTACAACATCAAGAACCATCAATCAGATCCAGTATGGAAAGCTATCATCAGAGAAATGCTTATTTAATTTTGTTGTGTAAATATACTCAAAAAGAGGATACTAATTTATCTCCAAGGACTTCCAAAATATACATCTTATTTGAGACAGGAGGATGACCATTTTAAATCTGGTGGTCTTAAGAAAGATTTGGAGCAGCAAATCTCACCTCAGCAATCATTCTGTTGGTGTCCCCCAAGAAGAGTAGGTTTAAGGCTTCCTCTTCACTGGTTGCTTGCTGAAGAGACAAGTTTTTCAGATGAATGTTTTGATCAGAGTCTTCCATTACTGTCACTTTTCTACATGGAAAAGAAAAATAATCACAAAATGAAAACTAGAGTTGTAGAGTTGTATTTGTTTCATACTTTCATTTTGATTGCACCTAAATGGTGAAATGTAAAACTCAAAAGCAATCATAATGAAAGAACTAAAGACATGAAAAATAAATTATCCACATTAAAGGAAGTACGGAATATTATTTATGGTGTCACTTCCTTTTCATTCCTTTATTATAAAACTTCACATAGAACAGGAATATATGAAAACTGTTGGCATTAGAGAAAGCTTTGGGATTTTTATTTTATTGAGATAAAGTAAAAGCTCAAGAGCAAGAGGTTAGATGAATCATCAGAAACAAATAATAAGTGTGGGTTTGTTTGCTATTACCAAGCTCAGATGATACATAAGGCATACCATAATTCTGATGTACAAACAGGTGTGGAATATTTCAGACACATCTGTAGTCAACATGTTTCTAATAACTCTGCATTTGTCAAGATTCTTTCTCTTTTCATTCTCAAGTGGTAGTAACTACAACAGTAAACTATCCCTTTCTTAAATTAAAAGCAAGCAAAAAGAATGATTTTGTTTATTTCCACTGTTAGAAACTCTCCTAGTTGTACTTCTGTAAGACTTAAAGTTCACAGAAAGGAAACAGATGCAAGTAGCAAGGATATGATAGCTGCTAAATATTACTGAAAATCCTTTTCACTTCTTTAAATAGTACTTTTAACATAGGAATTTTTTCTTCTGAAATGGTTACTGAGAGTTAAACTTTATTGGCATTACTGAGTAGCCATCAGGGTCTCCTCAACTGGGACATTCTATAGAATCCAATATGGAAGCCAAGTAGTTGCCTTCCTGCATTTGTAAAACTGCCAGGGAGAAGCATCTTTTAACATGGAAGTACACTAAATGTGAGGATGAGTAACATGTCCTTCAGGGTGAATTACATGTTCTGATACAATTAAAACAAACAAATTAGAAAATTTTTTATAGTTAGAAGTTTTGTTTTTTTCAAACGAACCTTTATTTTCTGTGTGAGTCTAGATAATACTTTATATGTATACTCATACATCTATAGGTTTACATATATGCTTATTCATATTTTTTCCATGTTCTTCAAGATAAACCACAAGAGGGAGTATGGGGCTTGAGGTTTTATCTGTAGATAGTTCTTGCTCGTTAATTACTTCATGTTGCCTCAAAACCAGAAGGACTGGGTTTTGTTCTGCTTTGCTAGTCTTTTTTTTTCTTCCCCCAAACCTGATAGGATCAAATCAAGCATCAAAGCAGTATTCCATAGCATTACTCTTAGATACTGTTGGACTAGTTCACAGTCTGACAGTCAAAACATTCAAATAGATATTCAGAAATAATTTTAACACATTGCAATACACTCCTTATTTTCAAGAAGAAATACATGTAAAAGTACACACAAAGCTTCTTTAGCAGACATCATAATTGCTTTTCCAAGTATGATTGCCTCCCACCTATGGCCTTATTTTTGTGTGGTAGGGCAAGACATCACCAATACAGTCACGAAACTCAGCTTCCCCGTTCAAAGCATAAACCCCAAAGCATAATTCTGCTCTTGCATAACAAACTTTTGATAATGTCAAGCTGTATTCTGTCTGCAATTCCATCTGTGTATGCATCACACACTAAAGCCCAGAGTGGTTCTGGTTACAGTATGATGCTCTGACTAATTCTAATATCTTGAAGTTGCATGCTAAGCATCATCTACCTATTTTTATAATTTTGGAGAACAATACTGGTTTATTATGCACATTTGCCATAGTATTTAAACTTCTAAACATCTTTTCAGTCTACACTTTGACCAATGATTATAAATAATTTCCAGAGCATTGAGATATTAGTGTGGATGAAAAGCTCTAGAGGATTATTATATCAGAAAGGAAACAGTGTGGACATCACAAACCAGCAACAATCTCCTACACAACAGACTTGCAACTATTAGGCAGATTTCCAAGTGGAAGCCTAAATTTGCACATTTAGAGAGGCATCTACCAAAATTTCCTCAGAAGGGTATGTTCCAAAATGGCAACAAAAGTATTTCTTTTACAATGCCAAAAAGTTAACATATAATATGATACTAATTTTGAGAACATTCTCTATATTAGTGAAATCTTTAAATTTCATAGTCCTAACTTGGATCTTGTAGTGAAAAAACTCTGTTAAGTTATCTATAATGACAGAAAAAAGGCAGAAACAAGGTTTTGTGTTCTTTATAAACAAAGTAATTTTTCCATTCGGCTTAATGGATGAAATAAGTAGCTGATGAGGAAACCCGTACTATGGAATCTGGCTTTTTTGTACTGTTACTAACTTACATCCTTTCCGCCATCAACACAGCTGCCTCCAATGCAGGAGAGACTTGCAGAATGAATGCTTCCATTTATGAAATTCTTATTTTTGGCAGAAAATGACCTTAAAGTTTCCTTTGATTAATTAATACCATCTCATTTATTTGTTTACCATAAATAATAAAAAAACTAAATATATTTTGGAAAACGAATAACAATTTAAAAATCAGGTTTCCTATTACTATATGTGTCTCTAGGGCTTAGAATTGAAGAAATCTAAAATAATCTCCAAAACTTTATAAACATTTAAAGATTAATCACAATTATGCAAACAAATAATATATCAGAATACACACCTTCTATGACAATACATGAGCAAAATGTAGTTATACTACATCATGAGGAGACTATAGAGCCAATAATAAATTTAGGAAAAACATAAAAGAAATGACCAGCAAGCATGCATCTTGGAGTCTGTCCAGAAGAACAGAATAAATTAATGGGTAAGTATAGCTGATGTTTTGTAAAATTGCAAAGAGCTTTAGGTTTTAAGAGAGAATGATCAGGATAATCATCTTATGTATCATTCCAAAAAAATGATCTTTCAGAAGTACAGCTTCCTGAATACCACAACAGAAGACAAAGTCAACCCTGATTCAAGAGGCAAGGTTACAAAGTTATTCAGCTATCAGCACAACTTTCAATAGCACACAGATTTGATTTTCCATTAAAGTATAGACCTAGAGCATAATCTCCTTATGAGACATGGCAGAACTATGAGATGAGTAAGTACTTGTGCAGACTGTTTGCTTGACATGCCATATTGTGATAGGAAATGCTTCCCGCTATCTCCAATGTTTTGAGACAACACAAACACAGTCTGGCTGTTCTGGATGTTATGGACATGACTGGGAGACTGTTACACATTTAGGATTTAATGATTCATGTAACAGTGAACCTGAGTAGGCACAGCCTGTGATGTGCTGCACACACAATGGGTGTGATCCCTTGGCTGCAGGATAAATTTACTAAGTTCTTATGAGAACACATTTGAGAATGGAGCCGTTTTCTTGTAAGGAAACTATATAAAAGCAGAAAAGACCAAAAGGGAGACCTCTCCATGGCCAGGAGCTGTACAGGTCTGTGCAGTGCACCATGGGGAAATCCATTCAGGCTCTGTCCAATGCTGCATAAATGCAGGGTACTCAGCATCTCATGGGATGCTGGATTTATTTGCCACCTATATTCCTCCCCTTATTCTGTCTTACTAAAGTGATTACCTTATCAAGCCATTCCTTGTCGGACCTTTCTTACAGAGATCTGGAAAAAGCTGTACCCTGTCTCTCTCTCCCCCCTCACCCCACCACACAGAACAAGGAGTCAAAACTTAAACAATGAGATCCTCAAAACTGAAACAATGAGATCTGTGGTTCATATATGAAATCTGTTAGAAAATTGTTTGCAATTGCAAATCTGTTAGAATTTGCAGGCAACTTCAATAATCTCACAAAAAAACGTGCCAAATAAGGTTTGACATTCATAAGCAAAGTGGCCTTGAATTAACTTATGCACCAAATACCTACAGAAAAGTTACCCTAGAAAAGTTTCACTGAATTTCTAGTTATTTTCAGGAAACAAACCAACATAAAATATGGATGGGAATAACCAACATATTATGCATGCTGTAATAAAAAAAATTTTTTTTGGAAGAAATTATTTAGAACAGTTTACATCTGTCTTGTCTCCTCATTAACAAAAAGAAAAGCTAAACATTAGAAAACTTTGTATTTGCCTAACCTTTAGTATTCAGTAGTAACACAATGAACACTCTTAATTTTGAATGAACATATTTCATATTTTTAAAAGTGAACTAATACTATTATTAGCCTTAAAAGTTTTTAAATACCGGTAATTGTCAGAACACTGAAAATGTAGTTCTTGAAGGTTTATGGATGGTGGTCAGCTTCCAGATTACATAGTTGGTATAGCCATTGAAAGGGGCTGACATCAACACTGTTGAGCGTGGAGAGGAGCATCAGGCTTATTCTCATAAAAAAAATCAGACTGAATAAAATACATTTCCTATATGTTGAAAATTACTCCTTTAATCTTTTTAATTTTTATCCTTCTTCATTAAGCAATATAGGAATTATTTTACTACTTGGTTTAGCTTTCCATATCAGCAATTTGGTAACTCTTAAAGCCCTTGGAAGGCAGTAGAGAAATAGAAGAGTATAAATTCATTTGAGGTACTTCATCAATATCCAGTTGCAGATTTTTTCTAAAAGGGGAAATATTTCACACTGATCTCATGGAACATAACAGTTCTGCACGTTACTAACACACATTGATAGAGTAATCGTTGATGTTTGAAGTTAATTGGCTCTCAGCTTAAAGCGTGGTTTTGTTAAAGTCAGCCACAATCATACTAAAACTTACATATTTACCGCTCAAAGAGGACTTTAAAAAATCTTCACACAAAACCAGGGAATCACTTAGGCTGACTTGAAGTTTAGATTATGTTTTCCCCTGACTACATCATTCCTGAGTAATGGTTGTCTGAGCTTCCTGAGAAGTAGCTCCTCAACTATGGCAGTTTAAAGACTGTAATTCTAAGGCAAAACACCATTAATTTTAGTTTGTCTTCACATGCAAGAGGGTTATCTGCCATAGGACACCTAAAGCAGTAATTTATGGTTGTCTATGACAAAATCTAGTCATTCCTGACTAATTGTTCTATAACCTCAATCTTTACTGTTGTGTTACATTTGGTGCCAGAAAAAATCTTACTTCTTAATAAAGAACAAGTTAAGAAGAGTTTTTACTGGTAAGTTTTAACTGAAGTGAAATTGGTTAGATTCAGTAACATTGGATTATACAAATTACAAACACACTACAAAAGAGAACCCATTGGAGATAAAAGGTTCTTGCTCAAATGCATAGTAAATGAAGAGCCCTAGAAAAATATTCCTAATTTGAACAGTCCTGCAAAACTTTTATGAAAACATGAGGTGGCAGTAAGCATTATATAGTCTTCTACCAGCCTTATTTTAGAACAATAATTTTATACTTTTTATGTGTTGAAAACAATCATAATTTCCGTATGTCAACATGGAACTCTCTACATCTACACACAGAATTAGATTTTCAATATTAAACTCAACTTTTGTACTCTAGCAAGTAAGATTATTCAAATGTTTTTGCATCTGTGTATGCTGGATTTCAGCTACAGTGTTACAATATTAAAACACTGTCAAATTTGTATAAGCAAAACAAGTTACATTTGTAAACTAAGGCATATTTTGTTTGAAGCATTAAGGTATATCAATTGGTATCTTCTATGGGCTACGTGTAATATCATTGCAACTAAACATCAAGAAAACCAGCTTTTTCCTGTTAAAATAAAAGTTTAATGGGATTTCAAAACCAACCTTAGTTGATGTAGAAATATCTGTACCTATTAGCAACATGATACCTAGTTATGTACACATAAATACATATATGTATGCATATCTCTACATAAGAATGCATATGTGAATAATTACATAATTCTGTGTACAAACCTATATATGCATACACATAAATAGACATACAGATGTGCAGCTCTAGGAACTACATTCAGGCATTTGTCGGGAATATACTTCCAGAAAAGTTGTGATTGCTTTGTGAGAGCCTCTTTCCTTCTTGTGTGGCACACTCTAATGAAATGAGTAAGCAGTGTTAAGATGAAAATATTATAGTCTACAGAATATACAAAGTATGGCCTACACACAAAATGTTGGCTTCGGGAGCTGAGATTCCAAGTCTAATCATGTAATTATTAGATGCAATGGACAATTTTTAAAATGTTTATTATTCTCTTTGCCTTAAGCATCAAATACAATTTAAATGTCTCATTTTTCAAGTACTATCAACAAGCCTGTAGTGTATCAATAAGCTTTTCATAACTTCTATTACCTGAATGCAATCTGTACTTATACCTTTATTGGTAACATAAGGCCAACAATGCAGAATTTACTAGGCAGAAATATGCATAACAATATTGTTCCAGAAGAATCTGCATACTATACGAGGTTAAGTAATCTTTTTGCTTTTTCTTCAATACCCTCCCTGTCCATCTTAAATTTTATATATATATATATATATATATATATATATATATATATATATATATATATATATATATATATATATATATATATAAAAAAAATACATATTATGAGAGAAAGAAAATAAATGATGTTGGAAAATATCAGCACTGACTGCTAATTTTTACTCAAGTACATTGGGTAAATACCCTGCCTTTGGTTTTGTATAGTGCTTAAAGTTTAGATGATCCACTGTGGAATTCAACAGAAAATTATGACACCCTTAAAGTACAAAAAACCTTAGTCCATTTTAATATTCTCATTAAATAAAGGCTTTCAAGCAAACTTGAGAAAGTTACTATTTTTTATTTTGTTTACTATCACTAAAATATTAAGAGGTCTTAAGCACATAAGATTTTCAGAAAAATTAAATATCTATTACGTAATAAAGACCTGATAAATTTTAAAATATGTGACTAGTATTTACTTATATGTAACTTCTACTTTGTCTTTTTTGAAAATTAATAAATAATTGAAATATAGTTAATCATGCAACTACCCATTCCTGAAATTTGTAGACACTTTTAGCTCGGAATGACACTATATATTTTCAATATTTTAATCCTCAAACTACAATACTGAAAAATAAACAAAACATATTTTATTAATTTAATACTTGTACACATTATAAAAATGTAAGGTATAGTTTTAGTGTACAGAACATACTTTATTGACAAATGATATTGTTGAAATAATAATGTCCATGTACAGTAAAATCATAAAGTACTCATCAATATTAGTTATTCTGCAGAAAAAAAATATTATCTTATTAAAACTCATCCTGCAATAGTATACACTATGTAAGTTTACTGGTAATTATGACTACCCCAGTGTGCTTTATCCCTAATTTACAACCAAATTATCTATCAACTTTTATTTTTTAATACACAGCAAGGAGTTATTCTTTAGTTTAATTAAATCACCATATGTAAACTAATTCAGAAATTCTAAAACTCACAATTCTTCACAAACATTCACTACCTAGTTTTAAAATGTGACATGTTTTCCAGGGCATATTACCCCCAAATATATGTTTCAAAGTTACAATTACATTAATCAAATTCAATTTATATGAATTGAATAAATTCCATTTCATAAAATGTCAAGTGGAATGAGTTCAGATAAAATAATCCAAATAGCTTAATAAGTGAAAGTAATAATGCAATAAACTTTAAAAACTAAATAGCATTAACTTTAATAAGCTGAATGAAAGTGTAACACTATTTTTACATACAAGCTTGAAAAAAATCTGCACTGTAAAAATGGACACAAAATTTAAATTATTATCCAAATTAGTCTCTGATTTAAAATTTTTGTCTACATACCACAAGAAGCAGGTAATAAATCAAATTAGAATCCTAAACTTTGCCATCAAAGACATCGGTAAATACACACCGTCCTTACAGCACTCATGTGTCATAAAGTGATACATTTTACTTCCATTTTACAGACGAAGAAAGTGAAACAGTTAGACCACTTCACAGCCCAGTCTCACACTTTGCATTTGTCTGCTGCCTTCCTATTTCCCATACTTGTTTTATAAGATCAATCTTGAAAATTTTTTTGTACATACATGTCCCAGATACTGCAGACTGTGTAGAAAACTAAAGCTTTATTCTAACACAATAAAATATTGTGTTGGAGGACTTTTTTTAACACATAGAATTGGTTTCATACTTAAGCAACATAATTAGTTATTTCAATATAAAATTCTACTGATTTTCTGTTATTACTCTATTGCAAATTTTTGGTATCTTTCCTGCTCTTGTATCAGCAGTGATTTCATTGCTATTTCCATGTGTCTGTTACCATCATGCTGAGTGATAAAATTTATTGTGTCCAGCATTATCTCAGGGCATTTGCAAATCCAGTCAACTACTCACTTATTCACATCTATTTAGTGTTTGCTTAACTATTTAAAGAATAACACAGACTATAAACTATTATTTCAGACTTGGAAACTAGGATTTGGATTTCCCATAAATTAGAAACCTTTAATTTCACTAGATGGTGTTCATAACCTAGAAACCTTTGTTTACTACCCTTCTCCAAGCATTAGTGGGTGCTAGTGTCTGATCAATGAAAACTACTATAACAATCACCCATTCTGAAGTAAACACACACTGTTCTTTGGAGTTCCTTGTGGCCTATTTTCCAGCTGTTACTTACCTTATTTCATAACTGCATAGTCTAGAAAAATAATGATCCTTGAAGGAAAAGGTCCAAATAGAAGCAGGGAGCTTTTCTCATTACTGTTGCAAGGAAATGCCACCTGCTACATGTCTCTGCCACACAGTCATACATGCCATATCAAAGAGACAGGCTGCCTTGAGAAAAACAAGGGCACCTTCTCATTTTCAGATCTCTTCTGCATAATAGCAACACTTTTAATCCTATCACCTTCAGTTACTTCCAACCAGTCTCCCTGGCCTCCATACAAGATAACAGAAATTTAGGCAATGATGATAAAATTGAGAAAACAAAGTATTCCGATTAACTTAACATTGAGATCAGTAGTACAGTTTCAGGAAGTCCCCAGACAATGCAACACGGTGTATGAAAATGATTCCTATTGTTTTTATGATTTTCTGTGATCTTCTAACTTACGGCAAGTCTTCCATTCTGGAGGCCTCATGTCTTGGGTCCAGCAGATCATAACCACACTCATTGTAGATTTCTAAGTAGGAAACATGAGTTGTATACACTTTACTGTTGTCCTAGATAAGAAAAGAAAAAAAAAATAGGAAAAAAAAGTGCTATAAAGAGAAGTTGGATGTAGATTAGAAGACAAATTTATTGCGACAGCTTCTGGATTGCTTTTCACTCTGTCTCTTTCTTTTCCTGGTATGGGGTACACGTTCAATTTGTGATTCTTCCGTATTTTCTGTTACCATATGTATAAAGACTCAAAAAGGAAAGAAAAAAAACAACAAAATACCCCAATCAAAACAGACACACACACACACACAAAAAAAAAACCCAGTAAAACAAAAATATCCCACAAAACCCCACCATGCCCATGAGTTTAGTCTGGGATTTTTAATTGATTCCTTATACCCAAAAAAGTCTGCATATATTTAGAACATGTTTACAAAACCATTCGACATGACATTTTTCACTGCACCAAAAAACCAATAGTATTATAAAAAGGTAAACCCTCATATTATGGATAGAAAGACTATGCTTTAAAAAAAAAAGGAAAAACAGGAACAAAAACTAGATTTACTTAATTTAGAAACATCAGTGACATATTGCTTTTCACTCTCTTCATCATAACATTAGAGCACTGTATATGATGTCAGCTGTTCTCTGGAATCACAACTCTTTTGGTATATCACATTGCCAAAAAGTAATTTAACTCAACTGGGTTTTGCAGACAGAATTTTCTCTTGCCCCAAAGCCAAATCCAAACAACATAAACCTCAAAAATAGTGAGCTATGATTTCCAAAATTTTTTTAAAAAGTATTAAAAAATCAGTCACTTCTTTTCAGTAGAAAAAGCCATTGTGAAAGCACTCCTATCACAGTAGAAATTTAACAATCCAATCAACTACAGGTGTTTTGCAAAATACTTTGAGATATAACTTTTCATTTTCATTTAATAATTATTTCCTATTTTTTTATTGATAATGACAGTTCACTATTTCAAGCGACATCATTTAAAAGATACACTACAGATGGATGGAAAAAATGTAGCAACAAACTGTTCAAACAGGATGCTGTGGAAATAGGAGAATTTCTAAATTAAAAGGAAATGTTATTAAAAACAAAAGGCTTGATTTGCTTCTAATTTAGGGTAAAAAGTTTTGTTTCCTTGGTTTCAAATTACACTGTCTTTGCCCAAATAAGAGTTTCATAAGTCTTGTATTTTGTGTCCCTCATTTTACTTTCTCCTGTTTCATCCTACTTAGGGTTAGAAGGCAGATGATTCTTCTCCACTACGTCAGTACCTTCCTAACCACAGTTGTAGGTGTAAAGAAATGAAACACGGGAAAGATATGAAAAGAAAGTCAAGAGGAAAGATAAAACACCAAGAAGAGATTCTTTAAAACGCACTGAGAAAAACAGAAAAAAAAAAGGAATGAAACACAATTATTTGGAAGCAGGAAAATTGAAATAGCCCTGTAAGCATAACTAAGTATAGCTTTTGATCCAAAACCAGTCTGAAGAGGGAAACATTTTTATTTCTGTGCTGAGAAAGTGACAAATAAACTAGTTATTTTTCATCCTATTTTGTTTTTATTACATAATTAACATTAGAAAAGAATGTTGGTGTGTTGACATGGTTTGTTGCTGGCAGTTGCGCAATCAACCTGATCACTTCCCACAACAAAAGCTCTCCATGGGGTTGTGTGAGTGCGGCCTAAGGTCTAAAGTCACATGATCACATGATCTTTTTTCATTTCCATTCCCACGGCAGGAAGTTTTTGTGCACCTGCAATGTGCTGTGTACATTTACCTGCCAAAGCCCTACTTTCAAAGAGCCAAAGTAATTACTTATTGTAGTTAACCCTTACTGAGATGGGGCATGTTAATGTGACTGAGACATATACCCTTATGAATACAAATTGGTAGTCTGTATTACATGAACAACAGAATATAAAAGTACAGTGTAATGATTTATGTTAATGCCAAATAATATTCAAATTGGCTTAACTAAACAGCTTTGTTAAAATGGGAAGATTAATGTTTAGTGAGTCATAGGCCCAGTGGAGGGGCCTATGCAGAGACAAAACATAAATTACACTAGACTCCTCTCATTCTCTCTTCACTTTTCCCTCCTATAATTATGAAAGCACCAGAATGAGCGACTGTGTTCACTCATATTTCAGACACTAAAAGAAAATTAAATTTCTCACAAATATAATAAATATTGCAAACAGTCAGTATGCTTACTCTGGCTCGTCCTTTCACTTCTTGACTCATTTCATTGCACAGAATGTCAAAATTAAATGCAATGCATACAACACAAAATCAGAGTGAAGCTGATATAAGTGTTAAGACAAGGAGAATGACTTATGTGATCTGAATGTATGTTGCACCAGCTAAAAATAAAACTTTAAAACTACAACAACCCCCCCAATGATGTCCATTATTTTCAGACTAGTGCAATACACCAGATAACCAAAACAATTATAAATATATGCTTGCATACAGTAAGTACAGTGTCAAGTTAGATATTTTCTTCAGCATTAGTTTTAGGGCTTTCTCTAACACTAGCATTAAAACAACCTTTAGCAATAGTGAAGTATTTGCAAACCAGACATAAAAACAAAGAGAAAACAATGTTCCATACCTTCTGCAATTGATCAAAAATATAAGATAGAGTCCTGGGAATGATGCCTCGATCGCTGTAATGTTCTGCTCCTCCTGTGATGGTAAAAGTTTTGCCACTGCCTGTCTGACCATACGCAAAGATAGTACCATTATATCCAGCCAAAACACTATGCAATTAAAAAAGGGAAGATAATTAATATTGAAGGCATAACATATTTTCCATGATAAACTTTGTATAGAACCAAAATACTGTTGACTGTAATTCTTAATTAAATAGCAAATGTCTTCAGTAATACAAGAATACACTCCGAGATACATGTTCTAGATTCTGTAGAATTTAAACTATCTAGAGCTGAAGGACTTTTTGATGCCTTGACTTAATCCATTATTAGCTGATCATACTTATTACTATTTACACTACCTTTTCATACTTTTTTCTTTGGCTGATGATATTTTGCAAGGATGATATTTAGACTCTTTAAAGACTGGAGGTGTCAGGAATTGTGCCATTGATACTCTACAGCTCAAGAATCTAGAAATATTTCACACACAACTTCATTAAAAGCAAATAGAGAAACACATGTAAGGATATTGTTATATCAGGGGTCAGTTTTTATTCTGAGAATTAAACTATACTGAACTATCAGATTGTCCCTGGATAAGGGCATGCAGGAAAACCTGTGCTTAAACCAGTGTAGTAAAATCTTCATTTACTATGAAAACACACAAAACCACATTGGTACTAGCAAACTTTCCTGTTATAACTGTGACTGTACAGGAAGCTTCTCTGGAACAGCCATAATAGCAATGGCATAGCATGAAATGGCATTTAGACTCATCATCTTTTCCACACCTCTTATTTCTATTTGCAAAAGTGCCTAATAAAAGTCTATTTCAAATATCTTTCTCTAATTCACCACATTCTCACCATTGACTTCCACCTGATTTTCAATGAACAGTAGATAAGCTTAACTATCTTAAATTTTGGATTTGATTTACTATGCTTAAGGATCCACTAATTTTGTTAAACAAAATGAAAAGCTAAAATTATTCTTTTGCATTGTGTTTATTAAAAAAGTGATAAATAAGCTAAGAATTTAATAAAGAAAAGGCGGGAAAAACAACTCTTGCGTAAGAGGAAAAGAAACATTTATATACATAGCTGCTGGTATGGCGCCATGAGAGATGCAATGATTCTCCAACTTATTAAAGTTTATTTAAAGGCCTGAGTAGTTGTCAAATTGCTTATTTTAATCCATTACAGTAGGATGTTAAGGACAAAAACAGACATGTTGAAAGGAGCTACAGTGAACATCTGCTCCCAAAACGCAAAAAGACAGAGTATATACAGATTTTAGATACCAGATGTTAAAAATCAAAACAAATACTATGATAAAACACCTCATTCATCTATCTTAGGAATTTCTAGTGCCCACTGTCACAGTATCTGAATGCTGATGACATTAATGAGTTGTCAGAAGGTAGGGGGTATCAACAGAAGTTCAGAGATGTCAGATTCAAACCTAGCAAGGAGAAATGATTCTTCACACAAAATGTGGTTAAGCTGTGCTACTCTTTGCCGTGCCATGTTTGGGATGTTAAAATGCCTCACAGGCTTCAGTAGAGACTGGACTAAATCACAAAGACATTTTTCTTCAGGGCTAATAAACACAGAGAAATCAGAAAGTGCCTAAACAACAAATGACCAAAGACTAAGAGGATACATGGGGGAAGCAGCTCTACATGCTTACTCTGTTTATTTTTAACTCTGAGCATTGTCTGTTAGTCCCTGTGAGAGACAACATACTGCACTAGATGGAACCTTGCTCTGACACAACACAGTTGCTCTTCTGCTTTCACTGAAGAGCTCTCTGACTCTTCAGAGCTAGCATTTTGAGTTGTTAAGCTTTCTTACTCCTTCTCTTCTTTAAAGGTGTGTTTTGCAATGTGTGTATAAAGTAGTAAATGTGTGGCTGCAAACGATTAATTTAACGCCCCTGTAATTCAGAAAAAGCTGTTGATTAGAATCACCTCACACAGGATGTCACATACCATATGCTGTCAGAACAGCTACAAAAGTCAGTGAGTTTTCTTTGTGCTATTTGATTCATATATTTCTTATATTTTTGGCAGTGCATCAGCACAGCTCTGAAAAGTTTTCCAGAAAACCCTGAAAGTTCAGAAAACCTGAATATATCAATGTCAGTAATGCATTCTCACAATCCAATGCAATTATAGGTAACATTAATACTGCATTGCATAGACGGTTTTGATTCCTCAGTTGTGCTCTTTAAAATCTGAGATGAAAGTCAATCTTATCTAAATTCGTGTGTATGTGTGTGTATACATGTGTGTGTGTTTATACAAATAAAAATAATGGCATCCTGTCCATATTCACAGCACTCATTTCTTTCATTCAGAGTGTATTAGAGCTAACAACCAAGTCAATTTAAGGACAGCCTGCTAAGGAAGTGCGTAAGGAAAGAAAACTACCAATAATACCAGTGAAACTGCTGGCAAAGCCTTCAAACTGTAACATGCAACTCCACGAGGACAGGATGGAGAACAAATTCCCTTTCTAAGTCTAAGAAGCAAAACAGTTTTATAAGAGACAAGGGACTAGACTAGGAGTTCAGTCAGGACTGACAAAGCTCCTTTGGCTCAGAAGCAAGCTGTAGACTGTGATCTCACCTCCTGAAAAGAGTAGATGGGAAGACACAGTGAAAAGGAAAAGCCTCCACCACATTTTCATGGAGAAAGAATTACATTTATGAACTACACAGAAATTAAGTTTTTGTGTATACATCTATGTTTAGGAAATAATATACTTCAAAAATTAAGATGTGTAACTACCATTCTAGCTATAATATTCTGAATAATAGTCAATGTAAATTTTGAAGGTCTGTATGTGTGTTAAGTCATAAAAATCCACGTCTGATGTCACTTATTCACAGTTCTTTTAAGTAACTTCTCTTGGAATCAATGTCAATACAGGAAGTTTTAGCAATGAGCTTTGTGGACAAACTATTACCATACCAAATATTTGTTAGAGATACACTTTGCTCTTTTCCACTTCTAAGCACTTCAAGTCAAAAGAACACCCAAAACAAGTCAATGTATTTTATCAATCTAATTTTAGTTCATTGTCCCAAGGAGTTTAACACTGACAGGGTAACTACAGGTAGATGGAACAATATGAAATCAATTAATAAATCAGTTAAACCAATATCTATTTACTAAATACTCAGGAAGTTTAAGATTTGTACTTAGTGTTTTCAACCCAAAGTGCACAATTACTTTAGGAAAATAAAACCCACAAATTTCATAAACCTTTAGCCACACACAAAATGTTATTTCAGAAAATAACACCAAACTATACTGCATAGTTACCCTTGGCAAAGTGAAGGGTTCCTCAGATGATAGAAGTTAGTATAGCAAGCAGAAAACATACACATTTTCCCTTTCGTCATGAAATATAACTGCAGCAGGTACCAAAAAAAGTTGGCAATGCCCATTATGACATGACAAGAAGAGAGTGTGTTTTCTGAACATCTATCAAAGGGAACCTTAAAGATTCTCCTTTGCAAATTAAAGCTGTCCCCAACAGCAGTGGCACTGATTCTTTCCCAGGAAAGGTAGTAGAGAATTAGCATCTTTTTTCTGCCTTTTCAGCAAAATCTACTTTGAGACATAGCAGCTCACACAGGCAAAGTCTACATCTCTGCTCTTCAGAGTCTCTGAACAAAAATCCCAAAATTTTGTTAAACTTAGTATTTTAAACTACTCAAGCTGATATGGATAGTGATGGTAGTTGCATGAGAACTTTAAATTATGCATAAGTAAAAATCATACTCTAAAAGGATATTTTCAGCCCCCTCAGTGTTACTGGAATATCCAGAACTTTGCGTATTTTTTTTTCTCCAAAAGCTGAATTTTAGCACGGTTAAGGAGACATTTTGTTGAATAAATACTTCAAACAAAACACATCAGAGACACATAATTCAAGGAGAGACTTTGCAGAAAAGATCTTTCATACACTTACATAACATTGTATAGCACCCTGTTCATTGTGACTTCCAGACACAATAGCTAAAATGTTGCTTGAGAAATCTTTCTAAGGGCAATAGTCTCTAGCATATTTTAGCAAAGCTATAATTGTCAGAGTTACTGGAGGGTCTTGTTTTTTTTTATCAATATGAAGCTAGGACTGAAAAAGCCTAGTACAGAGAAAAATAACTTTAAAATACGATGACAAAAATCCTCTTTAAATTTGTATATTTGTTTCAGTCTATTACAGAATTCAGAAGGACCATTTTTGTTATTCACCAAAACATGCAGGCATATATCTGTAACATGTTGTGATAGACTTAGTTTTTATAAAAATAAAAGAATAATAGATATAAAAAAGTCAGTTTCTAAAAAATAATTTGTTGATTAGGTTTTGCTTGTACTGCTTATAACCATGCATGCCATGTTTCAATCTGGAAAACATGGACCAGCTCAAATGTGTAAAGGAAAAGCTTAAGTTGTCATGAGCAGTAATCATGACGTGTTGAAGTTCGTACCTGTGAACAATAACATGCATTAAATGGGGACAAATGTCATTGGCCTGAATTTCTGCATGTAAAGAAACTTCAAAGAAACCTGCTCAAGACTTCAAATTCTGTGAAGGTAAGATTTCCAGAAAAAACATGACATTTCAGGGAAAAAACAGGCATACAGTAGGTCTGCAAAGAACCCTACTTCAATCTCATTTAATATACTAAGCCTTCATGTCTTATTTTTAATATGTAGATCGCTGTTTCATGAGTGCCAAGAAAGGCCCCCCAAAGTCAAAAGCTGCAAATTCAAATAGAGCAAAACTAAACAAATTGAATCTAAATATTTTAGATTTAATTAATGATGCCAGAATATCAGGATTTCCAGATTTTGTAGCATAATTGGTAATTATGTCAACACTTATGTCAACAACTGAATCTCTATTTTTGTGTTTCAGTGAAAATACATATGGTCAAATCATATGAAAACTCACATATCACGAAACTGCATATAAAAAAATTAGTAATGTTTGCTTGATATACTAATTTGAAATTAAAACGTACATCTATGTGACTACATCTACATAGGTTTGCTGTATGTTAATGTGTGTGGGATGATAAATGTTAGTCTTGTCTTTTTGATCATTGTAAGAAAAAATTTAAAGCAAAATATTGGTGAGGAAGAGAGACTACCTGCTAAACTCATCAAGAAGCATTTATGTAGTAAGCAAGTCTCTTTAGTAAAGTATCATTAAACAACATAAAACTGTGCAAAAAGGTTTTGCTTGGCGGAAATCAGAGTAAAACAGAGTGGGGGGAAACCAGGAAATAACAGTACTAATTGCAGGCAAACAACTTCTAATGTATGAACAATTATAGTTTATTGCATGCCTAAATCTTCTTTATCCTTTTATTCTGCATTATAATTTATCATCTAATTATATGTTCTTTTCAGAATGATTATAATATAGAAAAAGGTTAGATCTAATCATTTTACCCAAAGGACTGAAGGCTTCTTTTCTGATCAAGTGCTGAAAACTTACTCCCAGTTTTTATAAACACAACAGCTTGTGCTGTACCTAACAAAGCTAAACAGCAAAAAGTTTAAACACAAAGAAAGCATTGAATATACCCTCTATGTTGCTTAGAATTGAAATCACACCTTTTCTAAGTGAAAGTTAGTTTGTGCACACAGCTGAGATTGGTTTGATCCCACTGCTAACTAAACTGAATCATATATTATGACAGCAACATGATGGGATAAACCAAAATTGTTCAAGTTTTACCTCCAACTTATGACACAGACTATCAAAAAACCTCCCACAATGACAATGTTTGAGAAAAAAATGGCAATACTTTCAGTATTGTTCTAACCAGAATACTAAAATATCCACTGGGAAACAGTTCTCCACCTGCAAAGTATCATTAAGTAAGACCATGATCCACAGCTTATTCAATTCAATGATCATTTTTCCAACACATCACAGAGTTTCAGTGGGCCAATGTGATGCAGATTTTTTACTGGTGTAAGTGCTTAAACACACTACAGGATTTACTCTTATTTGCATGCATCAAAGGTACTTCTAATACTTTCTAGACTCCCAACATACATTCTACAAATATTTTTTCCAATTAACCTGCAATAATTTTAATACTTGTCTTGTTTTGTAAAAGAGACAATAGAAAAGCAAAAAGCTGAAGTAAATGTTCCTTAAATACTCCACTACCAGTATAACCTTAAAACCACTTAATAACCCAATTACTTTTACACAAAAGCTTACGTAATGGTGATTATTGAAGAAAATCAATTTGGACTTTATGCTTTCTCTTCTGCATTTTTGGACTTTGAGAAACTATTCATTATCAGGCATAGGACAATTCATATATGAATGTAAAGGAGAGCAACACCATGTGTTTTTTCCCCTCAGATTTCCTTACTAATCAAATAACTTGTATGTTCTAATTTACTCTTAATTAGTGGTGATTTAAAAACAAGCACAGTGAGAGATGAACTTTTCATTTTAAAATTCATTTCAGACCCCTATTTAAATGAATGGCTGTTACAGAGTTTCATATTGACATTTCCAGTTGCTCCACTGCCTTGTCTCATGCCTGAAAGATGTCTAATTCCTAAATATAGGGTGTGATAGAGAAGTATAACTCATGGAAGCAATTCCACTTAAATTGATAGATATGTTATGTTTACAACTGCCTAACATTCCTTGAGTGAGAAATTCCTCAAGTGAGAGCTAGACAATTTATGGGTAGTTACTGCAGTCTAGAATATCATTCAATACTTTGTCCTTGAATATCTGAGACAATATAAATAGTGGTATAAAGCCCAGTGACAGTAGGCAGAGGTTGAAAGCAGACTGAGGTTGTTTTATTGTGGTTGGGTTTTCTGACTACATTTTGTTTTAATTTCCAGTGAAGATCATTTGTTCTATTTAAAGTTTATGGACACAGAACTTTTCATTTGTTTCTGTGCTCATTGTTAATGAGACTTCAGGGAGGCTTTTGTTTAAGTATGATGAAGAATTCTGCTTCCTCTGCTGCTGCACTGGTTAAGATGAATTAAACAGAACAGTTACCTTTGGAAAAAAGGGAAGGGGAGGGGAGGGGAGGGGAAGTGAAGTGAAGAGAAAAGAGAAAAGAGAAAAAAGAGAAAAGAGAAAAGAGAAAAGAGAAAAGAGAAAAGAGAAAAGAGAAAAGAGAAAAGAGAAAAGAGAAAAGAGAAAAGAGAAAAAAGAAAAAAGAAAAAAGAAAACTCTCCTTCTTGAGTTCTGTCCCTAGTTTTGGGCTCCCCAGTAGATGAAAAATGCTCTAAAGAAAGTGGAGTGACCCTGATAGAACCAATTTAGTTCAGCCTGCAGCACATCACACACAAGGAGGAGCCAAGTGAACTGTTTCCTATCAGCCTGGAGAAGAGAAAGCCATACATGTACCTAATCACCACTTTATGCAATGGTTCATTACAGAGATGGACTCAAACTCTTCCAAGAGGCTTACAGTGGTAGAAAACAAAGCTGAGGTCACAAGTTGCAACAGAAACTTTAAGTGGGTATAAGGAAAATACTCTTCACAGTGAGAGTAGTTAACCCTTGGAAGAGGTGCCGAGTTGGATTGTGAGATTCCCATCTTTGGATATTTTTGAAGTTTTGCTAGATAAGAGCCTGAGAAACCTGATCTAACTAAGCTAGACCTGCTTTGCTCAGGAGGTTGATCCCAATGACCTACAGAGAACCCCTCTTACCTAATTATTCTAATTTGTTGTGAAAGTTTTTTGCAAAGTTTATGAGTAAATAAAACAAAGAAAAAGCCTTATTATGCAAGACTAAATTCTGTAAGTGTTTATAAGTAGATAAGAGAAACTCCTGAGAACAAGAAACAACTTTCAGCTTATAAACTTAATTATTTTTATTTTGTTAGTTTATTTCAGCTTTGTTTTATTATATTGATCTGAGTTCTGTCATCATTTAAAATTAATAATAACATAAAGACATGGCTGAAACAAATATTTAATAACTACTAAAATATTAGACTATTAAAAAAAGCAGAAAACAACAGTGTCTTTGATATTTGGACACTGTTAGCCCTCTCCTTATCTCAGTTCTTGCAGACCTGAAATATTTTACCAGTGGCCCTCACTTTTCTTCTTTCTATCTCAAAAAACCCTCAATTCATAGTTATTAAAAAAAAAAAAATCAGCACAGTCCTGGCAAAACAAGTCCTCAGAAATTATATTGAAGATAAAAAGAAGGAAGAACCTAATTTGCAGGATCTGAAAAATAAGTTTTCAGAGAGAATTTGTCTTAACAGAGACTCAGTTTTTAGGTATCTTCCATCACTTGGAAGTCAGACTAAAGTTTCTTTTAATTAAAATAAACAAAGTATCTCAGTACAACATTTTTTCTTCATGTCTTTGCCAAATTTGTGGAACAGATCCAAATTGGTAATGTCTCATCTTTGAAAAACAAAACCAATTTCCAAATTGTAGCTGTTTTTGAGAGATTACTATAGGCAAGTTTCTTTAGAAATTTCAGAAATGTTCTCCTACAGAAAATAAAAAAGTATTCTAATTTCTTCTTTTAACTAAGATTTCTAAATATGTTTAGAATTTCACCATAAACACTGTAACAGAAAAGTGACACAAACATATTCTGAATCAAAGCTGTAAAACTATAACTCATAACCAGCCTTCTTGAACAATTCTAAACTGCACAATTTAAGTCAAAACAAACACAAGCAACTAACAGTCATTTGAGATGAAACATCAATGACATTTTTCACTTTTTATTGCCTCATAATGATACTCACTTTGAAAAAGAACAGCTAGCATTACTACCGAATTTGTCAATTTAGGGGAAATTTTAAGCTACATTTGTTTCAAGTTAATATCTAAAACAATGTCTCCTTTTGCTATACATAGATTCCACAGGTCTTCATGATGCAGATGAGCCAAACCACTGCTTCCAATACTGTGTGACAAATAGATCCAGGTACAAAATGGATAATTGTTAAGAAATATATTTTTTCTACATTATCTGTGAGAATATGCAGCAGAAAAAACTCACAGAAACAAAAGAGAGTAAACTGAAGTAGTTTACGTATTACAGATGCTAATTCTTAGGATAAACACAGCACAGACAGACAATGGGAGCATTATCCCCGAGGCCGTCAAATTTTTCAAAAGATCACAGGTGATTGCCATTAGGTTTATAAACAGCTGAGCTATTTTTTATTTGCATGAGATATGTGAAGAGAAAATATTTTCAAATATTGTTGTTTAATAAATCAAGAAATCTAATACCAAAACATTGGCCATATTAGAACTGAAAACAAAACTAATTCAAAACAGTTAATATTTTCTACTTAGTTTCTGATTGCCTACATAATCATAACACCAATATTTGAAACACTGTTTTGTTGTGAGGCTAAAGCAATGCTTAATCATTAGCAAATTGTTAAACTAGGATGCTATTTATTTTCTCTATTAGTGCTGCTTCTTAAACATTGAGTCTGCACAAAAGCATTATCAAGAGTATATATTTAAAATTAAAAGGAAAAGAAACAATGTAAGAGATGACTCAAGGATAGAAAAAAGTAATAAATTTCAAGCAAATCACATGCTTTTAATGGTTTGCAGAGGCTGGCACGTCTCACTGAAGAAGCAAATTAAACAAACTAATGTCTGGTGCCTCTGAAACCACAGGCAAGATGACAATGCAACTGGACTTAAAGAAAGAGAAGTAGTGGCCCAACATCAAACAAAACACACTTACAAAGGAAAAAAAGTTGCATCCAATTTCCATCCATCCAAGAACAAACTAGAAAGATTTTAAAATCTTGAGCACTGCATTGCTGGTTTTAGTTTAAACAATGACCAAGAATTTTTTTTCTGAGCATTCAAGTCTGTAACTGAATTTTCTCAGGACTGTAACTAAGCATGACAAAGAGCCTCAAAATGTTACTGAACTATTTCATTGACATTTTCCTGCTACTTTCTTTTCCCTGGCAATACACACACAAAAACCGTTCCCTTAGTAAATTGACTCCAACAATAGAAAGGTGTGTATTTGCAACAGCTTTTTCATGCAAGAGAATGCTGACTTTGAAAGAAACAAATAATGTTTAACATTTTCCTGTGAAAAACTGTGGTCTTTCAGAGAAACAGGGCAATTCTTATTGTCCCATAATGGAAAGGAAAACTGTGTCATTAACTATAGAGTGAAATGGATTTCAAGCCCAGTTCAGGACTCCATTAGCTAAGGAACCTCATGACTCTGAAGACATTTTTAAATATGCATTTTTTGCCTAAAAAGGGGTAAAAAATTAAGGGAGCAGACGAGAAACATGAACGTACTCCAGTTAATGTCTACCCTATTATAAAAACACAAGTGAAATTATCCTTCAGTATTATCAGTAACAAAACAAACATCAATTAGAATACAAGCTTTAGCAGATTATAATGCTCAGAGACAAAAGCTTGATTTCATTAAGAATGATTTTATAAGTCAATTTTAGCATTAAAGATAAAGACTCAGCTATTTGGAGATAATTGTATGCCTAAGCACCACTGATTTTAATAGCATTTAAGTACTTTCAAGTACTTAGAAATATCTAAATACCAAAACTAAAGTCTATGTAATGGCAAAAACTAACATATAAAAAAGTCTTTTATCAGCTAACACTGAAATAAAGGAAAAGAATACCACTTCCTGTTTATTAGACCACTGTAGAGATGAATTATTTGATTGGAAAACCTTTCCATATTCTAGCAAAACACTCCAAAGGGAAAAAAATTAGCCAGTCTGGTGCTAGTTAATTTTGATACTCTGAGCTTTTGTTGAGGATAATAAAATCCATAGTATGTAACAATGAGATTTTAACCCTTCTCCTTCCAAACACACTCAAATAAAATAAAGATTTTTTTTTCTGCAGTCAACATTAAACTCAGAAATATTTAAAATTAAGTGTATGAGCTAATCTGAAGCTCATATGTGATAATGTGATAATGTCAGATAAGCAAATAAATCTCTTCTGGGTGAGAAAATAACACAACAAGCATTATTTTTAAGGCTATTTAACTTATTCTAATTAAGTTTCAAATTCACTGGCTCTTCATTTTCACTGTCAATTACCCTTCTGCTTTATGTGGGACTTTGCAGAAGAAAATAGCAGGGGTGGGGGAGAAAGGAAATTAAATTATATCGATATATTTTTCTTCCATGGAACAACTTGAGAAAGGCTTAGTGTCCAGCTGAAGATGTCTGTTTTCCTACAGTGCTATACACAGGACAGTACATTAGACTGAGGAATAACTTGCAGAATCATAGCTTAAGCTAACAGATGTCTCAGACAATGAATGAAAAAGAAGTTGGCACTTGAAGTAATACTTCCCAACTCGCTACAAGTTTGGATTTTGAACAGTAAGTTTGACAAACAAGCAAACACCATGTACAAATTGCTTCCTCCAGCATGAGATTTTCTCCCCCAATAAAACCAGTACAAATGTCAGCAATGCAGACAATAAACTGAGCAAAGAGAATGGCATATTGGAAAATCCACCTGCTTCAGAGTGACATTCAATCCACACAATGAATGTAGAAGTCTCCATCAGTCTTAAATGTTTGCCTTTGCAAACTGTCAAATATGAGCATTGTTTGACTGTGAAAATGGAGGAGATAAACAAAAACAGTGCCAAAAGCACTGCCTCACATGTTAAGACAAAATTAATAATGCAAGATTTAGGAATATCTCCACAGATATTAATGAGAGTCCCTACTTTAATGAAAATTATATGGGGGGATAAGATTTTCATTAGGTTTACCTCTTCATGAAACTATACAGTGAATACTTTTCTAAGGCAATGAAGTCAGCTTATACTACAGACAAAAAAAGCGTCAGGCGTGGATTCCTATGGCTATACAACAAAAGAGGCAACAGTAGTAGTACTATTTTAAGAGCCAAAAATAGAACCTCAGCATACATAAAATTCTCAGGGGATTGTATATCTCCTGGATTCAGACATGTCAGTACTCAGAAAATTAAAACATCAATCTGCTGTTACAACAGTGAGACAAAGACTTGCCAGCTCTCCTCCAAGTAATACAACAAAAGCTAAAATAGCTTCTCCCTGGTTACTTGCGAGATCAACAACGTACCATTCTGCTACTGGTTTGGCAATGCTGTCAAAAACCACATCTTGTTTTGCCTCTTGATCAAAAATTTTCTGAAATCTGAAAATATTAAGCAAATAATAATTGCTTAGAATGTTAACACTACTTGATTCATACATTTTTGTTTGTGTTTGTAATAGTCAATGTTTACATCATTAGGCTTACATAACTTAGTACAATGTTTTCCCTGTAGTCTTAACCACAGCTTGCTGTTGTGCTATTGTACATAAATAGGCTGTACACAGAGCTGCTTTGACAAGATCTGTACAATAAAATCCTCTGATAAAATGATGTGACTTAGAAAAAAAATAAACCGTATTTTAAATCTATCAAGAGAATTAGTGTTTGCAACTGGCACCACACTGAATCCTGGATAAATAGATTACACTATAACCAAATACAGCATCCCACCAGTACAGCCAGGCTCACATTTTTTCATAGCTATTTCCTTCATTCTGCTGCACAATTACTATAGGTCACAATGAGATATTTAATTCAACATGTTTTTCCACTTTCTATATAAAATATCTGCAGTTCTCTTACAGAATCAGAATTCTTGGGGTTGGAAGGGACCATTTGCTCCAATCTGCCTGCTCAGAGGAAAGTCACCTAGAACAGCGGTCTGTCCAGTCAGATTTTGAGTATTTCCACATATGGAGGCTCCACAATTTCTGCAGGCTACCTGTTCCAGTATTTGATCACTTCACATTGGGGTCTCCAACACAGGAAGGACATTGACCTGTTGGAGCAAGTCCAGAGGAGGCCACCAAGATGGTTAGAGGATGGAGCACCTCTCCTTTGAAGAAAAGCTAAGAGAATCAGGATTGTTCAGCCTGGAAAAAAGAAAGCTTTGAGGTGACCTAATTGGGGTCTTCCAGTACCTGAAGGGAGCGTACAGGAAAGATGGAGAGGGACTTTTTACAAGGGCATGTAGTGATAGGACAAGGGGCAATGGTTTCAAACTGAAGGAGAGTAGGTTTAGAGTAGATATTAGCAAGAAACTCTCTACTGTGAGGGTGTTGAGGCACTGGAACAGGTTGCCCAGAGAAGTTGTGGATGCTCCATTCCTGGCAGTGTTCAAGGACAGGCTGGATGGGGCTCTGAGCAACCTGGTCTAGTGGCAGAGGGGGTTGGAATCAGATGATCTTTAAGGTTCCTTCCAACCCAAGCTGTTCTATGATTCTATTGTTGCCTAAGATCTATCCTGTATTTCAGTTTGTGCCCATTAACTCTTGTCCTGTGTGTGGGCTTCACTGAGAAGCATCTGGTTCCATCTTCTTTACTTCCCCTTTCCCCGTCAGGTGTTTATAGACATTGATAAGATTGTCTTGAGCCTTCTCTGAGGTAAACAGTCCTAGGTCCCTCAGCCTCCCCTCACATCTCAGCCTCTCCAGCCCCTTAATCACCTTTATGTCCTTTTGCTGAAGCCCAGAGCTGGACACAGAATTCCAGATCTGGTGTCACTGGTTTTGACAAGGGGAAGTATCAACTTCCATGACCTGCTGGAAATGCTCTTCTTAATGCAGCTTAGAGGTTTCCGGCCTTTGATGCAAATGGTACATTGCTGACCCATGCTCAACTTTTTGTCTACAAGTATTCCAGGTCTGCAAATCTGCTTTCAGTCATCCTGGAGCCTGCCCTAGTTATTCCTCACCAGGAACATTGGCATTTCACTTTGTTGAACTTCCTAAGATTCTTATTGACTCATTTCTTCAGTCTGTTGAGGTCAGCAGGAATGGCTGGTGCACCAGCCATCCCTCCCCGTTTCATACTGTCTGGGAAATTACTGAAGCTGTACTTGGTCCCATCACCCAGGTCATTAATGCTGAACAGTACTAGATGCTAGTATTGGGTCCTTGTATTGGCTACATTAGTGACTGGCCTCCAGCTGGCCTGGAAGACAGCCTTCTGAGTCCCTGATGCAACCCTCTGAGCCCAGCAGCTCAGGTTGTTTTCAACACCCCTCACTGTGTTCCTGGTTCTCCTGATTCCATTCCTCATTCCTGGGTCACCTGGCAGGGCTCCTACCCATTCTACCCCTCCTTTTAATAATGCCATGTAGTCAGGAGATTCTTCCTCATGCAGTCAGGCCTACTGCTGCCTTTCTGCATCATTTTCTGTTCATGTGAATGGACTGTTCTTGAGCTTGATCCCTGACAATCAGCCAGTTCTCCTTGATTTCTCTCTAGGGCTGTGTCTCAAAGAATTCTTTTAAGCAGATCATGAAAAATCCAAAATCTGCATTCATGAAGTCCAGGGTTGTGATCCTACCTTTTTGCCTTGTTCCCTTCTCTCAGTATCCTGAATCTCACTATCTCATGGCCACTGCAGTCAAAGCTACCTGCAGGCTTAATATCCCTCAACAGTTCTTCCATGTTTGCAAATATCCTGACTGGCTTTTTAACTGTACATTAGGAAGTAGTCACCCATATAATCCAGGAGCCTCCTGTACTGCTGGTGCCCTGCTGTGCTGTCCCCTTGGTTTGGAACATTGTACTCACACAGGGTATGAAGAAAGACATTACAGGCACTGGGTGTGTAGGAAGGCACCACACTGCCCCATGCAGTGTGTACAGTATTGCAGACAAATGCAATACACAAAACATAAATGCATATATTCTACCCTGCTAATGCTTAACCAGTCAAGTAACTCAAACAATTATTCTTGCACTGTCTTATGGATAATAAGGCATAGGCCTGCTCAAAATACATCTCTACAGAGTTTTTAATAAAGTATATAGTCAGACAAAAATATCAGTATTCATTAAGTCAGGCTTAGGCATCTGCAACCTAAGATACTGTTGCATATTAATCTATTTGGAGAGGGCAGCTTCTCTCTTCCCGAGAAGATTACCTTAGTTGATGTAAAATGACATCAGTCTGAGCTGCAGTTATGTGGAACTCTCCTTTTTAATAGCATAGAGCAACAAATTTACTTGTTTATTATTACAAAATATAAAGCATAGCCAAACTGGAAAAAGACAGTCTTGACCTCATCATTGAAGGTGATTATAGATCTCGCTTTATTCATCGTCAAAATTTTGAAGGGTTGCCTCAAAGTTTTCTGCTGAAGTGATAAAAATGTTTGATTGATACTGCTGTACTGATTTCAAGTTTCTAAAAAATATTTACATTGAACAACCAAGGATTTGTTTCTTTCAACAATTTCTGGTTTTCTTTACCTTGTTTTGTCTATATCTGAAACATTTTCTAAACAGTGTTTTACATCAAGACTTCTTTAGCCAGCCTATGAGAATTCATTAGATCATAAGAGAACACACAGTCCTGCTTCAGTCTTCATACACAAATTCAAAACAAGCTGCAAAATTAGAAGAACTGATAAATGAATCTTTGAGATGAGACTTGGAAATGTATAATGACTTGCAATGGACAGACAACAGTATGACAATTTTACCCAATGCTATCAGACCCATTGAGGTGAAGAGTTTATGCTGAAGTATTCCTCTTGTTAAGGGAGTTGTATAAAATAAAAATTATCTAGACCATTATTTAATTTTAAGATTAGACATTTCCTGATTCTATACATCTGTATCACTACACATAGTGTTGTCCACCACTAAAGGCAGGAAGTACAAAGATAAGGCTTTTACTCACTTGAACTTGTAGCTCTCTCGTTTATTATTGATGAACCCATCTGCTAAGTCACGTGGCACAGTAATCTCCAGACTGGGCAGAGGTTCCCCATCATCATCAACTGAATAACTCTAATAAGTATGGATACAAATTCATAGAATAATTTCATCAATAGAACAGCATTGCCCTTAGATAGAACACTTACCTAAGCTTAGCACCTGTAATTGTCTGAAGAAAAATCTTTTACAAATTTCACTAAATATGTGAGCAGATCTTCCTCAACTACTACACACCAAAACCAGCACACACCAGCATTATCCTGTCACCATGTAAACACTAAAATAATAGTTGAAACAAAAGCGTAGTCTATGACATAATTTGCTTACTAAACCACTTTAATATCTGTGGTGTTATGAAAAACAGAGCACGGCCACCAGTGCAAACCTCTCCAAAAAAGCTCTGGAAGAATACATTAGGAAAGGCTACACTGAAATGAGAAGATCTGGTTTAAAACGAGAAGGCAATTAAAAGACCTAAATGTACGGTTTCTGAGGAACACTTTCATTATCTTTATTATCCCTTTCAAGGACAGCTACAGACTGGGAGCAACACGTTCCCCTCCCTTGCTCAGATCAGGGTTGAACTGCACAAACCCAGTGACGAGTGTCAAGTGTTTTCCTGCGGAGCCCTTCTCTAATAACTACGCTGGAAGTAAGTTCCTCACCCACTCCCCAACAGTAACAGGCTAAGCTCCCCTACTTTGCGATTTTGTGAACTTGACAAGGTTCGGAAAGCAGGAGCTTTCCGCTCCCCGCCCGCCCGCGCACCAGCCCCTCCTCCCCGCCAGCCGGCCGAGTCTCTGGAGGGGAAGAGACCCTGCTCCGCCCGTCCTAGGAGGGGGCGCGGGTCTCCGGGCCGCCCGTGGGCTCTCCCCGGCAGCCCCAGCCCACCCGCGGGGCACAGCCCCCGGCCTACCCCCGCCTGCTGCCGCCTGCCCAGCGGCTTCACCCGCGCGTACACCCGGATCGTTTCCTTCACCATCGCCGCCGCCGCCGCGCCCCGGCAACGGTAACCGGGCACGCGCCGCAGCGCGCCCCGCGCCCTCGCGCGCCTCGGCCTGCACAGTGACCCGGCCTAGCCCGGAACGCCAGCTCCCCGCCGGCTGCGCGCCCCGGGGCCGCAGTGTCACGGCTGGGAGCAAAGGGGGCTGGCACACGCTGCCCAGCCCAGGGGTGCGAGGCGTGGGGGGCATGTGGAGCGCAGCGTGGGCACGCCGGGGATTCCCCCGCCTGTTGTCTTGTGCCTCACCTGCGTGTGCGCAGGGATCTCCTCCGCCTCAGCCCACCTGTGCGCGGCTCAAGAGAAGTCTCTCGTTGTTACACAGTTGAAACACCATGGAGGGAGACTGAGGGGAAATACCAAGATTATAGGTAGTGAGGACATGAGTTCCTTAATTCTAATATGAAAATGGTTGTGAAAAAAAACTGCTAGTGGAAAAAGAGACTGTTGTCTTGCTATGAGAGATAAACTTAGAGACCAGTAATAGAAGAACCCCATTATTCTGCAAAGTGGTTACTGAAGAGTCACACAAACATCATGATAGTATTTTCGCCTTAGTTTTGTTGGGACATACTGGTAGAGATCAGATTACAGTGATTACAAGTACATTAATTTAAATTAAGTGGAAAACCAGGCACTTGATTACGGAGGAGGATAGAATTTCTATAACTCAGATATGGTAAAGTATGTTGAACTTGTATTCCAAATAGGAAAAAACAGTAGGGAAAAGGTTTTCTCTCTCAACTGGGCAAAGATCTGTCTCAGAAAGCATATGAGGCATAAGTAGTGATCCTTCAGGGAATAAATACAAAAGGACTAATCAGTATCTAAAGTCGAGTGCAAAAGTCAAAAGGGTAAAAATGAAAACAAATGGAAAACATTACTTGGTGATTAAATAAAGAGTGAAGGAAAAAGAGCGCTTTGTAATGGAATAATAGTGAGTATATTCTCAGCATTGCTCCAAAACTACCAAAAAAGTTTGTCTCTTGTCAGTAGGAATGGGGATGTTGAAGGTGATGTTAGAGGCAGAAGTGACTAAAGGAAGGGAAATAACTGCAGACAAGAGGGAAGCAGAGCTCACAGTATTCAATGAATTTAGACGAGGAGATCAGGATTTGGAAGGAAGCGTAAATAATTTCAGTTCCAGAATTCTGAAAGAATCAGGATGTTTAATTGAAGGTCCGGGAACTGGATTAGTTTCTTGGTTTGCTTGGTTTTGAATTAAAATGTTGCAGGAGAGTGCAGTATTCGTCAAAAACTGCAAATATAATAGTCAAGTATGTTATTTAGTATCTTCGCTGGATTGTGAATTAGCTGGGCAGCAGATGTTGTAATATTGCAGTTAATTGTGAGGAAAGACATTTTGTGTCTGCCAGTATTCCGTAGCTGGAATATAGAGCTGGATAAATGACACTATTGCTGTTGGGACCAAGCCTGCTCTGCAAATTGCTTAGGTGCTCTTCTTCAACATGATGTCTGAGCTGTAAACTCTGAGCCAATGGCACAACAAAGAGACACTGTTTTTTTTATAGGGCTAGTCTGTGCTACGGCACAGAGAAGCTAACGAGCCAGCTCACACTCAAGCTGCTTCCAAAATAAAAGCATAGGCTGAATTTCTGAAAGGGGAGAAGGAATCCTGGGCCACCTGAAGAATGGTCACTTGCATAGCAAGTGAAGAACAAAGATAACAGAAAGGGCACAATTGTCTTCTAAAATACCCTTTCTACTACACAGCTGTCCTTGCAGAAATGCTGGAGTGCTTCTGTATTGTGCTCCATAATATATTGCCTTCAAGAATGGCATGTTAGCCCCGTAACACCCAAATCAGAATTAGTACTTTAGGCTTACTTATCCTTCTGCAAAACAAAATCTGCATCATTAATATGACCATCAAAATTATTCAGGTTTTCCTCTTGGGTACAATGTATGCTGACTGCAAAAGATAGGAGATCAGTGAAAGAATTACAAGAGGAGTGACAACCTAGTTAAAGGTGATCTGTTATAGTTTGTTAAGGAAAAGAATATTCTTGGCCTGTAAGGAAATTTTTAGCAGACTTTTGTGAGGCAGAACTTGTGTAATACTTTAATTAATAACTTTGTGCCAAAACTAAGAGTGTGTATTAATTAAACTGATGATGATGTGACTGAGAGTTGTGTATGCTGAAAAGGATCAAGATATACAGGAGAAGATAAATGACCATGAGGATTAGAGTAATAGATATGGATAAGCATTAAATGTGGTATAAGTTGCAAAATGTTGAAGGCATGTAGGATTGAGGACTAATGTCAACACATTCTGCTACAATCTGGATTCCATTCAGCTAGAAGTGTCAGAAGATTTTCTGGTTGTGAAAGTCCAAAGACAGCTGCCAATGCAAAAAAGACAGCTGTGGTTCTTCAGTGAAGTGAGAATGTGTCCTACAAAGAAAAGTAAGCATTCACACTGTTGTACAGACTCCTGGCGAGACCTTCAGCATACTTTCTCTCTGTGTTTATGGTCAGCTTTTTTTATTTCTGCAAGCTTTTGAATACAAGGGCTACTAGAATAATTAACCTGATGGAGATTTTGTTGTAAGAGAACAGACCTGTAGGACTTAATTTATTTAGCAAAGGCTAAATATGAGAGGCTGTATGAGTGTAAATGAATATACTGTGGGTAATTGGTGTGGAAGTAAAAGAATCTTCTAAGAAAGACATAAGAAAAAAATGAAAATAATTTAAGGTGAATAAATGCACACTGGAAAGTAGAAGAAAATTAATTGCATGAAGTTCTTGATTTGTCCCTTTGGATGCTAGAGAAAACATGATTAAGTTCTGAAAGAGTACTACATGATATCTTATATTACCAGAGGTTTGACCCACAAGGTGAAATCAAGAACTTCTTTTCCAAAAAGTCTTTTTCAACATTATTGAAACATCTTTCTAGAACCATTCTATGAATAAGAAGGCAAAGACAATATAGTTTCTCTTCCCCTAAGCCACCTGATGGGATTTAACTTCACCTTATTTTGTTATCTTTACCATGGTAATATCTCCTTGCCTGGGTGTAATCCGTCTATTTTCTTTTAAGGTCACTGTCAACATGTAATCTTGAGTTCATGAAAAAGTGCCATGTTCTCATGTTATAACTTTTGGGCTGTAAGGAACCTTCAGTCAGCTTCATAGTTTGAAAAGCTATAGGGCATTGTTCTATATATTGCATATACATTGCTCTGTATATTGCATATACACTGCTCCTGATTAGATTGATCAGTAGTTGCACTTTTCACAGAAAATATAAAATAAATATCTCCAAATCAAAGAACTTCCACAGCTTGATCTTGTGCATCTTTAGGACTTCTTTTCATCTGTAAGAAATCAAACTTTTTTCACCTACTCTCATTTTCCAAATCTCTGTGTTCTGTGTCTACTTCAGCTTGTCCTATACAGAAGATAGTAAGAAACTGAATATGATTCTTGTAAATCTCATCACTTTGTTTTTCATTTTCATAGAGAGCTTCTAAGGTATTTCAATCTAAAGTTCAGCATTTCATGTCATCCTTTTAGAAGAAAACCATACACTCAGATACAGTCAAGAAAGAAAAGATAAAACTTTTCCTTTTCCACTTGATTCAATCATTTCAGCAGTTAAAGAACAAGGTGAGTTGTTGTCTGCACTTACTTCAGTAGTTTGAATGCATCTTCATTTGTGCTTAAGAGCAAGAAGTTTTGATAAATACTTTATGAGGTTCAGAGTGGCTTCAAAGAGTGCTCATTTTGTCCTTAAAATAGATTCTAGTTCAAAAAGAAATTATCAATTTGTTTTAGGAATTAATAGATGAAGTTTTATGTTGTCTGCTATACAAGAGATCAGATTTTGTACCTTTAAAGTTACTTCCAATTTCAAAATTGATGACCTCTAGGGCTGGGGTTTTTTGTATTCTTGAGGTATTACTACCTTGTATGTGAATATTTTTGTATGGGATTTTGAAAGTGTTAAGCAAAGGAAAACTTGTGCCATTGAGGGAGATAAAAGTGTAACAGACTCCCATTTTTGCAACTGGTGGGAGATGTGCATTTAAGAATGAAGACACATGGAGACCTAAGCCCAAATATCTTGTAATAATGCTTACTGTCTCCTAGTGTATTATTTGCTGAATTAATGTGTGTCTTAATATGACTGTTGCATTTTCATAGGCATTAGCCCCCAGGGAAATTTTCTCTGAATTAGCATTCTTTTCCAGAAAAGTTATATAAATTATTGAAGCAGTGCGTACAGGTATATGTGAGGGCAGAACCTACTAGATACACTTAAAAGCTAATTAAAGGATTAACTAAGCTATTTATTTTGCTTGAAGCAGTAAAAATAACACAAGTAACAAAATAATAACAAAACCCTCAAAATAACACAAAACTTTCATTAGTCAAGAGAGGTTAAGACTTCTATTTCAATCTTTTCACTATTCCATTCACTATTTCGTGTTGCAACTTTATTTTCATATGAAGAGGGATTTGATTGGAGTCCACACTGTGATGAGTCCATACACCATGTCCAGTGCTTGCTAGAATAAAGACAAAAGAAAGGAAACAGCAGATTTCCAACTTTTAAGAGAAAATAAAGTAGAAAGATACAAAAGCAGCATGATGAAAAAAAGCCACAATTTAATTTACAATTACAGTTGCTAATTCACATAAGTTTTCTCTTGAAGCCTACTTTAAGAACTAATTTGGCTTTTAAAATTTTCCTAAGATTTCTGTTATTAGTGGTAAAGAGCTGATTACAAAGATGCAGGAATTGTACAACATCTTTTTGTTATTACCAAACAAAAGGAACTATTTTCAGCATTTTCGTTTCTTTGAACTTTGAAGACAGTCTTGGAAAATGGAGCCTGAAGGTGACAGCTAACTGATAATGTATTGGTCTAGAAATTACTGTACTGTAATAATGTACTGGTTTAGAAATTACATTTTATGCTTTTCAGAGGCCTGAAAAGTTCTAGTTTGCTTTAAATTTACTGTGTGTAAGATCTTTCTGTCTTCTCTGGGAAATCACTTTGTAATTGAAGAATTTTCAGGATTTGCATTTATGTTAAACCTGAAAGATGTGTTAATGTTCTTCAGCTCCTGCATTTCAGAAAGTGCACCACAGAACACAACCATCCTATAGACTTGAAATAATTATGTGGCTGCATGGGTTGCAGGGTCTGGCAATCACATGTTTTTAAAAGGTCAACCATTGCATTCTGAAGCAATAGAGCGTCACAACGAATCATCTGCCTTTACTGTTGTAGTTTTCTTCCAATTAGAAAAATAATATGGGTCATAATACATACTGGACCTGGCAGTTCAAGGACTTGTGCTCCATTATGTCACCTAGCAACTTAATATGCTCCCAAATAAACAGCCTTGTAAGTTTTATAATAGCCCAAACTTTCATGTCCTCTTTTTTTTTTTCCAGTTTTACTTTTCATAGACTTTACTTATTCTTGGCAACTATCATGCCATTTGGCTGAGATAATGATTAGAAGTTAGAACATTAAAATCTTTCCACAGATCAACTGGGCAGAATGAAGGGCCAAAACTCTTGCTGGAGTCTGTGTTTGCGTCATCGTACAACTCCTGAAAACATTAGTGTCAAATATGTATCTTCTACATGACCAGAAACACTTCTTAAATGACCAGAAATTAAAGTCTGAAACATGGCCTAAATTTATGTGTAATATCTGTTGAGTTTGTTATATGAGCTCTGCCAGAAACAGTACAACCTTTATCATAAAAGGTGTGGTAATACAGAAACTTAGGTTTCTGTATTTGAATGGAAAGTGAAAAAGTTTAGGCAATATTTTTTGATATTTCAAGTATCATCCCAAGTCCAATAACCCTTGTTTTTTCCTGCTTTGTGTTCAGTGTTAAAATGGTTAATGCTGTCCCATAAACAAAACTGCCTTGTTCAGCTTTTAATAGTTCAGGTTTGTGAAAAGGGCAGAGATGTTTTCCTTTTTTAGGCTACTATAACAATCTGTTTCTTAGGAAACAGGGCTACATCTTCATGTATGTAAGAAAAACATTTGGAGAGTACCTTAAAATGTCACTGTTCTGACATTCTTACCCAACACGTTTAATGTGCCCTAAAAATGTGTGTCTTGGAAGACTCACTCAAGCTAGAATATCTGAAAATGTCCTCCTGAGGGCTTATGTATATGAATACATATGTCTTTAATTGTTTGATTCTTTTAGAGTAAACAAAAATTCTATGGTGAAATTTAGGGATTCTTAGAACTCTGACTCCAACAGACAACAAATCTTTTTTTTTTTTTTCAAATTGGGCTTTTTGTTTCTGGTTTGGGGTTTGGGATTTTTTTCATCTTCTAAATCATAAACTGGATCCTTTGTTGCAAACTACAATGTAAGAAGTGTTAGCAGGAGACATAAACATAATTCTAATGCATTATAAATGTTATCTGCACAATTTTCTCCATCTCCTTCCCACTTTTATCTTTAGCATAGTTTTTCTTACTGTTATTTTGTCATGAAACCTTTCAAAGTCTGTTGTTGATTTGTCTCTGACTAAGGATATATAACATTCTAGGTGTGGGGTTTGGGTTTTTTTGATCTGAAACTGGTGAGACATTTAGAATCTTGTGTTTAGGAATTAATTATTTCTTTTATAGTCATTGTATAACTAGTTTCTGTATGCTGTTTCTTGAGGAGGATTAAAATTCCATCACCTTCAACAAAACATTATAAAATTCAATTATTAGGTACCATTGATTTATAATAAATCTTAAATTGAAGCCATGGATTAGGAGTTTTGTTGGGCACTGTGTAAGTTTATAGTTGTAGCCAACAGCTCCCTCTAAGTTTAGGACAGGTGGCAATGCTGAAAAATAGGAAAATAAATCGAAATAATGTGGGTAATATTGGCACAATAGTCAGAGGCTAGGATTGTCCTATTAAGCTGTTGTCATAAGGATAATTTAAAGAAAGAGAATTATGTAATTTTACAGATCTTTGCAGAGCTCTTTTTGGGAATGAAAACTAGTATCACAGAAAACAGGGAAAGGTTTGTTTGAAAGTGTAAAATGAAGTTGATATTATTGATTGATCGTAGACAGAAATCTATCTGCATCTTGGTCATGAATAAGACGTTACAGTATGGACAAGGACCTTAAAGACAGAGTAATGTAGTAAAGACAGGAGAGCTGCTGGAGGAGGCACAGCTGCTTACAGCATAATCAGAGTGATAACTGAAATGATGATATTAAGTAACAGCACTCTGAGAATCTGTGTGTGGGATTGGGTGAGAGGGGAGGGTAGAGAAGCTTTCCTTCATGGAGGGCAGATATGAGGAAAATACAACAATGTGATGGAAGGTGATTACATCCATGGAGAAAAATTAAGTTTTGTAGTTCAAAAGGTTTCTCAGTTTCACAATTGTCATTAGGTGAAAACAGAGGACATGATGCAGGGAGCTATAGTGAAGTAGTCTCTAGAATGTAAGTATAAAGGAGAACTCCAGCCAGTAAAAATAAACTTCATGGTTTAGGTAATGTAAAAATGCAAAGGGGAAAGGAAAATGAAGCATCATTTTGGAGAAAAAGGGAAACAAAGCTAGCGGATCCCTTGAGGGCTTTCTGTTCAGCCTATTTATTTGGATGGGAAAGATGGAAGTGTGGAGCTAGTATGAGGAAAGTGAATAGACACAGAGGAGTGAGTAATTAAGAAAAATACAGAAGGAGAATAGTGGGTCTGATTGGAAGATTGGTTAGGCTGAGGTGACCAGTACTTGAGTAGGTGAAGAGATGTGAAGCTTTTGTGACGTGAAGAAGGGCTGATGAAAGGAGATGAAGAGATGGGCATCTGTAAGGAAGCAAAAGTTTGCATCATAATCTAAGGAGCATAGCATACCTAAAACTGAGGGAAATTACACTACCCAGGTACTACACTGATCTTAGGAAATTGCCCTAATGAGCATTCTTAGGTACTTGCATAGGCTCACAAGTGCTTCAGCTTGGATACAGTAATATGCTCCAGCCAGCTGTGCCAGATATGAACATGTTTAGAGTTGGTACCTGCATTTTTCTTTGAGGAGAAAATTAAGACATGGAATAATAAAATGTGTTCAATTTTGAAAGCAAGGCCTGCAGTGAAGCCAGAGAAGATGGTTTCTTAAGTAGCAAGGCACTAAACACCTTAAAATACCAAGACCAACCTTCCCACTAAAGTTTTCCTGTATTTGCACAGTGTGGTAAGCATGAAAGTACTGTTTTTCCCCGTACAATTTTGTGAATTAAGCAATTGAGATGTATTCTTGAACTGTTTGAAATCAAGTAGAATAGCCTTCATGTAAGCACGTTGCAACAGTATTTGAAATCTTTTTTCTACATATGTTCAGGTAATGAAAGAAAAAAGAGGCATAGTTTGGTTGGTTTTGTTGTTTTTTTTGTTTTTAATATCCAGTTTTTAGTTTAAAATAACCCAACTACTACTGCTTATTCAATTACTATTGCAGATTCAACCTGGTCTAGTGGAATATGTCCCTGCCCAGGGAAAGGAGGTTGGAACTAGATGGTCTTTAAAGTCCTTTCCAACCCAACCATTCTATGATTCTAGGAGTCTAAGATACCTTTAAGGCTGCCTGATGTTGTGCATCTGCAGTTGAGAATCTTATAAATGGTCAAGGGTTGGTATCCAGGGACTGCAAACATCAGTTATTTGCCAATGTGAAGAGGCAGACTTCCTGTCTGAGTCACTATATTAAGATACAAAATGTTCATTTATGCAGTGTTGATCTTCTGTCTCTAGCTTGGCCACAGATTGTGGTGGCCACAGATATGTAGTCATTATATAGAGTTCCCTAGCATCTTTCACTTGAGAATCCCCAATCATATAATAAACTAGTGAGTTACAATTCTCTTGCATTTGGAATTAAATGCTCATCAAATTAAAGCAGCATCTCTGACTCTAATATTACAAGCACAAGTGACAATATGCATTTTACCTGTTTTTCACATATGACTGAAGAGCACAGAGGTAACGTAAACCAGACAAAGATGATAATAGAATAAAACCACTTTCCTAACTGTACTACACTTTATGCCTGTTGTTTCTTCTCTGAACTAAAGTCTTATTGTAAGCACTGTCAAGAGTTTTAATCTTTCACGGGTTGTTTATAACCAAGATGGTGAGTTATGAATTCACATATTTAAATTCCATATATTGTGGATCCTTGTTTCAGAAAGTGAGCTTCCAAAAGGACGTGGTAGTAATTTGACAGAAAAATATATGCCAGCAGCAATTTTTTAGATTAAGTCAGTATTAATCCAATTGTATATCTTTTACTGGAGAAGTGTTGACAAAATCAAGAGCAATTCTTCTCAAGTTTGCATTATTCTGCAACCTGCAGGAGAGGGCAGTAGTTTGCCCACACTCCAGTCAGATTTTTCCAAAGGTAATAAACATGAAGTACTAGATATTATATTTGAAAACAGGTCAATATGTATATCAGATTGTCAACATGAATAATAAGTTTCAGCTACTAAATAAATTCATTTCTGAGATTTTCTTCAGAACATGTCTTTTCTTGCAAATGAGTAGCACATAGATACTTTTAAAACAACAGATAAGATCATTAACAGTTACTGTAATTGAAAAAGCTATGATTTTGTGAACTAACTAAAAAACACTTCCCATTGTATAAATCTAGTAAGATATGTAAGGACTCCTTTACACTTTCAGAGGTCAAGTCTGATCCACTGAGATGCATGAACCAGAAATGCCACTTGCAAAACAAAAGAAGCAGCCCCAAATCTCTGTCTACTACCTACATTCAGGTAAATAATATCTTTTTCACTAATGAACAGACATCCACATATATGGAGTAGGACCGACCTTTAAGCGGGATAATCAAATAGCCTCCCTCAAGAGGAAACTGTCCTCCTAGGTGAGTCACATGGCTCATTTAGCAAACTATATTGTTACTAGGAATATAACATTTGCTTTTCAGTGGAGCTTAAATTATTTGCAGTGTCCATTGAATGGTTTCTCAGAAAAGTCACATAAATAAAACATGCAGGTTGGTGCAAATCACAAGCCACAAAAGGATGAAATATCTTACCTTGAAGGGGGGTATTTTGAACATGTTCTTTTGGCTCATATTTAATAGTTTAACAACAGACAT
Organism: Climacteris rufus; assembly: GCA_013398175.1. NCBI lineage: Eukaryota > Metazoa > Chordata > Aves > Passeriformes > Climacteridae > Climacteris > Climacteris rufus. Next base: position 667,568 of record VZRZ01008477.1, on the reverse strand, counting down.
TAATTTAATCCAGAAGGGCAGTTTAAGTACACTAATTTTTATCTGCTTTTATTTTTAATTATTGAATGTTTTAAATTCTTGTTTTGCAGTTTTTATGTATTTGCATGCCCTCATAGGGCTTGCCTAGGCCCCAATGTATGCCAAAGCACCTCCAGAATTTTAATCCCACATTGCTAAAGTGAACATGGTTTGGATGTAGGCCAAATGATGACTGCAGAAGGAAAATGGGAAGAAGGATTGTATAACAGCTTAGAAAACAGATAGGCTGTTTGATGAGCGGTTCTTTAGATTACATATTGGAGTTTCAGAATAGTGCTGAGTAAAACTGAATCATGTTGGATCAGGGGACCATAGAAATAATTGCTTTGCAACATGATTGTTAACCAATTTTTACAGTTACTGAAATATTTTTCTTAGCATTTTAAAGCCTCCAGGTGCCAAGTGTGTATCATTATTTTCTTCTGCTGTACATAAAATTACTTAATGAATATTGGCTTGCAGGATTATTATCCTTCCAGCAAATTCCCAATCCAACTCAACTTGCCTTTTCCTGGGCTTCTTGCCACATTCCAATTTTCCCTATGCTCTTGATGTTATGTACGACTGAAATGTGGAATTATCTACAGTTCATAAAAGAATCAAATAGCTTAGGCTGCTGAGTTCATCTATTATTAATTGACAGTAAATGCAAACATGAGCTAACAAAAGGCAAAGGATAAACACATTTAAGTCAGATCAGTTCCCAGAGAAGTAATTTCAAAACTTGTCAAACAATTCTTGAAACATGGAAGAATAATGATTTCCCATAGATTCATTGTATATATTCTGGCACCGTAACTTTTCCTTTATATAATATTTTTATAAAACTTGAATAGAAATTTCCATTGGAAAATCTCAAAGAGATTTACAGACATTAACACAATCTGACTTGTAACACTAGTGTGAAGAAAAGAAGCTGCTTTAGCTGTTTGTTGCCAAAAAAATCTTTGCGCCAGTTAGCTGTTTTGTGCTCTTCTGCTAGCACAAAATTTCACAAAATACTTCATTCACCAATTTCTAATCATTCTCCTGCATTTGGATTCCTTTTACACTCCCTAGTTTCTGAGGATGCTCGTGACTAACCTCTCAGATAAATTAACTGTCCTCAGAGGACTTGATTCTACATGAAGGAAGCCACTTGTTTGTGATCCCCCTTGCTGCTTCCAAACACTACTGCACTCCAGTGGTCCCACTCTTCTGGAATGACTTCAGGGGGCTACTATCCCTGATTGTAATATAGAGCAGTTTCCATCACGTTTCAGAGATGGGGAGGAAGCAAAAATGTCTTCATTCAGTTTTTTTCAAGTAAGCCAGGCATCAATGCCAGTCCTTTGTTGGTATCTCTTGGTTGTGATTCACCGTTCAACAGTCCCCACACAAACCAATCTCTTCCTGCAGCTTCACAGGCCCTTCGCCCTTCCATACCTTCCCACCCTCAATTTATTCTTCAAATTATTTAAGCTGGTATAATTTTTATCTAATCATATGTTTAAGGCTTTAGAAAATATATCTTCCTCCAAACATATACTATTATTATAATGATTTTATAATATTATACTTCTTATATAGAACATGATATTGCATGATTTTATATTTATCAGCTACGGTCTATTGAGTATTCAGAAGCTTGGAGAATTTCTCTTACAAGCAAATTGTGTTTTCATAAAAAAATGAACCAAATACAGAGCAAATACACACCACACAAAGTCATCTAGAGAATATATCAGTTTGCCATTTGAGTACTACTAAGCCTTGCTTATCCCTAAGTAAGGTACAACCAAATCCACAGATAACAAATTTCCTTGAGAGTGAAGGCTTTATAATCCAAATTTTGGGAAGTCTCCCACACAAATTTCATCTGTGGAAAGTACCCTACGAATTCCATACATAAAGAAACTCAGATAGTCTGTTTTTTGCTGTGTCCCAGGCCTCCTTCCTGAATTACTTTTCTGCCTGCTCAGCCAGGGTCATTTTTACTCACCATGTGAACTGTTTCTACCCCTTTCTTTTTATTTCTCCCAACTCCAACTTATACTTTGGAGTCCCTGAGATTAGCCAGTGAAGCCTCTAACCTTAATGCTCTTAACCATTAATGTGGTATTCTTACAGCTCTGTCTATATCCGTCCTTTATTCAGACCTGGCCTTGATTACTGGTGGTACTGCTCATGTCTCACTCTCTGGTATGCTTCCATTTTAGCATCTTAATTCTTCAGTAAAATATTAATCAAATATGTCTATGTATACTATTCTATTTTCAATGCTAAACTATTAATGTTTGATGATGAAACATTTGCCTTTTTGTTTTTAATAATATCTGGTGGCATCAGATAACTTGCTGTTAAAAGCAATCCTGAGCCAGACAGTGCTCCTTCAACTATGCAGTTCTTAGCCATAAGAGTCTCCATGCTGACATATAAAAACTCTTGAAAATTGAGAAAAAAGTTATTTTTTTCAGAAGTAAGACTAAATTCAATGTTCTGTGTCATCTTTTTTGGGAAGATAGTGTATCTGTGCTGCAGGTATCTGCATGTCATTTGTACCAGTAGATCCAGAAATGTTTCATATCCTTCAACATCTCACCAACGCTTATGCATCAGAGACACCAGCACTGAAAAAACGTGTTGTTCTTCTGTTTTTTCAGTTTGAGGAGCTCACAGTTCTTTACAAAGAGGAGTGAGATTTACTTTAAACATCCATGTCAATCACTCAATTCCATAATTTCTGTTTTGTAGATGAAGAGATAGGCCCGGAGAAATGAAGAATTCTAGCAGAGATTAAAGCACATTTATGTGTTTTACATACATCACTGTTCTCATGTCTTGACAAACTTGATCAAGTCCAATGAAATTGTTATACCTGCCTGGATATGCCAAATTAAATGGGGGGGGGGGG
>VZRZ01008477.1:410596-664601 GCA_013398175.1 Climacteris rufus | reverse complement strand
GGAGGGCAGGAGGGGAGGAGAAGGAACAAGAGTTTTAGGTTTTAACTAATTTCTGTACCTAATTGGGACAAGAATCAAATAGTAACAACTTTTATGACATAAATTCTGTGAAATGAACGAAAAATTATTAAAATACTGGTTTAAGCCTGTCACCTTTCTGTTTACACTTGAAATTATAAAAGAAAATGACAAATAAAAGGTACAATAGCCTTTTCTTCTGAAACTGGTTAACACATTTTATCTTAACTGTTTCATCACTGATAATTTTCACCAATGATGCAACTTGTATAAATAGTTATATCAGAACCAAATGGATGAATTTAGGGCACATTTGACAATATGTTGTATCTTGGTCTTAGATAATGCTGAGCAACATAACTTTATTTATTTCAAGCTGCTTTGGGATCCTAAGGAACACACTCTGGCATTCAGGAGGCAGTGGATTTAGACAGGAGAATTTTTATTGTGGTTTATTTTTCAGAATTTCCAGCTCACTAGGTTTTTGTGAAGCTTGTATTTATTTTTTTTTTTTTGAGTGAAGCACAATAGCTATCTTATTACACAACATGACCCTTCCCCCCTCCCCCCCTCTCCCCCCTCTCCTCTTCCAACACCATTGCTTTACTTCAGACACAAAAACTTGGTGCTGTGGGATATGGAATATCTTGAACCATGTCTATATCAGCAGTGACTAAGACCCTGGAGAAGTCGGTATGCTCTTAATGTGAGTTTGTAAAGCTGTTGTTCTTGCCTGTCTTCACCAGAGGTCTGATTATACTTCTGTCATATTTCACCACCCCCAAGTCCAGTCTGAAACCTGATTCTTCAAATGAGTATTCTGTCTTCAAACTTTCCTTCATTTATAACACTAGGTTTTGTTCTGTCTGGAAAGAAGAAAGAGTAATCTGGACTTTAGTAGCCTTCACTTTTATCCTGTGAGCTGACTTGTTTCTATAGACTACTGTGCAGGTGATAGAAACAGATGTTCACAATAAATGTGTCATATGAAAATTATGTATTAGTGGTGGTATTTAATAGGTACAAAGGAGAAAGAATACCTAAATGTTGTGGGTTAATTTTGTTCTGTTTGCTTGTTTCACTTCTTATATTATAAAACATTAGGAAATGTTTCTTAGTATCATCAGTCAAGAACCTGTGCTTGTATCCTATACCCAGGCTGTCTTAATTTCTTCTTCTGCAGGTGGGGTAGTGCACAAGGTCAGTTTTGGCTGGTGTAGTAATAAAACTTGAGGCTCAAGCATAGCAGTCTCTATAGTCTGTATATCATCCAAGAATACCTGTGCCAAGTCTTTGTGCCTATGTCCATATACTGTACCATGTTTCAGAAGCAAAGCTCAAGAACTTTCTTATGTTTTCCTGCCTGAGAGGATGCATAGATATGTCATGCCTAAACTGCATTACTTCTTGAAATGGCAGCTTCACAAGAGGAGAGCAGTATGGTAGCATGACACTAATGGAGTAAAACTGTATTCAGGTGAATTTAGGGATTATGTTAATACCTCAAAAATTCAGTCGGGTTACATGGGCAACACTTTTGCACTTGTGGGTTTTTTTTCTTTAATTAGCAAATAATGCAGAAAGAACTACAGTAAAGAGCATAAGCTTTGGTAAACCAAAGCACCTAAAATTGTAGAAGCCCTAAAATTGCAGCAGCAGCTCCAAAGTGTGCTTGCATTTTTTAGGTATTTGCTTCATCCCATGCATCAGGCTCACATCAACTGTGGCACAAGCTGCAAGGAGAGAGTTGTCTTGAGCTAAATGTCTTGAACTGAAATGCAGGCAGCTGGGTTCCATGCCTGTAGCAGATATGCAAGACCTAGTAAAATAAGGCCTTACCATCATGGATTCACTTCGGCTAAGCAGTGAAGGACTATGGGAATGATTCAGCAGAAATAGAAGCAGAAAAACAAGTTGTATAACTGTCCTGTGCTCTTCGTGTGCTCTTCTCATGCTTACACCATGGGTGATGGCAATTGGTTGAATTATGTTTGTTGTGCTTCAAAGGTATGTAACTGATAATGGCCTAACTGCTTTAAAAGGCCTGTTTTTTGCTAATAAAAAGCTCTCTTTTGCACCTGCATGAGGACTCTGTGTCTCTTTTTATATCAATACATGCCACATTCTGCCACAGCTGTTTTATATGGGTCATGGCTAAATATATCATAATATGTTTACTATCTATCATTTTTCAATATTTGATTTTCCAACCTTGACAATCTTTCAATGTTATTAAAAATGTGATGTAACTAGCTGTAGATCATTACTCTTTTCAGGTTTGCTGGTTCAGTTCTGTGGGCCACTGATGTACTTTTGCATTCCTGCCCACAAAAGAGATTTTCTGAGTTGTTTTAAACCATTGTAGGAAGTGACTCAGGGTAATTGCCAGTCTAATAGGCTCTCTTGGCTTCCTGAAGTATTTTAAAAATAAATCTTTTGAAAGAAAAGAGAATGTCTAGGAAAGAAAAGAAAAAAAATTATGCTAGTCAAGACACTTAAATTCGATACATTCCACAGAATTTAACTCTGCTTCCTACTTAGGCTCCTCTGTAATACATGATGATTGCTGTTAATATGGTATATCATTGTTAGCATTTGTGTCTGCATCATTGTCTACTGTGTGCATATGTTTTTTTCTGGCTTCTGTGAAGCATCTCCACTTTAACAGCCATCAATACAGTGTGTGTGTGAAAGAAGCCAAGAAACTGTTGTCCCACAAAGGTCTCAAAGGACCCTGGTTAACCTGAATTCACTATATAGCTTTTGGTGGAAAACAAAATGAACCTAAGTTAGTGCTGGGAATAGCTAGTCAGGCTGTGATATACTACAAAATTTTGTTTAATTCTTATATCATATATCTGCAGAACAATTTTCATTTGCAACTGTCCAAATAGTCTTGCCTACTCAATTTTCTTTGGTTCAATTGACTACTGCAAAGGAGTCAGAGCCTAGCCACAACTCCCTGTTTGGGACAGAGCTCACTCTTGCCTGCCTCCTCTTCTGCCAGTGGTGGAGGCAGGGTGTTCTCATCTAATGCTGCCTTCTGTCTACTCCCATGAGTACATCCATCTGATTGCTAATTTAGTTTGAGAAGTCCAGTCTGTGCCTCAGGCTCTGAGTTCAGTCACATTGTACTGCAGAGATGATGGCTTTGTAAGTCTTACGCTACTTAACACTGAGTATCTTTTAATTTGAAATGTTCCTTCTGTTGTGTGAACCTTATTCTCCCCGGATTCTTTACTTTATGTTGACTCTGATGCTGGAGGAAACTGAGTCCAAAATGCTGTCAATTCAGTGCTATGCATTGATTATGATACTCAGACACTTACCATGTTCTGCATGATCCTGTGTGGCTAAAGGGACATCTCAGGTACACAGTGTACAGCTCCAGAAAGTGTTTTCTTCACCCTTTCCTGACTACAGTATGATTCCTTGCACAGGACAGGACAAAGGTAGCTGTGGCAGTGTCTTAGAACAATCCTGCTTCCTGGCACATGTTTGTCTGCAATACATCATCAGCCTTCCCGCCAATCGCTTAAACTCTTACCAACCCTTGGTAAGCTGTGGTGCCACTTCAGGCCTTGGAAATGAAGACATCTCTGAGACCTGTAAATGGTTTTACTCCGGTCAGTGCAATGGAGAATTAAATCCGGGGGCCAAGAGTACCCAGAATTCCATTGTGGAAAATGAAAGGAAAATCACTGGGTAGATTTGAAAACAAGAGCCAAGGCTGTGTGCATCTGAGGACAAAGATAGAGCTCTCTGCATGCTTTGGTGTGTGCTATTCTTTGAACATGTGCCATAACTTTGCATTTCCTGACTTCAGTGCATTGGAAAAAAACCTGGCAGGTTCCCAAACTGAAATATATGCAGAAATAACATACATAGCAATACCAGTGCAAGGGAAAAAAAAACAGCATCTGAAAAAACCTCATGCTTCAGGGTGTAAACTGATCAACTATGGGGTTCAAGAAAGAATTTATTTTCTCTCTTTAACCCCAGATCCTTATGTAATATTCCAGCCCACAACTGGCTGGATGTGGTGTGTTTTCCATTCTTCATGCTCTGAATCATCAGGTATCTAACCACTGCTTGAGGCAGTGTACTAGACTAGTGAGCTGAATCGTCCACTATGGCAGCAAGAATAGTATTTTAATAGAATTTAATTTCCTTTGGTTTATTATTTTGTTATGTAGCACTAAGGGACTGACAACCTGACTTCTATGGTTGTTGATGTGAACATGTATTAGACTGGTTTGGATCTGAGGAGCACATGTTGTCTTGTTTTGTCAGTCATGTGCAACTGATGCAGAGGGTCTCCTTCAGTTCTCTGTTTTTCCTCCAGGTAATGCCTATGCTTGTATTGGTCCAGTGCCCAAAGCTGATCCTCCTCACTCTCCAAAAGTTCTTGTTTCTAGTGTTTTGGAGAATTACTGCTTAAAATAAATTCTGTTTAAAATTAAAAATTTTTGCTCTTGCATGCACATTCCCAGTCCATTGGAGAGGGTTCTTATGTATAGGAAATGGGTGTACAGATTGCCCACAGATAATTTCTTTGTACTCATCATATCATCATGGTGTATTCCAGAATGGGCTTCTGTGGCATCTTGTGGAAATGACTCCTGTGGGATTCAGTGCAGAGGTTATGAATATACAACCATACAACTGGCTGTTCTACCTTTAATTTTCATATGGAAATGCTACAGGTTCATAGAGGTACTGTTTTAGTTCACAGTGGCTGGAATGTTGTAGCATTTCTGATGGGATGAGTATTTCTACCTTAACAACTACATGGTAAGGGGCATATCCTTTCAAGACAGAAATTAAATGCACTACTGGACACAGATTAACTGTCACTGTCCACATCAAGTATGGGTAAACAGAGACATTTCAGTCTCTTCGTATTTCAATCTTAGTGCATAATCTTTTGAAATAAAGAAATTCCATTTGTTCTTGGCTCACACTGTAAGTTGGGCTGTAGTTATTCATGCTTTACTTCTGTGTGATAGTCAGGATTTCCATGTTCCTCCTATTCCACTCTCCAGGGAGAAGATGTAATATAATCTTATAAATTAAACAGAGGAAATAGGAGGCATGGATAGCCATCTCATCTTTAGCAAACACAAGGAGCCTTTACTGTGCTTTAGAGGAGCTGAGTCAATGAAAGCTGGTGGGATGTGGAACTGCCCACAAGGAACAGCTCTGGTATCCTACAGAAAAGCCTGGAACCACTCTGACCTTCAGAGTTCCCTGTGGCTATCTATAGAACAAACTGCCAACAGGTAGCAATGTAACTCCAGGGTTGATCTTTAATAAGATTAGTGTGCAGCATAGCAAGGCGGGGACTCATGCCCTGAGTGATCCTTGTTGATCCTAAGTAGACAAGTGACAAATCTCATAGCCAGAGGGAACAACACCACCACTTGTTCAACTCTTGGATTACACTGTCAAAGCTGGGTTTGTTTTAATATTTTTCATTATATATTAAAACATTTTACTTCCTTTGCTTGACTGAATACTGCTTTGGAACTGAGATAATTTTCTTGTTCCTCCGTCTGCCAGATTCTGAGACCCATCTTGTAAGTATAAAAGTGGAAGTCTCTTCAAAGAGATAATATTTTGTTCTGGAATATATCTCAAGGCTTTTGGTCATAGTGATAATATTACTGTGCATGGAGATAGCTGCCATTAGAAAGTTAACAGAGCAAATTTGATTTTAAGCCTTTTGAAGTTGATCAGATGATTTTTATTGATTTCAAAGAGCCTTGGCTTATGCCCAAAGGTGGTGATGGTAGAACAGAAAAGAGAAGGCATATGTGTATGAAAAAACTAATCCACACAGCCCCAAATGGTAAATTTGCTCTGCTAGTAAGTTTCACTAAAAAGAACCTTGGCACATTTTGAAATAGCAATTGCATCTCCAAAAGTGGTACCAAGACATATACTTCTTATAACTGCTTACAAATGGAAATGATGGGGTATAAAAATAAAAAACAAACAGTTGCTTATAATAGGAGCACATTTGTACACTCCTCCAGAAAACATTGAATAAGTTTTGAACTTCTTAAAAAGGTCTGTGTGTAATCAAGCAAAGCACACCCAAGGACTTTCACCATATATCACTTCACCTTCAGACCTCAGTTTCCTCATCTCTTAGATGGGACTACTGATATTTATAGGCTTACAGCCAATCTCAGTTTCTAAATACAAAACAGAGGTCTTATCAGTCCAAATTTATCATCACTTGCCTCAGCAGGATTATACCATGAGAGCATTTCACTCTTCAAGTTCTGATTAACATTAACGCTAATACTGTTTCAGTTTTTGCTCTAGCATCTCTTCTGCATAACACCTAAGTGGCTTTCACAGCAGATGAAAAGTGTCATGCTGTACAGTAGCAAAGGAATAATAGAAAGATGCAAATACGCAGAGCATAAGAGAGATCAAAGATCAAATTAATTTTCTGAGCTGGTATTTATCTGAGATGAGAGACTTCTAGAAGGTATTTTGAAGTTAGGAGGGAAGATGGCCAAGATGGCGCTCATGCCTGAGAAAACAGTCCAGCTGGAAGGGGTTAGTGCAAAACTGAAAGAGGATGTAGACAAGATGCTTGGAAGGCCTGTTTCACTCCCGTTTTAGTTAAGTCCAGTCAAAGCCTGGATACAGCAGAGGGCTGTGGGCTTGGAGTGTGTCTGTGAGAGACCTCTATGTCATGCTTGATTCAAACCCTGTTTAGGCACAGCTGGGAGACTGGAAAACCACTTTCCAAATGGAGACTTACATGACAGATAGTTACATCCTGGGTGTGGATATAATATAGCATGGATGGAAAAGTACAGGGATTGTCTTTTGCCAGGGACTTATACAACCATATCTGTAGTTCCCCACTGTTTCCTCCCTCACCCCCCTTCGAGGGGTTTTCTATCCAAGAGTGCAAAAATTACAAATCCCCCCAAACTGCAATTTGAAATCTACCTAGAGAAACTTTTAGATTGTTCATTCCATAAATGTCTCTTGCAGGATGTCTGACGTCAGAGGATTTGGAGAGAGAGGCTGGTCTGAAAGTGAAAACAGCAGCAGTTCCAGTCTCACTGTAACAGCAGTGCCAACAAGAGGAGCAGTACAGGCATTTCTCTTTGTGGATTACGGGACTGCAGAGCAGGGAGGATCTGCACAGAGACACGGCTACTACAATGTAAGTGCAGCTGCTGCAGCAAAGATTCTCATGTTTTTGCTTGTTTGCAAGAACAAATCCCTGGAAGTACTGATTGTCTTTCTTTCCTTTTTTTTTTTCCCCACTCCTCTGATATATCCTGAAGCCAGCTTGGCAGCACACAAGATTCAGGTTTAGATTGATTGCTTCTCACAAAGGTATGCAGAGGGGCTGACAGTGCAGATTTTTACACTCTTCTGTATGTGTATGGGGGTGACAGGGGATGAGGGAGGTGTGAGGAGAGAGAGGAGGGAAAGGTCATATCTTTTGAAGACTACAAAATTAACTGAAATTCAGCTAGTTCATGTTCTGATAGAAGGAAAGCAAAATCCCAAATAAGCCTTAGGCAAAAATCAACTTCCTTAGGCAACTTCACAATGTAGGATTTCTTTTTTAACTCTTTAATCCCTCATCATATTGTGCAGTAAGTGGTTCCTCTTTTTCTTATGAGTATGATAAGCAATTTCCTGGCCCCTGACAATAAAGTCCTGTCCTGCTCTGCCATGTTGCTGATGATAACAGATCCTAACAAAAGTATGGGGTGTCACTATGATAACAGATCCTAACAAAAGTATGGGGTGTCACTTGGCTAAATCTGACAAATTTAGCACCTTGAGCCTGTGCTTGCTTGATATTCAGGGCTCTGCAAAGAACCCAATGTTTCTGCAGAGAAGAGGTGTCTCATACATCTAAAACTTTGCTGGAACAGGGTCATACATGAACAAGTTAGCTACTACAAGGAGGATCTCCCTGTGGAAAAATTTGCAGAGCTACTGATACAGACACATGGGCTAAGTTCCAAGGAAAACTAGTGATTCTTAAGAATTTTTTTCTCCAAACCTCAGCAGTCCAGAGATTGCCAAGCCTACTCCATAAGAAGATGGTGTTTTCAGTAAGGCACACAGCTCTATCTATTTGCAATTTAAATTCAGTGCTGCATTGAACTAACCCTACCCCCACCCACCTCACACCTGGATGTCCCTCTTCATTACCCAAGTAGAGATGGAAGCAGTTCTGGGGACAGCTGTGGAGGCAGCTGTCCTCTTAATTGGCATCTTCTTTAATGAGACCCATGACAGAAGCAACTTGCTTCCCCAGGAACAGTCTGAGGCCTCCTGTGCAAAGATGACACACTTCACAAGCACTTGTAACTGTAGAAAGCTCTTGGCCAGCAGGAACATTGTTGGCCTGTGCAGTTGCTGGAAGGAGAGATGATGCCCTTGAGCATAAACACAAAGTTGGGCTGAGGAGCAGGAGCCATGTGAATTGCACAATACAATGCACCATGCTGTTAGCAATTGGCCTCAGCCAACAAGCAGTCACAAGAAAGGCTGCTACAAGTCAGTATTCCTTGCATTGAGCTGTTTTGGTTATGGCAAAAGTCTGCAAATACTTTTCTTCTTGAGGGTGGCAGGGTGGATTATTGAGGCAGAGAGAAGGAAATAAAGGAGGAAAATTGAGGACTGGGAGGAGGGAGTTTTACCAGGATCTCCAGTGCATAATGAAATTGAGCAAGTGTTGTTAGCTGTGCTGAAAACAACTGCAGGTTGATGTAACCGATGTGCTGGCTAATGGAATGGAGATAGCCTTTACTGGGCAGATGTTCAAGGTCTAATCCCCACTAAGGACTGCCATGCCATGCCAAGCCAAACGTGAGCTGGAGAAAAAGCAGCTGTACAGATTGCATATGTAAGGGAGCATGTTTTCTCAAAAGTAGACCCTGCAGGGATGTGCTTTGGAAGTGAAGTCTCCAGACTTGGAAGGAATCATTTTGGGATCCAAGCTAATTTACCTTGACATATCAGAATTCTTTTCCTCTGCCCCATTTATTTCATACTAGATTTTGTTGCCAGTATCACAGCAGCTCCTTTTCCAATAAGCTACTTTTTTTCTTAGCAACAGCCTAATCATATTGGCTAGCAATGTAAAATAAAAAAAAAATCTTTAAGGAATGTAGTAATTTGTTAGAAACCTTAATGCCCCAATAAAAACTTGAGAGTTGTCACAGCCAAAACAAGTGTCTAGGAGCCACAAACACCTTTTACCTGACTCAACAGTTTGTCTGAAGCACATTGATCAACACAGGACTAATATATACAGAACTGCTGAAAGCTGAGAGGGTGAGAGGAGGAACTCAGGATGAGATAATGCCATAGTTGGGGTGTTTTAATCTGACTGTTTCATTTCTCTCTCATTATTCCTCTCTCTTTCCTCCAGCTCAGCATCCCACTAGTGAGCAACACTACCTGCATGGGTTTGTAAGACTGGAAATTCCCTGTGGGCTGTTGTGGTTCAATGGGAAAGTTGCACACTGAATGGAAGGCTGGGAGAAGAAATGGGGAGGGAGATATTTATCTGGCAGTACATAAATTTAGTTCTAATGAGAATGCATGGGTTTTCTCATAGCATCCTTGAATTTCGATGAGGTTATGCCAGCCAGAAAGTTGCTAGTTCTTCTATGGATGGACACTGACTCTGGAAGTAAGATAATAAAACACAATATGGACAAGACAGACATCTTTTCAGTTTTGTTTCATGAAAGAGAAAGCCCTTCCCTCTTGGAGCTTATTACAGTCACAGTGCAACCCTGAGGTTTTAAAAGTCTGTATTATGTGTTATGAAGTGAGGTCTCATGGTTTCACAGAGCTGAGTAAGCAAATTCCCTGGATATCCTAGTGGCTTTACCACACCATATCACTTGTCTGCTGCTATCACTTGTTAGTTTTAGTTGTGTTTCTTATGTGTAATTCTGTTCATCTTGAAAATCAATCACAAAAATTTTTCTTATCAAGTCCAGACATGGCGTGCGCTGACTGTACTTCATTGACAGGAAGGCTCATCAAGAGCTGAACAGCATCTTGAAGGCATCTCCAAAATTGTTTTGGTTTGCTCCATCTGCCTTAGTTGACATAAAATTCCCCCAAGGTCCAATGGAATCCCAGAAACCCATCTAATCCCTCCAGGCCAGCCATCTGACTTAGAGATTGAGCAATCAGGGGACACTGTTTCCTGACACTTAGGGGAAGGATGTGTGGGAGGCTTGGCTTTCAGCACTTTAATTGCTGTGAATTTTCAAACCTGGGTCAGTCCTACGGAGAACTGACCCTCTCTCCCTTCCCTGCCCTTGCAGCCCCCAGGCAAGCACAGCATGTTCCTAAGTTGAAAGAAAGCTGACTGCTCTTATTTTCATTGGATGAAAAAGTTTATGTGTATTTTCCCATGCTTTTTGGTTTGTTGATTATTGACAGTGGTGTCTCATGTAGCTTTTCCATTTGCTGGTTGTGATCCCTAATATCACACTCCTTTGAAGTGAGGCATGTACAGAACACTGGTAATTTTCAGTATATATACTAACACGAAGTAGGTCTGATTAATTTCTCAGATTTCTGCAATTCCACTTAACAGTGAAGTTACTTCTGTATGGCACAACTCTGAGTCATTATAAGGCCAGGGACTCGTTATCTTCTGATCTGGGTGGCGTGAGACACAGGGAGTGCAAGTCAGCTCTCATCTAGTGAAAGTTTTCTATAGCTCTGTATTGTTCAATAAACTTATTCAATGCTTCAATTCTAAGTCAATCCAAGTAACATCAGAACTTGGTACAGAGAAACTGAGGCCCAAGTTGTGCAAAGTAACCTGTAATTTTGGCTCTTTATTTTTAGTGTCTTTTAAGGCACCAAGACACTCAAAAATTGAGACAGCCAAAATTATAAGCTGCTTTTGAAATGCTGGCCGAGGGACTTGGGCAAATCTACACAGTGCATTCAATTCTGCTCACATACTTCTTACAGCAGAGTAACTCTCTGAAGGTCAGTGAAGCTAATGCTGGTTTACAGAGTGGAAGTCACAGATGAATGTGTCCCGTGTTGTGGGAAGCTCCCATGAGCTTTGGTATGTCAGTCTCTTGGTCTGTTTTTCTTGACAGGGTTTGCTAAGAACCGTGTAGCCACATGCCCAGGAACACATCACGCCCTGGGCAGTGCTATTGGTAATGTAGCCTCAAGCTCTCTTAGTGCTGTGTGTTAAATGAGCACCCAGTGATGGTCAAACAAGCTTTTCCCTCCCTGAGACTTTGTGCCTGGTTTGTATGTTGTTCAGTGTTCATGCTCCCTGTTAGATTTTTACTTTGAGTTTTCTACATGGTATTTCAATACTTGCGATTCTGGCTTCTCTGGTGATCTCTATGGTGTCTGATAACGTCTTCTAATAGAAGGAGTTTACTAGAGCTGGGACAAAAATCTGCAGTGACCAGTGACAGAACCTGAGGGAATGACCTGAAGTTGTGTCAGGGGAGCTTTAGGTTGGTTATTAGGAAAATTTTCTTCACCCAGAGCACTGGAACAGGCTCCCCAGGGAAGTGGTCACAGCACCAAGCCTGACAGAGTTCAAGAAGCATTTGGACAATGCTCTCAGGCATAGAGTGTGACTCTTGGGGATGGTCCTGTGCAGGGCTAATGACGCTAATGAGCTCTCGAGGTAGTGTCATCATCCTTTATGCGAGCAAAATCCCTGCCGGGACGAGTTGCAATGGTTTTACAACTCTCCCAAAGTACAGAGTTCTTGCTACCACAGATGACCTATTTCTGCTGGCTCCTCTGGAACTGAGAGTTACCCCAGGCGTGGTGTTCTAGCGTCAGTGAGAATGAAAGGCTACACAGAGGGCTCTTCTCTGGGATAACAGCCTTTTTATTATAAATCCACTGCTGTGTTTTGAGGATCCAGGGAGGGAGTCCAGAGACACCCAGGTGGCTGGATTAGCCCAGAAGAAAGAGGCCGAGAAAGCCCTGCAGGGCTCTTTTAAAGAGAGGTGGGACCAGGAAACACCCAATGGAAAACCGCATAGTTCAAAGTGACCAGTGGAGGGGAGAGCTTCCCAGGGCATAGCCATATATGGGACCTAAGGTATGGATACAGGTAACACAAGAGAAATATGGGGTTTCACCACAGCTCAGGCAGAGGGTTCAGATATTGGAGGGAGAAGGTTGCGGGCATTGCCTTGGCTTTCTTCCCACCAGTCCTGAAGCTCCACAGCATGAGCTTCTGCCATGTACGCTGCTACACAGGGCCAGGAGTTGGACTGGATGAACCTTGTGGGTCCCTTCCAACACAGCATATCCTGTGATTCTGTAACATGGAGTAATAAAACTGACCTTGGGGTTTTTTGATTTAGTAGAAAACTAATTCTGACAGTATGGCAGGCTTATACCAGTGATAAGGCTTTTCTGGAGTTAAAAATTAGAGACTTAAGGTAGAAAGAAGGAAGTAAATAAGAAAGCGATGAGATCAGAAGACTTGCTGGAATTCAAGGAATGGGAGCTGGAGATCAGAAGGATGTGTTTAGACTGTGTGAAAATGGAAATAGAGGTAACTTTGAGGAACTGAGAAAAAAATTGGCAGCAGGAAAGCAATAGGCTTCCTCCCTGAATAACAACTGCTTGTTGACTTCCCAGTAATAATCACTGAAGTTGGTATTTCTGCTCATGAATTTTGAAGCTCACATTTGTTTTTGTTGGAGAGTATTTTTCTCTCCACTGTGTCCCAAAATGACTTAAGTCAAGGCAATGTATGTGCCAGCCCAGCTTTTCTTTGAGATGCGGACAAAGCTGATTTGTGAGACCAAACAACTCTATTCTGCCTTCTTGGTATATTACTTTTATTAAGGAAACATAAACAAGGACTCATTTCTACTGTTTTATAGCTTTTCTTTTTCAAGGCAGTGAACAAGCCTGATTTGGGTGGCTTTACATTTTGTTTGCCTTTTGCTGGAGGGGCATTGTTTTTAGCTGCTTAAAGAATTGAAATAATGAGCCGTGAAGTCTGAAGAGATGGAAACTTGCAGTCCCCTGTTCCTCTCTGAAGAATGTGATCAGGTCCAATTTAACACTTTAAGATCTGATGTGAAGATGTGTTCCAAGAACAATTTTATAAACTAAACAAACAAACACAAACACACAAAGGAGAAGGAACATTTCTGCCAAGGAGCACAATCCAAGTTGGATTTATTGTGAAGAAATCATGAAAGAATACATTTAAAGGTTTAATATCACATGGCAATATTCTCTTCTCCCAAGACAAAACTGTGGGAAGAGCTGAAAAATCCTGGAGGACAGGTCCACTGGTAGCTGTTAAACATGATAATCTTGCTGTACGCCCATCTGCAAGTCCTAAACAACTGAAAAGATTGAGCAGAGGTAGGACCGGATTATATGTGGTATTTTTATATGCTTTCCCTAATCATTTGCAGCTGACCCTTACTTGTAGATATGGTACTGGTTTAGATGGACTTCTGACTCTATGTAGTCACTTTTATATTTCCTTTGGGAAGGAAAACACTGTGAAGATCCTCTGATGTTTCAGCTATTCTCTAGGGGAGAAACAGTCATATGTGTAAGATGTTGACTGAGAAAGCTGACCAGGTAAATCACAAACCTCCAGAAACTTATTCACATTTTGAAGTCCTTTAAGTGTCAAGAATGCATGTGAAGAAACTATACCTTCATTTTTTCACACTATCTGTGTCTTCTTGACATTGGAAAAAGAGATTAGCATCTCTTCTGGTTCTTCAGTTGAAAAGTGGATTACAAAGAGTGACAATTTTTTTCAGAAAAGATTTAACTTGCTAACCCTCCACGTGTTTTTTTTTAGAGATGTTTTGTATTTTCTTTTGCGTTTAAATATTTCTTTAAATCTAAACATTTCAAAGAGGCACACTCATCAGTAGTACTATTGTTGCTGATATTTTCATAACTAACAAATATTTAGGGTTCTTCCATTTTCCAGGAAAGCTCAGTGCTTTAAAAATAAAAAAATAGACTATTTTTAAGTATTTAATGCTGGTCTTTAAAAATCATTAATATCTTTGCACGCTCTTGGTAGTGCACTGCCATCTGTTTTCTTTCAAACCTCCAGAAGGCTGTGACAGAAATACATGGGAATTCCACGTTGTTCTACATCAGCCTGCCAATTCTGCTCCTTTACTTGTCAGGTCAAAGCAAACAACCCTTTCAAGAAGGAATGAAACAACTGTAGAACTGTATAAGCACCTTTGCCTCTGCTGATCTGTGTGTAGAAGTTTCCTGGACCCTTCTAGAGGTGTAACATGATTCCCCTCTAACATAAAGCTACTTTTTCCCCCCAAGTATGTTACAACAGTCCATTCCCTCTGAAAACATGTAGTCAATGAATCACCAGACTACAATACAGCAAGTTCTGTGTTTTCCATTGGTTTAAGATCAAACCCTGAATGCTGTGGGTATGGTATGACCACTAGCCAGATTGTTTCTGACAGAGCTGAGTCAATGTCAATGAACTGTTCCTATTTAACCAGTAGGGCTTAAATGCTGAGAATATTTTCTTGTCTGCAATCATACACAGTATAAACATGTGAGGATAAGTCACATATATATAGCAGATAAAGTTAGCAATTTATTCTTTGCATTCAGTACTCCAGAAAATTTCCAAGCACTTACAAATATTAGTGAATTTAGCATTTTGGGAAACTGAGGCACAGCTTTCTCAGATGCCTGCAAACTAATGGGAGTCTGTACTATCATATAAGTACTCTCACTGCAGGAGATTAGAGACCCATTTTTTTTTTTCAGATAACTTTATGTCTTCTGAATTGTTAGTGTAGCAAAGTCATAGCTATTAACTAAAATATTATAACATTATCTTTATCATTATGTTGCATTCAGCCTCCTGCCTGGCAGACAAGTCATATGTTCACCAAAATGATACTTCTCCCAGAATGCAAGAATATCACCTTACTGCAGAGTAGGTAGTTCTCTCCTTTATTACTCCATCCCTCATATCTTCCCAGAGCCTTAAGTTACAATCTCCAGTTCTTCCCATGCTCCACACTTCATTTAGGTTCTTGCCTGGACTGAGAGTATGGAACTCAGGTACTGCAGATAATGGTTGTAGGAGAATTGCCTTGCTAGGTGGAATGGGCTTATTTGTTAGGTAAAACAGCATAGATCTGTAGAGAAGGTTTTTCAGGATATCAAACTTCCTTTCAAATGTCAGGGACGGAGCCATCCACTAGTGCAGACAATCTTGGTTTTCTCACTGAGTCACTGACCATTAAGCTGGGATGCCTGGACTGTGAGCACCCTCCTTAAATCCATTTGGCAGAATCCTGACCCCCTCCAGGCAGATGACCCCCATCAGCATCTGCACAACAGATGAAAGAAAGCAAGATCCTGACCAAACATGAGGGGACTTCAGTCCTTTGCTACTTTTGCAGCCGTGTATACAGCGGGAACCAATTAAACTGTTTCTAACAGCTGAGTGCACAGAGAGACAGTTGGTTTTGTTCTCACTTGTGCTCTGATCTGTCAGCATCCTCCTGCACTGTTATGCAGGGATAGAGTAATAACCATATTAGGGCCCTGCCAATATGAACTGTCATCCAACTGTGCCCTACTGAGATATGAACTTGACCTCATCGCTTGTTTCATACTTTTACTGCCCTGTGGGTCAGACGTCCCAATGAGTGAATCTCTCTGGCTCTGTTGTAGAGGCCCTCAAACGTGTGGCCAATGCCAGAAGTACAAAGCTTGACCTTAGCTTTTCATCGTCAGCAGGATTCATGCAGTCGGTGTGAATGTTACAAAGTCTTTGGCACTCACCATTCCTAAGTCATAGGAAGAAAAACAGAACGTGTTTCTGACTGAAATTTTCTGAAATTTTCCTTGGGGGACCCATGAATTGTTTTCCAGCTGTGTCTGGACTTATCTGGAATAGCTTCATGTACCTGCTGGGGGACATGTGTTAAGCTATAAATGTCCTAGAGTGCCCTTCATGACACATTTTCTGTTTAATCAGAGGCAAAATTTAGCAAGCGACTCCTCACTGTCTTATCCCCTGCTTACTTTCAGTGATGATGTTTAGTATGTTCACATCTATTGGGACATCTCCAGGGCCCCCTATTCTTTCTGATTTAGACATCTGTTAGTGTGGCTAAGCTACTGTGAAATGGGAACCTTATCTAAGGAAATGCTTACTGTAAATACAAGCTGCAGTTGACCTATCATAATATATTAACATTTTTGTATGGTATCATTGTACTTTTATCAAAAAGCAGTATAAGATTGCCACTTCATTAGTCTTGAGAGTCAATTTTTGAATTACTAGCTTTGATTTTTGCAAGATATATCAACATACAATTCAGATTACATGCATATCAATATTTTGGGATTTTTTCTCATTTTAACAAAAAATTTAAAATATCTGTAGCTTTATATATTTTCATCCACAGAATGGACTAAATTTTATGATCTCTAGAATCAGTTATCAGAGGTCAGGGAGATGATATTATACCTCTGTACAATGAAATACCTAAATTGTCATTGACAGCTGCTTTAAACAAAGAATGAAAATTGCTGCCTCACTTCAGACTGGAAAACTTATCTAATTGTTTCCCACTGGTCACTTGAAAAGGCTTGTGTTAATGTGTGACAGTTTTGGAATAAATGTGCTGTGGAGACTGCTGTACTGCGTGTCTATTACACAGTTGTCTATGATTTTAGGAAACAGGATGTGATGACCTTGTATTCTTATACTGCCATGAATGCATATGACCCAGAATGCAACTGACCACCCTACAGACTCTGGTGACATGTGGGAGTGCAGCAAATTAAAATGGAAACACATGGCAAAAAAGTCCTCTCTGTGTTTTGCCATGTCTTTTCTTTCAGGGATGTTGCCTTAAGTCTTTGATCCAAATAGCCTGCTGAGGAAACATGTCTGAGCTATGATGAAACAACACTAGGAATGCTGTCTTCAGTTCTGGGTACACAGCGCTAAGTGGTTACACAGTGAAGGGGGAGATAGGCAACTTTCATTTTTACTTTGAGCCCTCGTTAGTCTTGGGATTCTTAAACTTCTTCAGGAATAAACTTAATTCACAAAGAAGCTAGAGGGAGCTGGACAGTTTGGTGCCAGACTGGGGCAATGCCTCCAGAGAAATGGGAAAAACTCTTTGACTTCCATTAATCTTGGGCTTGCTTCTGCTGGCTGACCACTGCCAACTTGGAGTATGTGCTTTTTAGTGTGCTATCTGTGTGTTTGTTTGTTTGTTCACTTGCAATGGAGCAGCCCAGGCTGCACAGAAGTATAAGCTTTATTTATTAGGTTTTCTATTCAGACTGTGTGAACTTAAATCCATGAGCTCTCTACATGCCTGTGTTTGTTGCATTTGGAATTTTAAAGCTTCTCACCAACATTTTGGAGGCTTGTTTCTAGGGCTGACTTTTGCCATTTGATGTGGATCATAAGCACTGCATCCTGTGATGCTATCAGGCTGGGGAATAATAGGCTCTGTAGCTTCAGTGAAGCTCATGGAGAAATTCACTCATGGGTGTCACAGAAGCAGTTTTCCCAGTTCTGTGATACTTAGTAGTAGTCTAAAAAATGTCCACATAGAATAAGGTGCCATGATGGATTTGTTTAGTATCTCTGGATTTCAGTTATCTCTGGGCATCCCATGAAGCTTTAGGGTCACAGCAAACGTTATAATGCTCCCAGGAAAATGCACACAGACTGGAGTTTGTTCAGCAGTCGTTGTGCTTGGCTCTTAAAACACCAAGCTCACTTTTACATATTCACTGAGACACAGTAATCATTGCATTATACCAGCGTCTGTGTATCTGACACACCCAGTGATTTGTTTGCAGACTTTCCCACACCCTAAGAGTTGCCACTTCTTATTTTGGGTCATTTTTACCACGTCTATGTCAGATGTCATTTACCCTCCAGCTATTTTTGTGTGCAGTTGATTGCAGAAAGTCGAGAGGACAACACAAGTCTGCCTTTTGCAAGCTCACCTGTGTTGCATTGAGAATATTAAAGCAATCAGGCAGCTGAACTGATCATTGTAACTGCTGTCCAGCTGAACTGTTCTAATTCAATTTCTATTCTACTCCTGCTTATAAAAGGGTTTGTTGTTGTTGTTAGGCTTGGTTTGCCTTTTTTTCCTTTAGTTTTTTTTTTTTTTCATTATGTACCGTCTAGCCATGTGTTTACAGTTCATTCTTTTTTCCTTCCTTTCTTTAAGTAGCAGAGGAATATCATTGTTCTGAGGACCTAATATGGGCCTTAGGCCTAACTAGATCTCACTACACTGAACCACTTGGCCAACACAGGCCTTTTTATTTTCTTATTGTCGTTTGGTATCAGTACGAGGATTTTTTTAGACTTCTACTTTAAATGGTCTTTCTGATGTGTCAGAAGTACGTGTGGTTTTGTTTATTAGTATTTTATGATTTTTTTTTTTTGCCTTGGTTGACATGTGTCAGCTACTGAAGGTTCTCTGCTGTAAAATGCGTCAGAGGTGACTAAGTGGCTCCTTGTCCTGCCTGCTTTGCTAATTGTGCTGAGCCAAATAGTATCTATTGGATATGCAAGCATGGAGGGTAAGGAAGGGCTTTGTCAACTCAAGGAAACTAATGAGTTGTAGGTAGGAGCTGTGATGCTGGTTTGTCCAATAATTACAGGCTGCAGACTTCACAGGTCCTGAAAGCTAAGCAAACTCCATCTTGCTTAATCCTTTGATGAAATACTGAAGGGTATACAAAGCAGTGCTGATCATTTAGAGACATGTATCAATTTTGAATCAGGTTTAAGCCAAACTCTAGGGAATTTGATATTGTAGTATATTAGAGTTTCTTGTCTGTCCACCACAGTGCTTCTAAGCACTAAACTAGCAATCTTTGAGGAAAAAATACAACAATTTAGATTATCAGAAAGCATAACTTATGAAATAAAGTAATCATTTTGGTCAGTACATAATTTGGTTCAGTAATATGCATAGTTTCAGATGCTTATGATTTGGTGCACCAAGAATGGGACATGGCCTAGTGTATCTGTCTCTGATTTCTAGTTTCTCTTTGTTGCTTGTTTCTGACTCAAAGCAGACTCTGAATAAACTATTCTCTTCCAAAACTTGTTAATATAGATGGTCTCTTGGACTTCACTGCTCTGTGTCTGGGAGTTGGGTTATGCTGGTTCAATTACAGGACCACATTTACAAAAATATTTCTTATCTGTTGATGCTTCAGTTTTTCTGTCAAAAATTTATGTAATTTATGATGTGACCGAAAACACCTCAGCGCCAATAGACTTTGGCTTTGGCCTGGAGGGCTAGGGGTTTTTCAGAACTGGTGAACATCCACATCACCAGTTGACTTGAAAAGGAGAGCAGAGGCATTCGGTCACTTGCCCAAAGTCACAGTAGTGGTCAGGATCAGAGCTCCACAGGGCAGTTCCTGGCTCCTAGTGAATAAACAAACATGCCAAATCAGTAGAAACTTCTGAGCTGAGCAGAGATATTGTGTAGTTGCACCTTAAGATGTAGGTCTTGTCTCTCATAAGATTTAAACAGCTACACTTTTATAATGATAATAGGTATTGCCACCTGTGCAGTGACAGTAACTACCAGGTGAGTAGATACTATTGTACACTACTGAAGGCAGCTTGGGAATTGCTTGGAATGCTTCTTGTGTGTTGGCTTGGCACTGACCTGCCTGGTTGCAAAGTGGGAGCCCACGCTTCTTCATTTTCTTTCACACTTACCATGACTGACTTTGCACCAAAGACGTGGGTGAGCAATGCAGCAAGCCCTGCTCCCTGCTTTTTTTTTTTTTTTTTCATCTCCACTGCAGTAAGTTTAAGGTTTACTAGAAAATTTAACAGCTGTAGAAAGTAGCATGTTGGAGTGGCATCACAGCCTCATTCTTCCTTATACTGTCAGCTGAATTGACTGGGGAGTTCTGACTGCACCTTTTCACCAGTTTCCCTGAGCTCTCATTAGCACACTCCAATGACTGGGGTGCACCATGCTAAGCAAAACCTCCACATACTTCAGGAATAATGTAATCTAGTTTTTTGTCTAAGGTCTAAACATGATTTATCTAATGGTGATTTAGAACTTAAATAGAAGCAAGTCTGGAGAAGTAGGCTAAACATTTTTCTCATTTAGCTGAGTTGTCTAAACACTGGGGACTAAGATGAGCTTATCTAGAATCTTCTAACACTGAGTCTGAGTCAGGCATGATTATCCCTCTTTTAGAGAGTACAGAGTCAGAAACATGAATTGGCTTGCCCATGCCCACACAGAAATGCACAGCTAATGTCAGCATTACAACCTGGTTACTCAGAAGCACACAGATGTGCAATGTGTATTGCACTTCTTCCCACCCTCAAGTGCGGTAAAGACTGCTTGCAAGGGATCAGGTGCACACTCTTTGTTATCTTGACGACTTTTATGGGTATGGGTTTTCTCTTTCATTGTGATTTTATTTTTAACATAAAAATAATCATGGGTAAAGTAAAGCATTTTCATAATAACTGTAAAAATACAGTTCCTTGAGTCTGAAAATATTTGTACCTGTAGAACTTTCTGTTGGTCACTCTTCTAGGTAAACCAGTATACACTGGTGAAAAGTAGAGAGGACATATGAAGATTTTCAGATATGATTGAAGGAAATTTTCCTGGCCCTAGCAAAGCATAACACTGAAAATGAGAGGACAATCAATTTAAATGAAACCAGTAAATTCTAAAGGTTTAGAAAACTTCAGGTTGATGCTGAGGCTGAGACTTAGGTTTCCTGTCTCTTTACAACTTATGAATGCCTTTGTCTCTCCCTTGATGTTGGGCATAACTGTTTGTGTCAACTTCCCTATGTGCCAGAGTAGAATCTGCAGGCCCTTTCCTTTAAAGCCTTTGGAATTTACATAACCCTGCAATTGTAGCAATGCAAAATGTGGCTCTGGTTACAATAACAAGGGTTTAGGGAACGCAGGGAGAGATGTAGCGGCAAAGGCATAAAAGCAAAACAAAACAAAACTCTACATGCTGTTTTAATTTTCAGCAGCCACGTGAGAACTGTCCTGCAGTTCCTGGCTATAAATAAATCTCTGCCGTCATAGGAAGACAAAAATCAAAACAGTTCACATTCCTCCCAAATTTTCTTAAGGTTATAAAAAAATAAAGGAATGATAAATATTTCAAAAGTAGAGTGTGTCTTTGCTAAGGAATGTCAATTTATTACTCAAGGGGGTTGATATTTGCATTAAGTAAAGAAATTTGGCATTAAACCTCTCTTTGCCTGCTCCATCTCTGCCTGCTCTTTTAAGAAAACCACTTAGGACTGCATATGGAAAACTTGCCAGTCAATACCTTTTAGAACTCCATGCATTCACTGCCTGACTGTCAGCTGAGGCAAAACTTTCTCTGAGATGAATGAGAAGTATGACTGTTGCTTCTTGTCAGATGTTACGTCCTAATTCTTTTACATGGTGTGTTAGGAAGGTGGAGACAAGGATCACTTCTTTGCATAGTGAGATGCTGTGGCACTAATAGATGCAGATGTGAATACAGAATCAAACAATGCTCCATGCCAAAAGTAATACTATAAAAATAAGCAGGCCTGCTTGATAAGTAAGATTATAGTTATTACGTGTGGCTGAACAAAGATTTGGTCAACTGTTCAAATCCAGTTTGTTCATCAAAATCAAAAATTGTTACAATTGCAACAGTTGTAGGGTAACAGTTGTATGGTAACCTACCTCATGTTTAGACTCAGGGATGAGAAGATGTAACACCATGTGAATTGCATGAATAAGGATAGCTCTTTAGGGAATATAAGGGCAGACTGAATCATGAAGTGGTAACAAGGGAATGAATGGAGATAACCTTTAGCAGAGAGCCCTAGAGTAATCAGGGCCATGTGAGGGTTTTGGTACATTAATGAGATGAAAAGGTTTTGTTGAAACTTCTTTCTAGGGAGGTAGAGGTCCAAGTGTACCATGTGTTAGTGCAGTGAAGTCCCAGGCAGCAGGACTGGAGAATGGGAAAGAAATATCAACAACAGCATACTGGGAAGGAACTCTGGTATACAGGGAAACTGATTTAAATTGACCCTGAGCTGTCATATTCATTTGAACGGGTATGAGGTCTCCCAGAACAGGATATATTTGAATTTCTGAGTCTTCCCTAAAAGCATAGGAAAGAAACACTGCAGCAGAGGAGGAGCTTGATGTTGCTGTGAAACGGTTCTCCAATTATAGCATCTGTTTGACATGACCTCATCCTGGTGATGGACCATGAACCAATTGAGAGCTTGTGGGAAGTAAACCAAAACAATGCTTTGGTGGATGTCTGCTATAAATCAAAAGAATTAGTAAAGGAGACTTTCTTCAGGCAACTGGAAGAGGCTCATGACCACCTCATTGTCTTCTGGAAGAGCAATACAGCAGAGCACAAGAAATTCAGGGAGTTTTTGGAGTGATGACAACTTCCTAACCCAGATAATGGTTGCGCTGAAGAGAGGAGTCACTCCACTGGACCTGGCATTTACAAACAAGGAAGAATGGATTGGGGGGGTGTGAAAGTCAAGAGTAGCTTTGGCTGCAGTCACCCTGGGATGGTAAAGTTAGGATCCTGAGAGGAGGGAGCAGTACAAAAAACAGGATCACAACCTCAGTTTTCAGGAGAGCAGACTGTGGTCTGATCAGGGACCTCCTTGAAAGAATCCTGCAAGATATGGCCCTGGCAAGAAGAGAGGCCCATAACAGCCCAGTGATTTTCAAGGATCACGTCTTCCAAACTCATGTTCAACCTGATGAGCAGGAAATGAAATAAAGATGTTAGAAGGTTTGTGTACATAAGCAAAGAGCTTCTGACTAAATTCAAACATAGAAGGAAATTTAAAAGAGCTGGGAGTATGGTCAGGTGACCTGGAAGGAATATACTACCTGAATGTGTGGAGATGGGATAAGGAAAACCAAGACCTAGCTGGCATTGAATCTGCTAAGGGACATGAAGGACTACAAAAAAGAGTGTCTAAAGGGAGATCAACTGCAAAAGAAAGATGGAAAAAATAGACCTGCTATTGAATAGTCTAGGGAACCTGGTGTCAAAGAACATCAAAAATGATGAGATACTTAAGTGTTCTTCATTGTGATCTTTACTGGAAGTACTCACCTTGAGAAATCAGACCAGCAGCAAAGTATGGAGTGAAGAATTTGATTGATGAGAATTGGGTTAGGGAATATTTAAATAAACTGTACAAATAAACAAGTAAGTCCCTGGTACCTGATGGGATACACCCACAAGTGCTGAGGGAGCTGTTTAATGTCATTGTGAAGCCACACTTGCTTAGCTTTGAAAGGTTATAGTCACTGGGGGAGATTCTTGACAACGGGAAGAAAGCAATTGCCATTTTTACCTTCAAGAGGGATAAGAAAGATGATCTGGACAGGGTGGACAGAGGCATCTCAATCCCCAGGAAGGTGATGGAATACACAAACCTATCAAGGACATGAGGGTGAGCAGGAGTAGTCAGCACAAAACCATAAGGAGAAATAATGCCTGACCATCCTAATAGCCTTCTATGATGAGATAGGGAGAGAGGATTAGATGCTGTTTATTTTGATTTTAGTAAGGCTTTTGACACTTTTACATAATGTTGTCATTGACAAACTGATGGAGCATGGGCTAGATAGGTAATCAGTGACATGGCTTAGTAGCTGGCTGAGTTGCTGGGCTTGAAAGGTTCTGGTCAGCAGCAAAAAGATCAGCTGCAGGCCACACAAATAAATTATCCCAAGTTTAGTTCTGGGATACAAAATTGTTAAATATCCTAATTAATGGCCTGGGTGATGGGACTGACTGTACACTCAGCAAGTTTGCTGACAACATAAAACTGGGAAAAAAGATTGATCGACCAGATGGTCATACTGCTGTTTGGAGGCACCTCAATAGGAATCTCATAAAATTCAACAAAGGAAAATGCCTTCCTGAGGAGGAAAAGCTTCATGCGTCACTACACACTGGGGCCAACCAGCTGGAAAACAACCTTGTGCAAAAGGACCCTGAGTTCTGGTAGGCAACAATTTGAATGTGAGTCTGAAATGTACCCTTGTGGCAAAGAAAGACAACACCCTTTGGACTGTATTAGGAAAAACTGCCTGCAAGTCAAAACAAGCAATCCTTCCTCTCTGCTCAGCATTGGGGGGGCACATCTGGAGCATTGTCTCCAATTCTGGGGTTCCATAGGGCAAGAAAGAGATGGACACATTGGAGAGAGTGCAACAAAGGGCTACAAAGATGGTTAAAGGGCTGCTATATCTGACATATGAGGAGAAACTGAGAGACCTGGGACTGCTTATCAATATATATGAATACTTGATGATGTGAGGAGTAAAGAAGATGGAGCCAGATACTTCTCTGTGGTGACTAGTGGCAGGATGGGAGTTTATGGGGAATGAACTGAAACATAGGAAATTCCACTTAAACTAAAGAAAATAATTTGAATGTGTATGTGATCAAAACACTGAAACAAGTTACTCAAGATTGTGGAGGCTTTGTATGTAGACACACTCAAAGCCTGACTGGATGGCGCTCCAGGCAACCTTCTCTAGTTGACCCCCCTTTGAGCACTAGGTTTGCAGCAAATGATTGCCAGAGGTCTCTTCCAACCTTAACTGTTCTGCTCTCTGTGATACCTACTTTTTTCTCATGGTTGAGTCGAAGAAGCTCAAGAACTGTGACCATACCTGGCACTTAGTATTTTGGTCCAAATACTATTTGGGATGTACTGTCCCACATCTTCTTAAAATAAGTGATGCCAGGACAAAAATCAGGAATTGTGGAGGAAGGCTTTGGTGGGGGTGGAGAGTGGTAAATTTGCTTCCTGTGCCATATACAATATGAGGTTGGGTAGAGGAGTTTCTTATGTTTCTAATGTGGTGTCTTTCACTGGTATCAAATTTTTACAGGAGGGTGGGGGGAAGACAGAGAGAGAGGTCTGAATTTGGATAGTGTTAACAGACCTGTGTTAATGTTGATACTATTACTTCAGTGGAAAATGATGTTAATGAAGGAAAAACTAAGCCCTGTTTTTCTGTTATTCCCCAAAGACTACAGTTTCTATGAATAACTTTAAGGCATACATGGAGGAATTGAGAATTCTAATGATGTTTCTCTTAAAACAGTTTAGTTAAATACCATGGGAAACAAACAAGGAAAAGGTCGCTTTAATGGTATTTCCTAAAGTGACAGTACAGCAGCATTTATGGAATGTCCTGGAGCACATTCATTTGTCTTTAATAAAAAATAATGAAAAAAACCCAAGAACAAGAAAATTAGCTGAATGATAAAAGAAAATAATTCATAACAGATTTCTCCTAAATCCTGGAAATCATCTGTCTAGAACAGCTGATAGAAAGAAGAAAAAGCCAATAATTCCGTATCAGCTGAAAACCATCTTTTGTATGTTAATCAAACTCTGTGTAGGAAAATTTGGGTTTTTTTCTTTATCAATAATTACTTATGATCCCTATACTTAAGGTTAGTGTATAAAGTAACAAATCAACAATTTGTCTGCAATGCAGATGCAATCAGTAATGAAGATATAGTGGTACATGTGAGATATTCATATGGAATTTGATTGTAGAGTATATTAAGAGCGCTGCTGAGTGCTTCAGCAAAGAAGACTAGCCCTTTATTGAAATTAAAAGAGACCATATAGGAACCTCTGTACATATTTATTCTGTAATTTCTTTTGAAGGTGAAAAAACATTGGAGATGTCTTTTATATTGAGAGAAAACTAAAAAGAACTATTTATTTTCAATTGGTTCTCCAGAAGACCATCTCTACAGTCAAAGCAGCTGTACTAACTCATCTGAAGAGGGGCTCTCCTACATTGTGAGGACCTGAACTGAACAGAGACCTACAGAGAGAAAGAGCAAGTCAGAAACTGCACAGATCACCCAGGTTAGTTCTGATTTGCATATGGGGAATGGCAGAGGAACAGAATACCAGGGAACAGAATTTTAGCTCTCACTTTTGTTTTCTTAAACATGTATGATGTTACCTACATTCAGTAGGCAAGAGGAATCTTCTTCCTGCAGCAAGGTGGTAAGATAGTTTTTCAACTTTAGAGCAAAGTTGAAAAACTGAGGAAAACTGAGGCCAGCAAACAGGCCTCATTAGCCCCAATCAGGACTAACAAGGTGTGTTTAGAAGCAGCATATATCCTAATGGCAAAAAATTGTAACATCCCATCCCATCTGTGTCTTTACCCCATCACCATTTCAGCAGAATAAAACTTGTATCTAGACTGTGCTACAAGTGTTAGTCACACCATTACTCTGTCTGAGAGCCAACATAGTAACTTGATTTTGGTTATAATTATAGTCTAAACTGGAGGCATTTCTTGTAAGTTAGTAAATAGACTTATTGGAAATGATAGTTTAGTAACATTCTTGATTTTATGCAATATTTTTCCTCTTTCTCTCTCTCTCTTTCTTTCTCTTTCTCTCTCGTTTTCTCTTTCCCTCTTTCTGTCTTTCTCTCTCCATTCTGCCAGAGTGACTGCCAGCTAGAAGAAAATTTAGTGTCAGTGTCTTCCTCCTTGGTGCAATTTAGAATACTTCAGTATTTTAATCTACTAAGAACTTGTGCATCCAATTTGTTCATTAAGCCTAATTACACCTAGTGTCTCATGATTTTCAGCATCCTTTCTATTTCTTTTGTAAACTCGCAGCAGTCATTTGGAGACAAAATAATGTGAAACTTTTGCACTTCATGTGAAGAAATGCTGTGAAGTCTTGTGATCCGGTTCCCTACAGGCACCAACTCTGCAGCAGTATTTACATGAGTGTAATGTGAGTGTGGAGTGTGGCTGATTTAAGAAGGTGCATGATGTGAATGAGTATACCAAGTGGCAAGGCAGTGGTAAATCAGTTGTCAGGGCTCAGTCATACTTCTGATGAACTGAGCAGTAAGTTTCCTGTGGTTGTCTCCATAGGCATGATACTGTGTCTCTGTCAATATCCTAAACAGTTTCCATAGCTGCTAGAACCTCACAGACAATCAATACAAAAAATACAAGTGCTAAACTTCAAATTCTGTTATGTGAAACAAAACATGATCTTTTGCTCACAGCTCTGGTTTTCTATCTGTGGATGAATATGTATTAAAGAGGTACAGATTTACTCCACATAATTTTAAAACATTATTGTTTTACATCTTTGAAGTCCTCTGGAAAACTGACTAATTCATTCCTTATTAACTACAGCCCTCTAGGTGAACAATTTATTCTCTGGCATGTACAGCAGTCCAGGAGCAAACAATGGTTTTAGGGGCCCAGTCTCTGTGCATGAACATCTTGCATAGAATCAGGGCCACTACCTAGTTAAATATGTGCTGCTCTCTTGGCATACACCAAGCTTCCCTCTGGCTCAGACTGCCAGGATGGAATTAAACCTTGCAGAATCTGGGTGTGCCCCTTTTCAGTCAACTGCTTCACAGAGAAAGCAATGTATTTTTTGTCTCCAGAGCAACTCAGTCTTTCTGGTAATCACACACGTACTACTTAGCACCTCAGTGGAGCATGGGTGCTCTGCATTCCCAATAAACTGAATCCTCTTGCCAAGTACAACAAAGATGGCTTACATCTTTCTTTCTCGTGCCCTCACCCTCACAGTCAAGCAGATTTCCAAGAAAGCAATTCAGCATCCTTTGCCTAGAAGTAAGGAGCCACCTTTCTGTAGGAACATTGTCCCATTTCCAGGACTCCTAAGCATACAGGAATTCCTGTAAAGAAGGCCAAGTATCCTCCAGGAAAGTGTGTGTCACAAAATAGGACAGATTTGATGTGATGAAAGTTACGTCTAAAAAAAAATCAGGGCGGGTTAACAGTGGTGTAATAGAGGGAAGGCAAAAAACCCCAAAGCAAAACAAAAAAACCCCACCCAACACAAATCAGAATAAAAAACCAAAGCCCCCAAAGCCAGACTAAAGAGCTTGGCCATCAAATACTGAAACTAAATGTCATTTGCAATTAATCGCTATAGTAAGTTCAAATGCCTTGCTAATTGATTTCAGCCTCTTACTAGGGGATCAGTGCTGCTGATTAGTTTGCATGTAAACTTCAGAGAATATGAATAAGGAGACTTTAGCAAGGCACACCAACTGTAACGAATCCTTTTGTGTCTTCTGCAAAGAATACACAGTAAGCAAATGTGTCCTGCCCAGTGTCACAGACAGAGCCAGGACTATTTGCTCCAGCTACTTTTTTTCCACTGAGATGCTACAAAACATTTACAAGCACACAGAATGGGCTATATTGAAATAATTTTCAAAGAAAGTGAGTTTCCTAGGTAGAATAGGAGCAGTGTGATAATTCAGTCACCAATTCTGCAAAAGGGAGGATATTTAGCTGGAGTTCCCTGCCTGCTGAGCAGCTGTTTCAGGATCCATTAGTAGCCAAGTATTATTTAAAAAATCCTAACGGTTTTCTAAGCTGGAAGTAGGGTCTTAACATACCTCCATCAGCTTATAGACCGCAGAGTAACAAGGGCAGTTTAAAAAATGACATTACTTCTTCACTTTGGTTTTGTGTCAACCTGCAATCAATGAGAGTAAACAGAATCACCCAGATCCTGTATCAGAATAAGAAGTGGAAATAGCCTTTCCTTTTCCCTGTTCCTTTGATAGACTTTGCTTCGATTTTCCTGGAAGTCACTGAGATCTCTGTGTTCATAGCTAGAGACTGACTTTACTTCTGACTATATTAATACCCTATTCTTGGTTGGAACAAGACGTTGATCTAGATCATTGCTAATTAAATGATCGTCAATACAACATCAGGCATTGCCTAATCACTTCCAAAACTTAAAAAAGGCCTCTGAGCCCCTCCTCTTTATTCAGCTAGACAAATTCATGTGCATATATCAGGGAAATAAAAGGAAGAAACCCAACCTGACCATTCAGAGATCAAACTATTTTTTTAATTACTATTAGTGAAAATTTGTGTTGCAGTGCAGCTCAGTCTGGTCTTTGGATTCTTTTTCAAAAAGGCAAAAAATCCTTCAAATGAAAAATATCGAGGAATGTCATTATGCAGACTGTTATTAGAACAGCTGCCTAGGGACAAGCTCACTTCAGCCCCCTTAGTTCACATATTTAGTAAATTTAGACAACAACATGTGGTTAATAATGTTTGTGATACAGATCACATGTCTTCACACTGCATCTTTCTGTAGGGTGACCATTTGCTAGAAGTTAAATTTTTAAATAAAAATTATTCCTCTGGAAGATGAGAAAATATATACAGAATAGAAGGAAGCATTAAGAAATGATGGGGAAAGGAGAGGAAGATTCCATTTTGCAAATCAGTGCCTTCTATTTTGCTAACTGAAATTCAGCTGAACAGTTATTTTTCTAAAGCTCTGGTCTGTGCAAAATATGAAGAAGTTCAAAATGGTCATAAGGTGTTAGGTGTGAACACAAGTTTCTTCAAGGGAGGCAAATGAAGCCATGGTGAAGTTGCTGGCTACAAATAATTACATTTGTCAGGGACTGGTAATTACTTTTAATTGCTGACAGATGATCAGTGTTTTAGTGGCAGGGAGTTTAATATAATTCTGTTTGATTCTGTCTCCCTTGCCTTCAGAAATGTGGGTTTGAGCTGGGCTGTTGTCCGAAAACAGAGGTTCACTTTGAAAATTTTTGAGAAATACCAAGCAACACTAAAGGGAAAAAGGAAACAATTCCTGTAGAAGTTTCACCTTTTTTTTCTTTTTTTTCTTCAGTTGAGGTAAAGCTGACTTTCCCTTTCTAAAAGCTTATAAGCTTCTTCTTGAAGAGTAAACATCTTTCCTCTTTCCATAGCTTTTATTCAAGATGCAGCAAATACTGATGTTCTTTCTTTCTTTCAGGCTGCCATGTTCCCCTGTCAGCAAACAACTTGTGCAGACCACTCAGTAAATCTTAGCCGATAAAAAGGGGCAAGTACTGTAATGGGTCTGAGAGGCCAATGAAAGAGATGGAGCAGTGAACAACACAGGAGAAACACAGGGGGAAGGCTGAAAATTGAAATGTGCTGCCTCCAGGAAACTCCAAACCAACATCTTCCATCTTACTAGGATGGATACAGACTTGAACACAGTTCTAGTTGACCTAGATTCTGTGGGGTGGGCCGTTTTATAAAATGGAAACCAAATCTTTTTATTTAAGAACAATTGGTAGAAGTAGCTTGATAGATGCATTGATTGATAGAAGCTTGATAGTATATTGATTTAAGGCATTTTCAAGAAATTGTCTTCATGTTGAACACAACTTTCATCAACTGCACAACTCTTGCAGATCTGATAAGGTTTAGTTTCTAGGAACCAATTTATTTACTCCTTATCACTTTTTTTTTTAAATTGAGAAAGTAAGCTCACCAAAGATAAATGTTTGTGTTGGGTTTGTAGTTGCCTCTAACAAAAACATATTCTTCCACAGTGTCAAGAATGCCACAGAAAAATAAAGACATCAGCAATAAATCAGACGCAAACTAACCTTAAAAGCAGTTTTGTCAGTTTCACTCAAATATCTGCATGAATGTGTAAAGTCATGTGTAAAGGCATACATGCACAAGTGTGTAGATGCATTATGGTTCGTCAGGTGCAAAACAATCTTGTGGCATTACAAGTTATAAATTTTAATTAATACTGAATGTTATTATTGTTCAGATCTTTACTTTTTTAAAATTCAAAACAAGTTCTCAAAATGATGTATCAACATATGAAAGATGTTGGTTAGGATTGAAAAATTTTAATCTGAAATTTATACATATACACATATATGTTTATCTCTGAATTGAAGCATCCTTCTTCATCTCACAGTCAGTGAGAGTGGAATTCAGCCCTGAGATCTGATGGCGAGGTTTCAGCCCAAAGATAAAAATAATTTTAGAAGGATTATATTAACTAAACGAATGTACATGCATTTTAATTATATTGATTATATATGCCTCATTTCATCCCCTCAGCAACAGGGGACAGAATTTTTTGTGGTTCATTGATAAGTAAGAATAGTGATGGATCCACCACCATGTTACATCCAATGTCAGTGTATAGTAGTAATACTGCTCTGCATTTCAGACTCAAGAGATGTTCAAAACATTGTGTGATGTTTCAGGGACTGGGAGACACGCAGAAATGACCTCGGGGGGGGGTGGTATGAAAGCCCTGCTAGTTCTGTACCCTGTGGTGACTGAGCTGCAGACCCTGTGGCTGCACTGGGTGGTGGTGTCAGGCAAGGCATGCAGCCAAGTGCACAGAGCCAGGGTGTTTACTCTCACTGTCAGATGGAGCAGGCAGCCTGGCACTGGGTCTCCTCTCACAATGGAGACTTTTGTTGTTAGATTAATATACCCATGTTCTTTTGTTTTGACGAGGGATCTAACAAACAGTTTATATCTCCAGAGGTACAGCAACATCTCGGAGAAGCTTTTGCTTTTGCCTTCTGAAAGGAATCTGGTTCTGAGCAGCAACTAATCTATTTGATTTTGTATGTCCCTTTCCCCTTTTCACTCCTTACTATTCTGGGCCCTTATAATACTACAGCTTTTTTGTTTTGACCTAGGTCTTCAGAAACTAAAAAGGCTTGTGAAAATAGGTGATTTCTTTAACTAATTTATCCTTAAATTCATAAGGAGCTGCCTTTGTAGGTCTGATTGTGCTACCTTGGAAAGTAGACATTATGTGATACACTGTTCACAGAGACAAACACACTTTTTTCTTTCCTGGCACCTTTGGCATGACTTCTGGTTTTGCTGTCCCCTATAAACTGACACCAAAATAGTTCCTATTAAATGTCACTTCTTGTGCAAGTGGATTGCTCCACAGAATCAAACATTTTTACAAACTGCAACACTTTTCAGTTTTCTCTGAGGTATCTCCAGTTCAGTATTTCATAATAAAAAGCTGGCTTCTCCATCAGCTCCCATCCCAAGCTGTTACTAATGCAAGTACTGAATTCTGTAACACCAGAAATTAATGTACCTTTTTGTTATTGAGGGAACAGAGTCACTGAAAGAATCAATGATTTATCTAGCTTCATCTACTGATGACTAAGTATTGAAGCATGCAGCAGAATTCAAATTCTGTGTCCTTATTTAATATACCACACATTTCTCCTACAGCCAGTAATAGAAAACAGGAGTTGTGCTGCAGCAGTGAGGCAGTGCTCTGTCAATGGAACACCCAAATGCGGTGGTGAGAGGGGGCCAGCTTTCACATGGGATTATGAGGAGAGTAAGGAGCAACATATGTAAGGAACTGCAAATACTCCTTTTTTATCTTAACATTTATGGTGATTAGATCATTCTTCCAGTGGCACAAGCCTGTTTCCTGCTAGGCATTTTCCAGTGTTTTGCATGTTCTTGTTTTGTGTGGGTGGCGCAATGGAGCATCACTTTAGCTTTCCCCCAGCCCCCAGTTTCTCTCCATCATTGGTGTCTTTGCCTTTCAATTTCCCATCCACTGCAGCACCTTACCCAGACTCTGGCTGTTGTGAACATATCAGAATAACCTTAGCTAAGGCATCAAGTGGATGACTAGCTTTGTCTTAAAGATGCGTCTTTTGTTAACTTTTAAGTAATGGACAAGGGCCATTTATCTTGGTTACATTGTACCATTACAATTGGTTCAGTGTGGAATTGTGAGAAGGGAGACAGTGTTGGTGATGTGAGCCTGCCTGTCCCCTGGCCTGCTGCTGCAGGTTAGTTTCTGGGGCTGGATACAGGTCTCTGGCTCCAGAACCTTGGTGGTAGGAAGGAGACGGGTGCAAGAGAAGGAATCAATCATTCCCAGGTCTCCTTTCCTCTTCCAATGAGAAACTGAGAGGACAGAGGGGAGAAGGGGAATCAGGACAGTTAGATGGAGCTTGAAAGGTGGAGATCAGCTACAGAAGTACTTGGCAAGCAGAAGGGGGAAATAGACAGTAAATGGGGAAGGACTTGGAGGAAGAGATGAAAAAAGTAATAGGTAGAGATATGCATAGAAAGTGAGGATTAATAGACCTATGGAAATGTGTGAACAAAGGGGAGGACTGATGGAATTTTAAGATCTCTACTACCATACATCACATATAGTTTGCATGTGTAAACAATATAAAACTTTCCCAGGCTTTATGCTGAGAAAGGCAGGAGCATAGTACAGCTCACACTAGAGGAACGCTGATGGGTCCCTGTGGTTTAGTACAAGGCTAATAGTGCTGAATATTGTAATTTAGTCACATGGCCAAATGGCTACTTTGCTTACAGGGCAGAAGGTAGCGGGTACCTACTGAGCCTGTTTGTGATGGGCCATTACCATTAAAAGGGCTGGATTCAATTTTTGGTTTGTACCCATGTTCTTCTCCAAAGGACCAAAGAAACAGAAAGAAAGGCTTCACGGTTTCCTACCAGTTTGTACCCGTTCTATGCTTACTGTGCATTGGTTTAAGTGAAGGCAGAGAGGACCTGACAGTGGTGACTTGGCCTCACCATATTTGGTTTGGCCAGCCAGTTTGAAGGGAGTATTTATTCCCTGTAACTTGCTTTCTCTGGATGTGTCATTAAAGGTACACATATTTGTGTGTGTATATATATATGGCTTTGCCTTGTGATATGTGTTGATTGGTATTGTCATCATGAGAGTTCATTTATTGTCAGGAAAACAAATGACTTCCACATACAGAGAGCAAACCATATATTTCCATAATTTAGAAAAAAAGAGATTTTGCACATGGTGTTACTATCTCTGAATTTCAGTGTTTCTGTTTAACAGAGAATGCAGTTTCTTTCATTGCAGACAGCAACACACACGAGGCAGACAACTCCCCCATATTAATCTAGCTATTAAAAGCAGATACAGTTAAAAGTGAATTCAGAAAACGTGCTAGAAACAGTGGTCTACATGGGATTAACGCTATCTGGAAAAAGAGTGGAGATGAAAAACTAGGAAATGAGGGTTTTTTATTTAGTTAAATCATATCCTCTTCGTTACAGGGAATAAAATCTCTTCAGGTCAAATTGAGCCGAGTGCCAGGGGATATCCCTCATCCCAGTGCCTCTGCAGACCATGGGTTGGGGACAGTGTTCCACAGCATAAGTCACGGAGCAGGAGGCTGGGGGTAGACGCACTGCTTCCCACGAGGTCCCTGCCGCAGACGGGACCCTGCACCCACGGCCCAGGGAACCGTGCGGACCCCGCCGCCGCCTCCTGCCCCACCGGCCTTGCGGAGGGTCTGAAGGAAGCAAAAATTAAAACCCGCAGCACCTGAAAGCCTCGAACGGGAAGCTGTGTGGAGGAGTGTCGTTCTTGTTCCCGAGGCACGAAGGAAAGCGTCTCGCAGGGCGATGGTTATCGCGGGGTGTCGCGGGCAGCGCCCCTTCCCCCGCCGCTCCCGCCCCAAGCGCCGCCGAGCAGCGCCGGTGGCTCCCGGTGCCGTGCGCTCCTGCCAGGCCGGGGCTGGGCCCTTTAAGAAAGCGCAGCACAGTAGCAGGGGCTGGCCCTGCCTCCCGCAGCCTGCAGCGCTGGAGCGGGGCTGGGGAATGGGAAACAGTTCCTGGTCTGGGTCCGAGAGAGCGCACGTAGCAGCTGCAGCCGCTGCCGCCGCAGCAGGAGCAGCAGCAGGCACCCCAGCTCCACTCGCTCGGCAGCATCCAGCGTGGGGATCAGGGCTCTGCCTGGCTCCCTGACACGGGATGGACGTTCCTGAGCACTGAGCTCAGCCGCTGTAAAAAGCAAGTAGGAAAATATACATCTGGATAAAATTGGTAAGTCAAACTAAAGTCACATCCTCTTCCTTGGACTGCAGTTTTCCAGTCTCTTAATTTGTAATGTTCTTTGCAAGCCTTTTTTTTTTCTTCTTTTTTTTTTCTTTTTTTTTTTTTCCCTGACTTCTAAGCAGAGCAGCTGGGAAAACATGGAGGCAAAATAAAAGTGTAAAAAAACTTTGAAGATTTGTCAGTGTTTGTGCTCCTGTTTTTGAAATCCTCTTTCCACATTGACGCTTTGCTGCAGAAGTAAGGAAGGAGAAACCAGCAAGTGCTTTTGTATGCGGGGGGACAGAAAGCTATTAAGAGTTGTAATTGACTTTTCCTAAGGAGATGATTAAAGAAGATTAGAAAAACCCAAAGCAAAACAGCCTAACAAAACAAACTCCAACTTTCCAGAAGCTTAAAATGACTTGTCATGTAGTTTTTCAGAGTAAATACCAGTCTCGTGTTAAAGTCTTAAAACGCACTGATATTTGTGCAGCAGAAAGAAGGAACTTCTAAAAACTGTGTTGCCATTGTAAATCATAGTGCCAAATTATTGCCGGGCGAATGTTGTATATATTTGTTTAAATTTAACTGAATATGCATCGGCTGCCCTGGGAGGGCAGAGGCAGGAGCTGCCATTTCCCCTGCGGCGGAGAGAGGGCGCTGTTGCTGCACCCGGCGTCAGCCTCCCTGAAACGGGGAGTTGGGGGAAATTCGAGGGGAAAATCGAGTAGAGGCGAGATGTTTTAAACCATTAAACCAGCAATTGTTCGCACGACCGCAAAGCTACGGTACGTAGCATCCAGTTAGAGCAGCTAATGTTTTAAATTTTCATTTCTTTAAGATTTGGGGGCAGTTTTTTTTGTTTGATTCTTTTTTTACGAGATTACCTGAATTAAAAAGAAAAATGTATATTAGAACCTGGTTATGGCCCTGTTATTTTTTTCTGGAGCATGTTGTGCGGTCAGCCTGGATCAAGAAGGCGAGGGAAAGTGTGGAATCTCTTGTCAGAAATGTTGCTTCAGTATTGGTGTGGGAGATGAGGAAGAACTGTCACTCAGTGTTGGTTAAGTTGCAGACTGGAGTTAGACATCTGACATGGGAACATATCCTTTGTATCCAGTACAGATGTGTAGCAGAGGTTCGAGATCTATAAGCTGAATAAACCCTAATGACTGAACTGCATATTGTCAAGTAGCTTGGGAAAAGGGGGATGGTCATGTCCAGGTATGCAGCTTTCCTCACAGAAATCCCAATACCACTACAGGTACAAGAGGCTGACAATTGTGCCATATTTTACCCATATAAACAAAGAGTTAGAAAATGCAGCAATAATATCTTCTTACCTCTGTGTGTGTGTATTTATGCATAACCTGAGGTGTATAATAATACTCCTCTGCTTTGTGGAGTAGGAATTTGCATTCCTATAAATCAAAGGCTTTAGAAGGAATTAAGGTATTATTTTAACTAGTGCAGCTTTCTGGTGAGTAGAGAAGCATCAGAGCTGTCAATTTCCCCTCTGATTCAACCTCTGTTAGAATTTGATGTTTCTCTTGTGACCTGGGACTTTGGTTGGTGCCTTGAACAATAAGATTTTTCTGTCTGACTGTATTCCTGTTACTTACAAATCACTTGCAATGGAGTGGAAAGATTTGCAGGTTTTGAGTCCTTAATGTGAGACATGCTGGACAAAGCAGATTAAAAGAACTGAATGACCATATGGAACGCAGTCATTCCAATTTTCAACTATTATGCCTCATCGAAAAGTTTAGAGTTCTACAACTTCTGCTGAATCAGTGGAGTATATCAACAGAAGTCACCTTTCTTACCTGCAGGAGCCAGTAAAACAGCTATTGTGGGGCAGTGCATCCTTGTGATAGTAGTAGTTTTTCAAGAAAAAAGTAGCCATTTCTTTATACTCCTTATGGGTCATTAGACATCCAGGTATGAATGGCCCTTCAACATGATTTACTGGATCAGAGGAAAGATTTCCCTCTTCAGTTCTTCTCTGAACTAGCAGGCATTAGTCAGGTGTCTGACTACTGCCTCAGTAACTTACTGAGGAATCTCTTCCCTTCAAGCAGACTGCAAGTTCATTGAGCATGATAGAGCTATCAGACATCCTGAGCCACATTTTAACCTAGCAGATGCTGGCCTTGGTAGGAGGCTAATTTGTGCAAAGTGTGTCTCCTCCACCATCACTGCTGTTCAGCTAAGCTCTTAGAAGTTGCAGCTCCCATTATTTGTCTTCATTATGTGTTTAGTAGGATAGCTGGAGTTGTTTCAATTTAATTCTCCTACTTGCCTGTATTTCAAATTAAAATCTCTGCTTCACAAATGGAGGAGAGAGCATGATGTGCCTGGTCCTACTTTTACAGTATTTTTTGGAAAATCACTGTAGTATTTGTTTTATTTTGCTCCCAAGTGTTTTGTTTTGAGGTACTTTGTACCTGGGAGTCAACACTGTTTGTGGCTGATGCTGGAACTCCCACAGAGTTCCCAAAATGTTAACTTTATATGACGGGTATGTGATATTTAAAATGTAAAGGAATCCTCCACCTATATTTTGCCAAATTAAATAATTTGAGCTTTCTTGAATATCTTTTTTTCATTAGAGACCACTAACCTTTTTACCTGCCTGTAATGTGTTGGTAATGTTCTAAATTCTGTGACTGTCATTGGAACATTTGTGTGCTACTTGCTTACACTGACAGGAACTCTGCTAAGTGAGTTTAGCCAGAGCAAAACTCATGATTACTCAACAAATTACTGTCAGTTTGGTTTCTAATATTATTTGTTTTGGTCAGTGTTTTGCAGAGCTTTGGGTCAGTTCTCTTTGAGCATCTTATCATAGTCTACTTGATGAAGCCTACTGCAAAATCTTTTCTGTTAGGATGTTTCTGGCTTCATGTAGTGCTGGATGTTACCACAGATTACAAAGGCTTGTTGTTGCTCACATAGCTGAAGTGAATCTGGCCTTATTCTTTGTTGTAGGTAAAGCCTCTTTTTGCTTTATATAAAAGAACCAGGATCAAACCTCAGTTTCTTATCAAAGGCTCACTGTTCTGGTAATGTAGTAACCTGCTTTTTTCTTTGATAAGAGATTTCATAGTTTTTTACACCGAACAGTGATAGGTGTGGTTTTATGTCTGATTTATTTGCCTGTCTCTACTTTTGCATTTGGAATTCCTTTACACTTGTATGGAATGCACTACTATGTCCCATTACATGGGACAAGTTTATAAATGGAG
Organism: Climacteris rufus; assembly: GCA_013398175.1. NCBI lineage: Eukaryota > Metazoa > Chordata > Aves > Passeriformes > Climacteridae > Climacteris > Climacteris rufus. The sequence goes on along the minus strand of VZRZ01008477.1, from coordinate 626,531 downwards.
ACCTTGCAAGATTTGTTCTGTGCAAGATCAGAAAATGTTAACTTGCAGAGAAGGAAAGGAAAGTAAATAAGATTTAATAGCTCTGAAGGTGGATATGGAAAGGAATTAATGCAGGAATGTGTTCCCCAAAGAATATTTTCAGTGGAGTAGATACCTCTATGCAGCTTGTCCTGACTCTCCCAGAGAGACTGTGTCAGATCTGTCAATACTTAGGTGGATAAGCATCCTCCAAAGAATTAATTTATTTTCATCTTCACATATGTACATCTGTCATCTTGTGTCTGAGACAATTGATGACTGAGCTGTTCTTTTTATTATATGTACTTCCAAAGTTACTTTCTTCTTAGCCAGATTCATCAGAATCCGTGAAAAAATGTCAATCTCTCTTTATTCTCAAGCTATAGTTGAGAGTATTATTTCTTAAATGTAAAAAATAATGAACAAGAAGTCTGTGAAAAAAATTTAGGCACTCTACCAGTTTAATTATACTTACAAAAACATGGTAGTGACCTGATATATCATTAAATTATCACATTTAAATACTGCATTGACCTTGCCAGTCAGTTAACCAAGCAATGGTGAAATCCCTTTTGTTCTCTTTGATACACCCCGAAACCTGTGAAATAATCTGAGCACCTGGCAAAAGTATGTATCAATTTGATGGGTTTTGTAGCATGAAATAGGGAAAAGAGGTTGTAATTTTTAGCTTTCTAGGGATCAAATAAGATACTGCTGAGATCCCCCCTCTTCCTTTTTCATAAATTCAAGAGACCATGGTCCATAAGAGAGAAAAAAGATTCCATAAAAGAAGAAAAAAACAAAGTGGCAGCTTCTAGTAAGGGCTGCACTTCTCAGTGCCTTCATTGGAAAAAATAAGTTTTATACTCAGTTTTATACTATTTCTTACCATCTTGTCAAATTGTCCCTTTGGGGAGGGGATGGGGTGTGGTGTGGAACTGGTTCACAGTGCAACTTCTGACATTTGAAGTGGAGCACAGATTAAAAGCGGTTCTGAAGTCTTTGCATCACTTTTAGTTTCCTGCTGTCACACATTATTCTGTTTGAGATATGTGACATGGTGAGAAATGTGGACGGGCAGAAGGAGCATTAAATGATGAACTCTATTTTATACCATGTTTTGTATAATGCAATATCCAGGGGCAGCAGGAAGGCTAATGGCACTCTTTGCAACTGCCCTTTCCAGTTCTTTTCACTTGTACTTCACCCTTTTTTTTAGCTGTACAATTTGTCATTTAGCCAATATGATGTGCTAACCAGTGTGTGTCTAGCTCTGTAGCCTCTTTCTAGATGTATCGAGATGTACCTGTGACTTTACCTGCATGTCTTTATTAACTGGCGTGACCATATACTTCTGTTTATTTTGAAATCCATGGAAAGTACATAAAAAAACACTGTAATTGTATTTCTCCGAGAGAATCTTTTCCAGCAGCTGATGAAATCCAAGCTCATGCCAGATGAAAAGCTCTTGTGTTATCATTTTCAGGTAATTAAAAAAATAAACAACAAATCCCTTAGAGCAGTGGTTTTATGAATACTATGTGTGTACGTGTGCATGTATGTACATGCCTACACTATTGCTTCACTCTCATGTTGACAGCTTGTGCCTTTGACAGCATACTAGGGATTATCATACACTTTCAGGCTCAGAACTCAATACAGGCATACAGGGCTGGATGGAGCAGTTTGTTTGTTTTAGTACATCTTACAGTAGCTGAAACTGACCCAAAATAAAGGAAAAGCTTTAGTGTTTGCATCAAGATGTCAACTTTTTAGTTGTCTTTTTTTTTTTTTTTTCCTAAAGAAAACATGCTAAAGGCTCAATTTTTATCTTCTGGTAGGCAAGCAAAATATTTTTTTTTGCCAATTTGATACTTTATTAAAATGAACAGTTACTTGATTAAATGTGCCAAATTTGTGTATGCTAAAAGGCAGGAAGCTGAGTTTGCTGGAATGGAAAGGTGCACTGGCAGCTGTGGCTGAACTACCTCTTGGCACCCACATCTGTCTATTAAGCACAGATCCCAGTAAACTGAAGGATTATTATCTTCAAAAAATCTTGGATAGCTTTACTGGTGAGTTAGATTTCTCTAGCTTTCCTTTTTAAGAAGGCAAAATTAATTTCATTTGGGCAAATGCTGTTAAACTGACAGACCTGGAAGACTGCAGACCTTTTGTTCAGTCACAGAATAAGTGATGCCTTGGACCATGACTATGTCACCTTCCCCAGTGCTGCTCTCTAGTTGTGTGTTTTGGGTCAATCAGAGGACCAAACCCGAAGTTTAGCATCTTTCTGTTCAACTTCTTTTTTTTTTTTTGGCCAGCATTTTCAGGTTGCTAGCGATGGGCTGACTATTCAGTTAGATTTGGGATGGCTTCTGTAATCTGGTTAGTTTATGCCAACAGAAGTCCTTGTGATCTGTTTGTTTCCAGTGACAAACTTGCTCGCTCATCAGGACAGCCTTGATCAATTCATTTTACATGAGCAGTAATCAAATGGGAATGGGTTTTGTTCATTATCCAGAATGGATTCAGCCTAGTGACCTGGTGGGAGGACATATTGTATTCCATTAGCAGCCCTGTGAACAATTCAATCGCGTGATTCAATGTGGTTTTTCAGTACTCCACTTGCATTACTCAGGTCTTGTGTTTTTAGGCTCTGTGTTCTTTTCCTGATTCAGAGGCTCTTTGGAAAGTTGCACGTGGGCTTTAACACTAAGCTTATCTAGAAATCAAAGACTGTGAACTGCAGATGCTTCCTTTCAGACTGGAACGTGGGACAGAGGGCCTATGTGTGACAGTGGCACAGAGATTGTTGTAATACCTGCAAGGAAGTGCAACAACTGTAGTGCAGGCTAAATGTTTTGGCAGAATATTTTATTTTTAAAAAGGAGATACTGTTTTTAAATATTATGCCAACTTTGTATTTTTGTTTGTATATATGTCTTCTTCCCCCATTGTCCTGAGATTTAAACAATAATTGTCTTTTACTCATATTCTCAAGAAAAAAATATTTTTTATTTCTGTTAATGGAGAATTTGATCATAAAGTATATATTTGTACTGGAAGCTGTTTTTCAGTATGGTTAGTTTTTAATGACATGCTACTCGGGTTATAGAGTGAAATTTGGCCAGGTAGTCCGACCTTCCTGTTTCTTGTTCACTTCCCCAACAATTCTTTCATCGTCTAATACTGTAGAGCATTTGGGTTGGAAGCCCTTCAGGGATTTATTTATATTGAATAACCTTTTCCTTTTTTTTTTTTTTTCACTTAAGAAAATATCCAAGGACAAACAATGAGTTCTAGTGATGGTAGGTTTTAGGCAGTAATGTGGTGCTTTTGCCAACCATCCAATGTCCTGTTTAAGGTGGTTGACTTGTAGGTGAAATTAAATGCAAAAATGAAAACATACTCCAGACAAGTTATTTTTACCCTGTTTTATTAATCTTTTCAATGCACCTTAATTAGCTGGAAAGAATGAAACTGCTGCAGTGCTTCAACTTTGAGAACAACAGGGAGAACAAGAAAGTGTGATTGTAGAAGTTTGGAGACTTATGTTCATGCTTGCTACTTTGACTTCTTGTCCCAAGGCCCAGTCAATCAAAATAGCTCAGAGTTACCTTTTCTATTTCTCATCCTGAGAACAAAATGATGTGGATAGTGAGACATCTAATGTGCAAAATTCTTTAGGAAAATACCTCATACCTCAGAAATATTTGAACTCTTGTGGAAATGTTGTCTCTTACCTTTGCTCAGTGATTAACAGAGGTCTTTTCATATTTCAGAAGAATTTTCTAATCTGCACAGAGTGCTGTAAGATGTTTTATTAATAGAAACTCTTTTTTAATGGTCTTGCATATTTTAATGTGATTTCTTTGGGAACCAAATGAGCTAAGATCAACAGGAGTATAGTTCTAGTACAGGGTACTTGTAATATATATGTATGTACTATGTGGTATGTAATATGTAATAAATCCAACCTTTAAGTTGTGCCTATTTTTTTTTTTTCTTCTGAAATGTTACTTAATTTACAAACCTCTTTGACACAAAAAATGTACTAGACCAGCAGGGCACCAGTGCAATGTTCTCAGCCCTCAGAATTTCTTAGAGGACAGCAGTCACAGGGAGCTGGTAGGTTACCAAACAGATATAGTGACACTGCTTTTGAGGATCACTTTGTATGTGGCACAGATGAAAAACCAGCAGAACGAACTAGCACCACCAAAAGAACTTTCTTCATTAAACATTTCTGTTCTCTTTTTTTTTTCCTCAAATGCAAGAGATAAGATATGGTGAACAGTCTTGGTGTGTGTGGATAGGTTAGATAGCTACTGCAGTACAACAGTATGTAGTAAATGATGTGTATTTAAGAATATGTATATTGATGAACAATGGATACATGTGAGAATGTGTGAGAATGGTTGCTGCTTTGTAGTTGTACAGTTTGAAGGGCCTGAGGTGGATTTGATTCTGCACATGGCTGCATGTGTGGAAGGGATATACATGAAGTTATCATGCTGCTTGCTTTATTGAGCCCCTTATCCCAGTGTTTGAAACTGTGATTTGTTATGCTGTGATATGATCCGAAATAGAACCACAACTCACTGTAGTGGCTTCTTTCAATCCCCTGGGGATATTTGTCTGGCTTAAATGCATGAAACTGAAATGTGTAATACAGAGCTGCAGCTTATCATGAAACTGAAATGTGTAATATTGTGTTACAGCTTATAGATCAACACTGACTCCATTTGTGGGAATGAATGAATACCTCATGTTTGATGTGCTACAGGAGAGTTCATAGATGATTTCTTATGTGACAGTGCTATATTTTTCATGCTTTTTCAGCTTCATGCATTTAGCATTTTTCTTTGTGTGGAATAGGGTGGTATTATCCTGGGCTTTTCAATAGAATGTGCAAAGATTTCTCCCTGCTAACTCCTTTTAATTCTTTCAGAGATTTCTTTCCAGCAGAACTTTAAAATCAAGTCTGAAAAAGAGAGGAGATAATTTCTATATGCATCCACACATTTCACAGTTAGAAAACTTTCTTGTTTCAGTTGGATTCTTTCTGGATTATGTCTTCCATTAATTTGTTAATTTATTTACCTCTTCTTTCAGTTCCTTTAGCAGCTTTTACCTCTGGATGCAGGTCAGTGACGATAACTTCTAACAATGTAGTCAAATGATTGCATGGTAGGTGTGAGGGTTCACCTCCATACTGCTCTTTGCAGGTGATCATAGGTATCATGGAACTTCATTCCTGTTTCAGTCTTTTCTTATGACCCAAATTTTTACCTGAAAATACGGAAATACCTACAGATGAATAAATGCCACTCAAAAAAACTGCCATAAATTTGCTTAATAAAGAAAGCAGACTCACCCTTATTCCAGATGCCCTGCTAATATTCCAGTTCTAATGTACCTTGTCTCTGGTTTTTATTTATTTATCCATCCTGTCTTGGCTCAGCAGAGGATGAGGTGTGAAATACTAAAAGAGACCTCCTGAGTCACGGAGCACAGCATTTCTGTAATTGCAGGAAATTATGTTGCAGGATTCCCTTAGTCAATTTATCAATCTGTGTCTCAAAATTAAATGGCTTTTGCTCTTATTGCTTCCTATTGGGAAGCCATTCAAGAACCTCACCTCTCTGATGTTTGGAAATCTGCTTCTAATTTCCAAGCTAAATTTGTTCATAGCCAGTTCATGCCCATTTGGTTTTGTGCCAACACTGGTCTCTAACTTTAATTGTTATTCGCCTTTCTTACAATCCTTCTGTGATCTAAGAGGATTCTTGACTTTCTCTCCTTCTGTTTTTCCTGAAAAGGGAGGATAATTAAAATTGTGCATCTCTTCATTATGATCTTCATTTTCAGTGTCATTGTGTCTGGGTTTGATAAATCCTTTAGACTAAAGAGCTTTTTGGCCTTTCCAGACAATTCTCACACAGAAGAAGCAGGAAAAGCTATCTTTTTGCATTTTCCTAGACAGACAGTATGTGTAACATTTTGGTAACTGGGAGGCCAGGAGGGTGAGGTGGGAAGAGGGAGAAAGTGGCCTGCATGTTTCTGCATCTGTAAAAGCTTTAACTGGGGGCTTTGCGAAGAACGATTTGGGTATGAAGATCTGGTGCCTGGGATAGGCAAAGGCATTGATCCAGTTCCTTCATCCAGTCCAGCTCTCCCGTTGCTCTATAAAAACCTGCTTGAAATGAGCAGCTGATAAAACTTTTGGAGGGGATGCAGCTCACAAATGAGTTTTTAAGGGCAACTTTCCAGCTGTTTCCTCAGAAGGAATGAGGCAAGCAGCTCCCAGAGCCCCAGACAAATGCCTGGGATCTTTCTTCTTCAGAGTGCGTGGAGAGTCCCTGAGAAGAACTGAGAGGCCGGAGGCTGATGGAGACATGAAGCCAAAGGCCTGTAGTGGGAACCTCCTGCTGTCAGGATCCCACACTAAGCTGCACTTGAGGGCGGGCATGGAGAGCTGACTAAGGTTTGCTGTGACCTCAGTATATTCCCATGCAGCTTCCCTCTCTGGGCAGTACTTGATGGCATCATTTATGAGATTCCTCAAATGCCCTTAAACTCAGTAGAAAAAAATGAACAGTCCATTCAGCATGCTGCTCTATACTATGCTTACTATGATGCTACTGGTCTTAAAGGGATATGATTGAGGATGGATGTCTCTTACAAGACGACAGGTTTTTATTTAGGAGAATGTATCAAAATCAGGGCTTTTTGCAAAGAAATACCAGTCTCAGTCAAGCTGTCTGAGGTTTAGCAGGAAATTTTGGGGCATGAGGACAAAAGATGGAGAGGAGGGAGAGCCAAAATAAAAGATCTGGCTCCTGTATCAGAGCATATGGTGGATAGTAGGTAAGCAGAGCAGATGGAGTAAGATTAATGGGACTTACATTCAGATCTATCAACTTAAGGAGAATACAGTGGTTTTGAGTTCTTTTGAAGTTGTCTGTATTTTTCTGTGTACAGTGAGTTCTTTTTGATTAGCAAAGAATTTTTTTCATCTGCATTTTTTGATTACATTTTTCAAGAGCAATTTTTCATCTATATCCTCATTTATTGTCTCTGCTGCTCCTGCAGCTAACAGGTATGCACACTTTTCTTGCTGTATCCTGCACTCATTGTATTGCCCCACTGCTGGGAGTTTACCAAGTAAGATAACTCTGGAATCCTCCTGGAATGAAGGTGCCTGGGATTGGTGCAAAAGAATATTTGGGACTTGTTTGCTGATCACTAATTCAAAGTAATTACTCTCTCCTCCAACAGATATATTTAAACAGTCTTAGTAATTAATTGCATGAGGTGTTTATGCCCTGATGACCATAATTAGATAAATTTTAAATAGACTTTGATTGTATTCAAAGAAGCAGAACCAGTTTCCTTCTTTTCTCTTTCATCCTAATGAACTTCAGAGGAAAGAGTCCAAGTTTACAGTTAAAGAATGTCTCTGATCAGTGCCAGCATAAGCTGAGTAGACCTAGTTGGAGATGCCCTGTGCCTAGTACATTTTTCAGAACCCAGCATACTCTTCTGTTTTACAACAAGGCCTTGTAGTCACTCATTGGTTGTTTACTAGTTTATAAGTAGGAATGGTAATGATTGGCCCTACTTATGTAAGAAAATAGGCTGGTTGAAAATCTTTCCTTCTTTTAACTCTGGTATCCTTATGCTTTGATTGCATTTTGTGATAGTCTCCCAAGATGAAGAAGAAGTGACATTAATTGTACTATACATATGCCTCTATTCTCTCATTGAAAATGTGTGACAGAATTGGGAGAGGATGCCTGACTGCTCTCCCTGTGTTATCCAGGCACTCCTTCTCCCATGGAGGTAACACAAGTTTTGTGCAGCTCCCATGATTTAGTTCAGAAGGTGCTATGAGGATTCTGAGCCCTGTGTGCGGGCAATAGATGCTGAAGGAGTTCTCAGAACACTAAAAAGGAGAAGGGTGATTATGCCATTGATGTTTGGTCAGTCCTTAGTAAGGACTTAGGAGGACTTAGTAAGGACTAAGTAAGGACTTAGTCCTTAGTAAGTAAGGACTTAGTAAGTCCTTAGTAAGGACTTAGGAGGACTTAGTAAGGACTAAGTAAGGACTTAGTCCTTAGTAAGTAAGGACTTAGTAAGTCCTTAGTAAGGACTTAGGAGGACTTAGTAAGGACTAAGTAAGGACTTAGTCCTTAGTAAGTAAGGACTTAGTAAGTACTTGTAAGGACTTAGGAGGCTGGAGTTCAGACATACACCAAAATGTGGCTTCCTGAAGACTCTAATCAAGCCTCAATAAACAGTCCATCACTGTTCTCTCTTTTTGGGTCCTCACTAGTTGCACAGAAACTGAGGAAGAAAGTCATGACATGCAAAGGTTGCTCTCTGAATTCTGCTAGTATTTCTTGTTAGAGCTCTTTGGTCAGGATTACTTGTATTTTCTCAGTGTGCAATCCTGGGGAGAAGATTCATACAGGACAGACAGAGCCAGAAAGTGTGCTTTTAAAGGGCCATATAATGTCCATAGAAGGAAACAAATGGCTGCATTCAGTTTATAGGAATGACAAAATTATTTGCTATTACCTTCCACCTGTCAACACCCTTCTGGCAAATATGATACAGAATACATTTAACAAGTTCAAACTTTGAGGGCCTGATGATGAACATTCCTGCTGTGTTTTCTTTAATTTCTTAGTAAATGTATACATTTGTGATACACTGAGCATCCTGCGCATGATACTGTAAACCTTGCTTGCAAATGCAGCTCAGTTGTTTGTCTGCATCTTGCAGTTATATCATTCAGAAGGCCAAGGCAAATGACCAAAACAACCCATTACCAATGGATCACTTTGAGGAAGAAACAGAGTGGGCACTGATCTCTTCTCTCTGGTGACCATTGACAGGACCTGAGGGAAGGGCCTGGAAGTTGTGTCAGGGGAGGTTTAGGTTGGATATCAGGAAAACCTTTTTCACCCAGAGAATGGCTGAACACTGTAACAGGCTCCCCAGGGAAGTGGTCACCAAACCTGACAGTTCCAGAAGTATTTGGACGGCATTCTCAGGCACATGATATGACTCTTGGGATGTCCTGTGCAGGGCCAGGAGTTGGACTTTGATTCCAGTGTGTCCCTTCCAGCTCAGGATATTATATGATTTTAAGAAAAGACATGTGAAAGCTTTAGCTTTCAGCATGTGAGCAGTAAGTGCACAGCAGCATTAATGCTACTGAAAGGAGAGTCTCTTTTGAAAAGTAGTGCAATAGCTGGTTGCAATGATATGAGGAAGAAGGGGTAGCCTGATCTTAGCAGAAAATAAATGCTTTTTAACTAAAGAGGTCCCCATATAATGAAACCATTCTGTATTATGTTCACTTTTGTTTTGGGGTTAGTTTATTTACTTTTTTTTTTTTACCATCCAACACTTCATACATAACCTGGATGTAGCCTGAACAAGAACCTGGTGGTTTCTTTTAAAAGAACCTTCATTCACCGAATCAAGATATGCTTTAAATTGAAAGACTAGTTAAATTGTCAAGAGAGTATTATGAACATTTCATTGTTCAAGAGGCTTTCTGTTACAATAATGTTTTTAGTAGCACTGTTTTCAGACTAGGTTGGGGTTTTTTTGGCTCTCTGATATTAGTAACCTGAGATTAGTTTCCAGGTGATTTTTGTCCTGGTGTTCAGTGGGAAATCTTTTCATTCTGAATAAGGACCTTCTGCTAAATGTTTTTTGTCCATGCCCTTCTTGTTATCTTTCCCCATTGTGTATTTGAGATATACTTATGGGAGCTTTGTGCACAGCTGACTGCTTGGTCACTTCTGACTGCTTCCTGGTGACAACACCAAAGGCATTTAATGTTTGTAAAAGGCAGGATTGCCCTTGACTTATTGTCAGCAGTCAGTGCCAAGTATGGAGTCAAAATGGTCACACCTGTTATCAGGTGTGGAGGTAGGAAAAATCTTGTGGTGGATCTTATGCAGGATTATATGTAATGTGTGCTATATAAATATTATGACCCTGAAACACAATAAAATTTCACAGTTACATGGGACATAGGCTGCATCTGTTCATGGTGGTTAAGTAAAGAATTGTCTGTTAAACAAAGCTGGCCAAAATCTGGTTCTACTGGTAGGTTTTAGAGCTTTGCTCCATCTATTTGTTATGCAAGACAGAAGTTTAGCTGTTTCAAGATTATTATCTCCTTGATCACTCATGTGAGTATGTGCTCGGGTAACCCTGGTTGCAGGCCAGGTGCCCACCAAGTGTGCTCTGTCACTCTCCTCAGCTGGACATGGGAGAGAAAATACAATGAAAGGCTTGTGGATTGAGATAAAGACAGGGACAGACAACTCACCAATTACCACCATGGGCAAAGCTGACTCAGCTTGGAGAAATTAGTTTAATTTATTACCAATCAAATCAGAATAGGATAATAAGAAATAAAATGAAATCTTATAAATACTTTCCCCCAATCCGTCCCCTCTTCTTGGGCTTAACTTTACTCCCAGTTTCTCTACTTTCTGCCTTCAAGCAGCATAGGAGAACATTCATCATATGCTGTCTCTGCCACTCCTTCCTCCTTAGAGAAAGGACTCCTCACACTCTTCCTCTTCTCCTGCATGGGGTCTCAGACATGGGTGACAATTCTCCATGAACTTCTCCAGTGTGAGTCCTTCTCATGGGCTTCTGTTCTTCGTGAACTGCTCCAGCATGGATCCTATGCGGGGTCATAGGTCCTGTCATCACACTGTTCCACTGTGGCCTCCTCTCTCCATGGGTCTACAGGACCTGCCAGGATCCTGCCCCAGCATGGGCTTCTGATGGGGTAACAATCTGCTTGGGACATCCACCTCCTCTAGCATGGGATCTTCCACAGGCTGCAGGTGAATATTTACTCTGCCATTAACCTCCATGGGCTACAGGTGGATCTCTGCTGCCCTGTGGACCACCATGGGCTGCAGGGGAACAGCTGTCTCACCATGGGCTGCACCACAAGCTGCAGGGAAACCTCTGATTCTGTGCCTGGAGCATTTCCACACCCCTCCCCCCCCTGCTGCCCCCAGCCTTTGGTGTCTTCATAGCTGTTTCTCTCGCATATTCTCACTCCTCTTTCCAGCTGAAGTTGCTGTTTCACAGGTTTTTTTTTTTCTCTTCTCCAGTATGTTATCCCAGAGCCATAACCAGCATCACTGTTGGATTCAGCCTTGGCCAGAAGTGGATTTGACTTGGAGCCAGCTGGCCTTGGCTCTATCAGACATAGAAGCTTCTGGCAGCTTCTCACAGAAGCTGCCACTGTAGTGTCGCCCCCCTGCCAGTGCTACCAAAACCTTGCCACACAAACCCAATATAGACTCTGACATTCTGACCTTGTTTTTGCTTGAAAATATTTCTACATGGAGCCTTCAGCTTGCTATATGTGCTTAATACAGAAGATAGAGATGAGACATACATGTAGACAGCACTGTTAGTTTATGAAAATGGCTTTAACCTGAGCACTATTCTGATTTTTCTTGTGAAGTAGGAATATTGGTATTTCTGGAAATGAACACGTTGCCATTTCAACACTGCAGATGGGTACAATTTCCTTAATTAAGTTTTTTTTTACAATCAGCATGTAGTTCTGCCTCTGATCTTCATTTGCTCATAACCAAGTCTTAATTTGTAGAGAGTTTCCTTTTTAAGTGGTTTTAAATGGAGCTTAGCTTTCCTGAGGCAGGCTTCAGTGCCACTTTCTGGGCACTGTTTACTGCGTCTTTTCTTTATCAACACTAACTATGCCCTGCCCAACCTGTTTGAACATAGTCCAGTTCTGGGCTCTATAACCAAAGAAGTGAAAATTGATGGCACTTTGCCCTTTTTACAAATGAGTAAATATCTCTAAGTGGCATCTCTGGACCCAACCTAAAAAAAAAGTCTTTCTTATCCTAATTCCTTTGAACAACCCAAAAGCAGCTCTTCTTCCTTCTTTCTTGTCTTAACTTCAAACGTAATTATAATTTAATTACAAACATGTTCTCTTATGCAGACAGAGATAATGATGAGTAACTGATGGTACTCCAGTCTCATCTTTCCAATAGAACTTGCAGAAGAAACAATGCACTACTGTGCTCTTTAGTTATTCTTCAAGAGAATAGCAGAAGGCCTTGGGAATCCTGCCTTGCTGACTCTATATTTGGCTTTGTGATAAGGTAGGAGGGAATATAGTTCACCAGTAGGTCAGACGATGGGTGACTTGGCTTTCTGGTTCATTAAATATATCCTTTGTGTTTGTTTCTGTGGGGTGGAATAGCAGTGTGTGATTCTGAAGACTGACTTGCTAACTTTGAATCATCTGTCTATTCTGGGTGGGATTCAGATCTCATCAGAGTTGGTGCCAGCACTCTTATTTTGCCTTCTCTGAAAGTCCATTCTTTCACAGTCTGTGAGACTGATTTCTATGTAATCATCTTTTTGGGGCTCATTTTTTTTATCATGTTTGCCTTATGTGTTGCAGATGCATGTGGCGTTTTTCAAAATTTCACAATCTGTTAACATGTATCTCTGAGTCTCTTCTTGCTATCTCTGCAAGAGTGGGTAGGCTTAAACTGGGAGACACCATTGAATTAGGGAGTTTTTAGGATGAAAGAAATATAATACAGCAATAAAAATGGGAAATTAGTTTGAAAGCTCCCTTCCTAATTAAAAGATAGTAAATTCATCTCTCACATTCTCTTGTGTGAATGTAAGATTCTTTGTTTAGGTTAGAAGATTCAAATTGTTCCATGAAAAGCTTTCACTCATCCTCGCTTTTGTCTTGGGTGGATACGCATATGCATCTGCACATAGACACACACATAGATACATGAGCTCTGGACAGTTCATGTACAGTTACCCCACCTCTTCAAATCGTGCTCTAAAGGAATGTTTTTCTCCTATCTTTTTTTGACCAACTTCACTAGAACTTAGACATCTGAGTTGTCCAAAATAAAAATCTAGGGTACTTAAAATATACTCCTTGGTTTTTGATATGTTTTACCAAAAAAGTAAAAAAAACTTCCATAAACCCCACGTCTCAGTATTTTTTTTTCCTCCTTCACTTTTTTACTTTTACATCTGTCACGTTTATGAAATTGGTGCATGGAGTATGTAGAGGTGACCCAAGCAGACTTTTCACTTCTTGTTGTCTTCATATATTCCCATTTCCGTGGACTTAAGTTTCATTTAAAGTGTCCTCACCTTCTCTGTTGCTTTCAAAAACCTTAAAGTAAATTTTTCCGTTGTCATGTCACAGATACTGACTTGCCTATATGACAGTTTTGTCTTGAGCTACCCTCTGCTGAAGTTTCACAGGCATCAGATTCCTTGCCAAGTAGTGAGAGAAGGGTTTTTGAGAGCTCTGCGTCTCAATGGTACCACAGCCTTTCCAGATTACAGGGCTTGGCTGAATTTTACAGCGTTAAAATTCATGTTCATCTCATGTAGTTTTTTTCCCATGGAATGTTATCTCTTGAGTTCCATATTTAGCTGGTCCTGAATGACTGTCTGTCATTGCCTCATGGTTTGTCTTCTGTCTCATTCTTGACTTTCAGCTGTTCTTTTCTGTTCAGCTTTCTGTTCTTTTCAGGGGTTGTCTTTCATCTGAACTTGAACAGCTACTGGTTTTGCTTTTCATGTTTAGCGTTCTGATCGGGACCTCTTGAAATATTTGTTCTCCCAGCATTTTTGGCTCTGCTTAGTCTTCCATTATCACCTTTCTTCCTTTTTTACCACATTTGACATTTTTCCCAGATTATTGCTTGTCTGTGTGCATTCAGGCCTCCTATCTCAACCTTCCATGTAGAGGAATAGTATAAATGATATAGATTTGCCAGAAGTTTATTCATCCCCAGGAAGAAAATAACCCTTCACATGTCACCTTCTAGGACAGTCTGTAACATGGCAGCTGAGAAATGTCACTGCTTTCCTGTCCCACTTCACAGAGCATCACTTGAGTGGATGAATTTACACAGGTTGATGTTTTAAACAGGTGGTTGCTCTAGTGAACATCATTATAACACAAACTCTTGGCCAATAACTTATAATCTTGAAGTACTTACAACCAAGCTGTTGATTTGGTGACATGGCATGTCTCTGTAAAGATATTACTGCCACTGTACTGAGGCAACGCCAGTTGACTCCGTGCCATGACAGGTATGGTACTGAATGCCTTACATTCTCCTTTTCTTCTGTCTCTAACCATTAGTATGCATGTTAGCTGATGCTGAAATGAAGTTGTGGAAAGCAACAGCAACTTACCAGTGTGGTATTCTGGCACCACTGTTTAGGATGGGAAATGCATGATGCACACAGACAGATCTGAGCTAACTTTAGTCTTGAGAGCTTAGAGATCACAGTGGCAGCAAACCTGTGTTTTCTTGAACCTGAAAGCGTTTTACCCACCTCTGTAAGTAACCTGACTGCTAAGCAGGCTTAGCTTTTACAAAAGGCTTTGCTGTGATCCGTCAGTGCTGTTTTACCCAAGTAGTCTAAATTAAAGTTAGAAGGCCATGGCTTAATATGGCATAATCAGCCTTTAGTTAAAGATAGAAATAACCATAGTTTCTCTTATACCAAGTGGATTTAAAAATACCTCACTCTCTCATGTCTGTCTTTGTATTTCCTCATTTTTCCTCTGAAGGAAAAGTCTCTTGTTCTTTCTGTACCTCAGTTTCTCCATGTGCCTCTATCTATGCACCTGTTTGTACCTTGAAGCTTCAGAAATGTGAAGGTCAACCGTGTCACAACTCCTTTGCAGTAGCCTCACTAGCATTCACCCACACAGACCGCTGCATCTAGTGACTCCAGCTGTCTCAGCTTCTCTATCAACAGAGCAGGAAATGCATGGAGGAGAGTTGGAAGAAAGTCACTAGAGACTGGCAGAGCAAAGGGGTGTTCTGCATAAACTTCAGTGGTGTAGACTTAAAGACTGGCAATTGGAAAGCAAAAGATGACAAAACAACTCTGTTTGCTTGGCTCCAGATGTACAGTTAAAAATCACAGCAATGTGGATACTGTTGTACTGCAAGTAGAGAATCCCAAATCAATAGTGATAAAGCTGAAAAAGCATGGACATGAGCATAGATGTACACAGATGTAAATGCCTAACTAGTCCTCTTGTCACTGAGAAGTAACTTCGGTGTTACCACTGAACAGGTGACACATTGAAATCCTAACAATGGTACAAAATGGACTGCATATTGTTTTTTGGTGGTCTTGGTCCATGTAGGTACTACTTCAGGAAGTAGAATCTACTGTGCACTCACCTGGATGTTAAACCTCACATGGTTTAACCAAATTCTCAGTCTAGTGGTCATAGGCTCATGAAAAAGCCCTGGTTGAAAGGGACCTTGAAAAATCATCTGATCCAACCTCTTATGGGAAAGGAAGCCTAGATGAGATTTTCTAGCTCCCTGTGCAGTTGCATCTTGAAAACATCCAGTGATGGGGTCTCCTCCCTCCTCCTTGTGGAGGCTGTTCCCGTGATTGACTTGTTCTCACTATAATTTTATATCAGGATGAACAGGTTTTGGTTTGTACTTAATGGCTGATTCTGCTAAACTTTAAAGATTATCCTACACAGATTTTTCCTTTCATTTTTCTTTCCTAAAAATTCCTTTCCTAAAAGCTCCTTTTACCTTTACTAAACTTTTGAATGGTCAGAAGCTTCAATATTCCTCCCTTTTATTCTCTCTCTTCCTCTTCCTTCCATCTGCCTCCCATTGTAGCAAAGATCAGCATATAATTGAACAGAGGGGAAAGTAGAACAGTTTCACAGTGCACATTTCTATTCCTTAAACTGCGAAGGGTACTTCTGGAACTGGCTGGTCTCCAAATATTCCTTTGATCCTGAAACCTGGTGCCTTTCTGTAGGACTTCTGTAGGACTCTTGGATGTTTTGTTATGTTGTTTGCCCATGATCCTTCAGCGTTTAACAGTAACAGTGAAAATTTTGACCATCACCTTTGCATTATGCCTCTAAACACAAAGGTCTTAAGAAAAAGCTACAACTTTACACTTTTCACGGTAAGAATGTAGTAATGACATTTTTTAAATATGGCTTTCATATCTTCTTCAGTGAAGCTGTTCCAAAGCTGCCGTTCTCTGTATAAGTGGCATAGATGTGATGCCATGGCAGAGAGAAGGGCATTAAAAATAGCATGACCCAGGATTCATTCTGCCTTCTCCTGTGGTGTCTGGGCTTAGAAAAATTGTCTAGATTACTTTCAGTGTGCAGGCTTCAGAATAAAAGGGAGTTGTACTCTTTAACTGAGCTTTGCTTAGAGGACACAACAAATGAAAGTTCTGCTTGTGTGACTGAGACCGATGCAGCAAGTTGGAAAATCTGCTAAAACTGTTCTTCTATTTGGACTTGTTCTCAATCCCTTGATAATGTATTCTTTTCTTCTCTGTACACATGATTAAATGTCTATGGGAAAGAATATCTGTCCTCAGTTTTGCGCTTTGATCTGAACATTTCGGTACACTTTAACCCTGTTAATGAAGCAGGAGTTTCCAATACCAACTCTGCAAGATTGGTGTCGATATTACTTGGTTGGTTTTATTTATCCGTTTTTTAAGCAATGGATAGTGTTGCTTTTTTCTTTCAGTCTAAGCACAAAAAAACTCACCAAAAATAACCAATCCACCAGAACTGTGTGACTGGAAACAGATTAATGAATAACTATCATCCTTTAGCTGTTTTGACAAGGAGGCTTTGTAGCTTCAGAGAACCTTTTCTTTCCAGTTCCGTCAGGCCATGCCAGTGTAATGTTATGGTTACTAGCCCAGGGCTTAAGATGTATCAATAATTGTCAGTGGTAGGTTTCTGGAATGTTTGATTTCTGCTGGGAGTTTCTTGCCTCTTCAGAGTGCATAGGGATGAACATGTCATTGTCTCTTCCTGCTACACAGCATTTGTTAGCTGGAATAATTTCATGTCACTACAAAGCAAAACCAGCTTTTAATTCTCTGCCTGTAATTCTGGTGGTGCCTGCTAAAAACTGCTTTAATGCCTGAGGCTCCTGTCATTCAGTCAGTGGGTTAGAAGTTGGAGGGACAGGATATGGATCCTGCGGCACAGCTTTGGAAAACTGGAGAATATTATAATCTGAGGTTTTAGGGTCATTGAAAATCTTAGATTGGTAGCAGCAATCAGCGGGCAGAGAATTTGTTCACATTTCCAATCCTTTGTTCAATTAGAATGCTTAGAAAATAATTAATGTCTGTGAAGGAAGACATGTCACAGAAAAGCACTGTTAGGGTTCCACTTTAAACACTCAGTGGCTTAAAACAGAGAAGCCATCCAAGATCCACAGTGTCACTTCACAGCTTCAGTTGATGCTGTCATATGCAACAAAATGTGCATAATCCTCCACTGTTTCTATCAGAAATTATTGGATTGCTTTTATGAATGTCAGAAGTTTCAGATTATTAATATCAGACAAACTGGTTAAGAGCCTGCAGAAGCCTCTGTTTTCTTCCACAGTCATCAACTGACCTCACTGTGGTTTTGACTCTGCTGGTGTTCAGAGGAACACAGATTCCCAAGATTTCTCTTGGGGGACGGTTGTCCCATGATTAAAGCATCTACATATCTTTCAGGGTCTTGGTCTTCATGGTTTAATCCAATTTTGGTAAACTTGCCACTTTTCCTTCAAAAAAAACCCAAAAAACCAGAAAAAAATATAAAAGGACTAGAGCTGTTCCTGGAATATACTATGACTTCATGTCAGCATGAAGTGCCAACATGCACGTGGAATGGAAGAGTAGCAAGAAAAATTACTTCTGCAACTTGGGTGGTATTTCCTACATGAGAAATATCACTCTTTTCTGACTGCCAAGTTATTTCACTCAGTCTCTAAATCTGTTTTATATACAGAAAAGAGGTAAGAACTGCGTGTGTGTGAACTTGTGTTTCTGCCTTTGTCCTGGCTGACCAACACTTGTGTGCCTGACTATGTGAAAGGGCACGCAATTCCTTCTGTCCTGGGGTATATAAAAATATGCTCATGTTCTTCATCATGGATCTGCAAGCTTCCTAGTATGATGCTGTGCATGCACGTCATTGTACAAACCCACAACCACGTCCAACTCTCTCTTCCTCTAAACCTTGGGAACAGACAGTTTTTATTTTGAGCAGAAATCCTGTATCTGGGATCTTAAACATGCTTTGATGTTTTTGCTGTTTTTAAAAATCCTTACTCAGCTGCTGTGTTGTGAAATGTGGCTCTGTGAGGATCTCCTCACTGTGAAATATGAGGAGTTTCTTTTTTTTTGTTTGTTTGGTTTTTTTTTTTTTTTTTGCTGGTCAGCAGTGGGATTTTGTGACCTCCAGCCTATATCTGTACAGTACATCTTGTATGTGTTCTTTAGTGAGACAGCACAGTGCCTCCAGGAAATGCATTCTTTTGCACTGGACCATATGGGTAGCCTTGCATTTTTATGATGAAGATGGGAAGATAAGGTTTGTGCTTACTCTTTTTTCTTTCTTAAAACTCTTACTGTGTTTTGTTCCTGCATATAGTTGAGGCATCCTAAAAGATGCCTGAGATAAAGCAGAGTTTAGCCCCTAAACAAGCATTTGCAACAGACTATTAGATTTTTTTTTTCAAAGTTTAGAAAGACTACTTTTTCAGTCTTGGGTGTTGCTAAAAAGAGAGAGAAAAAAAGTAATAGCAAACTTACCAGCCTAACCCCAACAGGTAGGAAGTTGGAGACTGAAGTAGTTTTCAACCATATCAAAATGGGACTAAATCAAATGTAAAAAAAAAAAAAACTCCACATAGTCTTCCATCCAAGTGCGTGGGACTCATGCTCTGTTTCTGTTGTGCAGAGTTTCTAGGATATGAACATGAAAATTATGAGCTTCTATTGCTTTAGATATAAAGGAGTAATTTGGATAGTTACTTCTTCTACTCAAAGGAGTCCAGGTGCTGGAGGGAGAGAGATGTTCACATGCTAAACCATTATGTTTCAATAGGAAATGGGGAACTTATGTGGAAACTTGGAGAGTCTTCCTCAATTCAGGGGAAGTAATTAGTACTGTAATGGTGCAGAAGGCTGTTTCTGCCTTGCATCTTACAGATGTTGCAAACTGTTGCTTAAAGATAGGCAAAAGGACTACTCCATAGCAGATGATAGAGGATCATGCTCTGTGCCAACAGTGGGAGGACAAGATCTGAGTTCTTTACTGCTGCTTCTAAAATCTCTTGACTTAAAACCAGATGCCTACTTTAAGCATACACCTGTGTAATTTGTAGGTCATTTTGTTGTTTGTTCATTATTTCAGCTGCACTTCATCCTCCTT
This sequence comes from Climacteris rufus, assembly GCA_013398175.1. Taxonomy (NCBI): domain Eukaryota; kingdom Metazoa; phylum Chordata; class Aves; order Passeriformes; family Climacteridae; genus Climacteris; species Climacteris rufus. Next base: position 607,183 of record VZRZ01008477.1, on the reverse strand, counting down.
TCTTCAAATACATTCCTTACAGAGGAACTACTGCCCCACTTAAACTTGACTGAATAAGAAGTAAATAAACCCCTTTATTTCCATATTCCCGCTCTCCCATCCATGTTCCAAATGGTATTTTGCTGCCTTTGTCCTAACAGGGGCACTGTTTCAATCTATCTCTATCTACCAGGAAAAACAAGCTTTCTGTGGGCTGCTTTCTCTCTCTCTTTCCTGTGCTCACTCAGTCTCTCTGCCATTCTCTCCTGTCTGTCTGTCTGTCTCTCTCTCTGGAATATTTTCAAATCATGCATGAAGTGAACACTGAAAACCAGAACTCATAGTTCTCCACGACATCCCTGTTTTCCTCATTGAGAGAGTTTTATTACAGTTGATAATCCAGGACATTTCTCAAGATGTGTTCATGAGTTACTTGTACAGCCAAGTACAATGTTCTTCCCTGTGTTTTCTTTAACCCCTCCCTGGTTCCATTGTACCTCTTTTTCCTTCTGACTGCGGTGGGGCCTTGTGTTTCAGGACCTTGTCTTGGCAGCAACTGCATCAGAAATCAGTATTAAATTGGTATAGAGGTTAGGAAGTCATGTTACAGTAGCAAAATGTAGCAGTTTAACAACCATGCCAAGGGGGACCAAGTCATCATTTTAGCTGGAATCTTGTCTTTAATGGAAGCAATTGCATATTCCCCTGCATTCCTTACACAAGTTACTTGCCAGTTTCAATGGTAATTGTCCCTGCTCTCAACTTCTGGTCACCTTACATCTTGAAGAATAATGACTTTGGAAAGGAAAATAAAAAAGCATTATGCTGAAGAAAGGATGAGCTAAACTTCATGGTTATATCCTCATCATCCTATACAAATCACACGGTTTAAGATTCCAGTATTTCATACTTATTGGTAGAGGTAATGTTTCTTCTCCATTGTTCTGGAGCCATTGGACACAGTTCCAGTCTAAGGAAAATATCTCCCTTCTTTACCTTTTTTTTTTTTTCCAAATTAAAAAGGTGATAGAGAGGACATGTTCTTTCTGACTCCTGTTCAACTTGTGCTTACATCCCGAAGGTTACAAATACGGCTTTTCATAGGCTTTTTTTTTATGCTAGTTACAGTGTCTGTCTTACATATCTAGATATTTTTCTTTTCCATGGTATACCCGTAGTGCGTACAAGAATTCTTTGTCCCTGGAAATGCTTGTCTACAGTGAAGATCACAAATAGTTTGTACCAGGCACAATGGAGAAGCCTACTTGCTGTTTCTGAGGGAAGAAACTACATCATTACTAAGTGCAACTTAATGGGATTCAGAAGAGTAGTACCAGAGTGCTTGAATTTCTTCAAAGGCAAATTAGAGGAAGAGACTGTACCTTTCTCAGAACACTGAATAGGGTTTCTGATCAGCCTGGAAAATGAGAAAAATCACCTGAACAGAAGGTCAAAAGGTCAAAAGGAAAGCCTGTGAGTTCAAGTGGTGTTGATGGCAACAAAATCATGGCAACATAAAAATTACTGGCAATTGTACCTCATAGTTGAGTCTTGATGACTAGACAAATTTGTGTCAAGTTCTTGGCTCGTTGACACCTTGCATCTCATTGGAGATCAAGGAAACCTTTGAAATTCTAAGGAAATCCTACTGAGGCCAGACATGTTTGTTCTTTTATGAGTAAGAAAAGAATTTGGCCAGATGCAGCAAACATGTAGCTATTTCTTAGCTTAGTGGTAGTGTAAATGTTTTCTGATTGCCTCAATCACAAATATACTGAGAAGAAAATTATATTTCAGCAGTATTCCTAGATGTTTTTCCTGCAACGTTGGAGAGTCAATGCTAACTATACCTGATCAACTACAATTTGGTGATCTTCCAGTGGATGTTTGCTAAACTGCAGAAAGAATTCTTGTAGTGAAACTTGTATCCTGCAGGTTCAAGGTTGTGTTACATGTACACAAAGGCAGGAGACATTTAGAAGTGCTGAGAAGTACAATGAATTTTCTTGTATTCTGATGGGTGTGTTTGTTGGGCCTTTTGTTGTTGTTTTTCCTTTTTTCTTTCAGCTCATTGTTTCACTTCAATCCTTTGCCCCTGAAAAAGCACACAAAGAACCAAAATCAACCCTGGCTTGTCTTCTTGGGTTTTATTTCTCCTTTCTCTTTTGTAGCCTGTGGTGTCCCATGCTAAAAGAATTGCTGCTTTCTCTATAACTGAACAGTCCTACCACACCACTATACATTTGAAATTCTGTAACATTTTCATTGATGGAGAAATACTTGGTTTTGGGGTAGAATGTGAAAAAGCACTTGGGGGGGGGGTCAAACTTTCTTTGTGGAGGTCACAAGATGTGATTATTATTATCCCTTCTGGAGTCTCCTATGCAAGACAATGAAACAATGGAAATAAAAGCCCTAGTTTTCTGCATTACGTGGTTAATCTAAAGGAAATTGTTGTTCCAAAAATGAATGAAGCTCATCTTGAAAACAGGACAGTTAAATTCTGTTTGTAACTCTTCAAATTCTGCTTTTTATAGGTGTGGTTTTATGGTTTCTAATTCTCTTTCTTATCTGTCAATTAGGATTCCTTTAAGCCATGACCTGAGACTAAATTCACTGATATTAGTAAAGCATTTACTGATCCTTGGGTAAGGAGAGTCAAGGAGTAAGCTGATTTGAATGATTATCAAACATGAATTGATGAAGTGTCTTTGCCTGTTGAAATGGGAGTCAGAAAAAAAAAAACACAAACTATACCATGCAACTCTGTTTTTACCTCTGTGAGAGATAGTGAATAAGAACTTATTAGGTGAGATTCTGCAGTTTGTGCTCTACAAGGGGTCATTTTTGATGATCATAATGGTCCATTCTGAGATTCGTGTAACGGGAGTATCTTTCTGTTAGGTGCTGGGTAGTGTGACCTTGCATTTGTCCATAGAGCATGAAGTTTGGAGCTGAGTTTGTGTAGGAAACAAATCATTACCTGAACACTAAAGAGAACAACACTTGCAGGAGACCTTTAGTCTTGACTTGAGGAGGGAGAATGACCTTTTACAAGAGGGTCTAATGCAAAAGGGGGAAGTACAGCCATTTTTCTGTACATGGTTTTTCTCTGCCACCTTTTTTAGTGCTTAGATGCTTGGAATGGATGACCTTGTGGCATAAACTCCTGTGTGTATACATATTGTAACCAATAAATAGCAGTGTTAATCTGATTTGGTCAATTTGGTGCCTTGTACTTTTGTCATTTGAGATTGTTCATCCCATTATCCATTACTTCATTCTGATACCATTTTGGCTGGTCCAGTATTTGCAGTATTTTGGAAAGGTGTTGCTATGACTATTTGATCCTAATCAATGCATTCAAAGGCAAACTCACACCCTCTGAGGTGAATTTGGTGCAACTGAGAATGCAGAGCAAGCATAGGAGAATGCTTGCCAGGTCAGAGAATTTTTGATGCTTTCTCTGGGTCTGATGCCTGGCCATAGAAGATGTTGCAAATACAGATTTGAATCTTTGTTCTTTGTAGCTAAGCTCCAGTGAGGAGGTAAAGGAGAAGCTACCACTGCTCCAAGGAACTTTCAGTGTAAACAAACTGAAGATCTGATACAGAATTTGTGGGAACGGTACTAATTTAAGAAGCAAAACCAGGACAGGGATTGTTTTTTATGCAGGAGGTATTACCACTGTTTTACTGCTTGGAGGGGAAAAGGTCTAGTGCTTCATGAGCCTTGTCCCAGTGGGAATTCAGGCTGGACAATGCATTATTGGGAGTTCCCCAAACAGTTCTTAGCTAGGAAGGCTGTCCTGGTGTGTAACTGTTCCAACACACTGTTTTGGGGGAATAGAAAATTTAGCTCCAATGTAAACACTTGAGCTTTATTTCTTGGGAAAAATATTTTTCATTCAGTAGTGAATTTACCCCTAAGTTCAATAGAAAGGTGGAAGTATTGTGTCCGTCACTTTTCACAGGGCTGAAGGCAGACATGCCACAAGTGGCACCCTATCTCCTCAAACATACAGCCCTCTCTCTGACTGTAGAAGCCAGGGACAAATGAAGCTTGAGTAGTCTGACTCTGGAATGTGCAACAGGGTGATGGCATGCACACATAAGCATATCTCCATATCGGGATAAACTCTAGATGTAATACTGCCTCTGCTCTCTCTGCATGTTCTTTTGAAAGACTAATGTCCTTCCATCAGGCAAAGATGGTGGTCAGGGATGACAGGATAGAGGAAAGCAGTGAGGCTTTCTGCTTGTCTTTGAAGCTGTACCTGTTCTGCTGGTGACATTATGTACTTGCTCTGTGCATGTCTGGTAGTTCTAGAATGTCTGCGGCAATGAGCTTTTGAATTGTCTCTGTACCTGTCAATAGTGGTCAAGCCAGAACTTCAGTGGTTAGCATGAAAGCATATGAAAGGCAGTGAACTGCTGTAATTGCACTCCTGCAGAAGAATCCACCAGAGGAGTGTGTGTGGGATGCCTTGTGTAGGGTGGCTAGAAAGTACCTAAGTAAGGCCTATTTCCATTTGAAAATTTAGAGAATTATGAGGCAGGGCACCAGATGTTGTTTCTGCTAACACTTGCTGAACAACAGCGAATCCAACTGCAGCTTTGCTAATGCCATCTGCCATTGAATTTTAAGAAATTAAAGAGTCCTGGACTACTATAGCTGTTCCAGCACCCAGTCTAACTGAGGAAAAAAAAAATGTTGTTTACTCAGTCAGTGCATGGATCCTGGTGCACCTATCTTTGCCTGAGTCTCTACCATCATTTAGCACTGGTTTTGGACAGCTTATTTTATTTGCTCTTCTCCTTTGCAAAATATCAGTTCCTAAAACAAGCTGTTAACAAGGGATGCTTCTCTGACAGCTGTGTGATATGCTGCTATCTTGCATGTGAAGAATATGCATAGTGTCCTCCAAAGTTTGTGTAGACACAATCCATGTGCCTTATGAAGACACAAGGGAATTACATTATAAACCTCGCTTTCCATGAAAAGTAGGATCTATGCCCAGTCATAACTTCTGGTTTTCTGGCTTTATGCTCTTCTCGTGACTTACATTCTCATAATAACTGAAGGAAGTCTTAACTGGAAGTTTTGGTCTAAGCAATTCTGGGGTACCATTAGAGGAGCTATAGACTGAAAAAAGAGGGAGGCAAAGGTGGTAGTATGGAAAAACACATTTTGGTTTTAACACACTGAGTTTGTTTTGAAATTCCACCAGAATATTGATAGATGTGTTCTTGGATGTCCTCTGTTCAGACCCAGACAAACATGGTACTAATTGGAAAACACTGGTAGGTGTTCTGTGTGCTATATATAAATGCATTAATGTAACTCTTCTATTTACTTTGCATGAATCTAGGAATTGCAAATTTTTTCCCTTCCATCTTACAGAAAGTTGGGGTTGGATAGTCGCGGATTACTTGTTTAGGCAGCTGGACACAAGTGCACGTGGCTTTGGCACATGCGTGTAAGATGTATCTTATAATGCTGCTGGCCATGGAAATTTCTGTGGGTAAATAAGGTTTCTGTCTCAAGGGCTGTCCATATGGCCCCTTTCATCAGCACTAATTCCACTTAGATTAACTGCACAGCATGAATATGGGTCAAAGCCTGGATTGTTGGGAGAATGAGTTCCTGCTTGCAAACTGCTCCCACAAAAGTACTTGTTGGCAGCTGAGATCATAACGCTCACACTCCTCACAATAACCCACTTTGAAATGTATTTAGAGAGGGTCTTGGCAGTCTGCTTGCTGCTTTTTCACACAAAGTGCAGGCTTGGTTTGTAATCCCACTCAGCATGTCAGGGCATTTGCTGTGGGCCGTCATACACTCTACTTTATCTAGCAGAAGGCAAGGCATCTGCACTTGGGCTTGCAATGCTAACCACTTCACGTAATGTTTTTCGCCTCGGTCTTTAGCAAGAGGAGAGGAACTACTCTTTGAAGTACTGCATTATTTATTATAGAATTAAACCTGCTGGGTTGTTCCCGTGAACACTATGTCCTGACTGCAAGTGGTGAAAGGACATCAAGAGAGCCAATGGGAAGAAGAGCTTCAGAAAGTGGATCAAACTTACCATGTGAATAAACTTTGGTTGGTTGTTTGTTTGTTAAGTCTGAAGTGATCTTCAGTGCTAAGTTCCTACCAATGCATTGTTACATTTTTCCCAAATTCACTTGTTCACAGAAAGAAATGCCTTTCACCCAGACCTGGAGGTGCTTTAAGCATAGGCTATCCTAAGCAGTTAGAAGTATAGGTTAGAGACTAGAACCTGCTCACACTGCAATGAGTACAGAAGATTATTTCAGGGCCACTAGCCTTCCCATGTTTGTCACTACTCTCCTTCCTTATGCTCTGGATAGACAAGCTATTGACAACTTACTAGGAAATAAGTCATCACAACAGAGAAAACTGTCTCTTTAGATTCTTATGGGGGACTGCGAGGACTCAGTAACATAAGCATAGTTTTGATGTCAAGAGACTGACAGTTTGGTTAGGAGATTTGCATGCCTGTTTCTGGGGCTAATACTGCAGTCTAGAAGTAGGGGACCCAGTGAAACTTTATTCACTAGAGCTAAGGGCCTCATGGGCACAGAACACAAGGCAGGTGTTGTCTTCTTGCCTCTGCTACTGACTTGAGTTTTGACAGCTTTTGCAATCACATTCTGCTTGCATGTATAGTGACACCCTCATCCACCACTGTAGATGAAAAACACTTTATAGATTAGAGTATTTACCAAGCACTTTAAAATTAAAGTGGACAGAGCAAAAGTGGGTGCAGTTTTGAGTAGATGGTGAATTCCTCACCTTTTTCCTGGCCTCATGGTCTTAAGCCAGGGTAAGGCATCCTCCCCCCATTTAGTAACACAAGGCAAGGGTGTTCACTGTGTAAGTACATAGGCTTCAATGTGCATCCTAACTTTAAGCAGTGCAGACAGGAATCAACATACTGGAGGAAATTTTGTTTAATTATTTTAGTACATGCATAAATGATCATAGCTGCTTGTGCTGCACACTGTCATGCTTGCAAAGGTATTCTTGGCAATTGTAAGAAATTTGGTACAGAGAGTGCTTCTAAAATTATGAATGGTTTGCATGCCCTAGAAGATGAACAGTCTTATAAAATGATGTATTTCCTATGCATGGTTGTAAAACACTTGGGGATCATTAAATAGCAAATATTTGGGGGCTAGATTGTTTTGCTTTCTTTATGAGAGTGTACTTTTTTGGAAGCCTTTTACTGCTGTTTTGAGACCCCCATACTAGGAACTTTCTTCAGTATTTTCCCATTTCTTTCTCTTCCAAATGCAGGGAGCACAGAATATTCTTCTGGCATTTGAGCTGCAGTTATTTCGAGTGACTACAAACAGAGGGAAATGTGTTTCTGTGGTAGTTACTGCAGAGAAAGAATTTTGCTGAAATGTCTCTCCCCCACCGCCCTTTGGTGGCTGCAGAAAAGAAGCCAGTGTTTGAGGCCCCAGCTCTGTGCATCTGCTGGATCAGTTTAAGGCCAATTTCCCCCCCTCCCCCTGACCCTCTTTCCATTAGCAAACTAGATATAAAACAGAAGCCATTGGATAAATAGGAAAAATGTGTAGCAGAGGAAGCCCTTGTGATTAGGGAGCTGTTAACCAGTTATTTCATGTCCGGCTTTCAGTGTATTTATAAAAATGATGCTATTCAGTGACACGTCGAATTACTATAAATGGTATTGGCTCAGTTGCTTTCTCATGGAAGCCAACTTGCAATTTATTTTTAACATGGGCCCACTGATTATTTTTAAAGTTAGTGTAGTATTTGTTAAAGATGCTAAAGTGGCAGGCAAAGCATGGGCAATATACATCAAATTTGCTCTCAGCCTGTCTTGCCAGTGCACTCCAGAGTCCTGTGGTACCACTTTAGGAGAGGGCAGCTTGGTCAGTGCCTGTCCATTTTCTGCCTGGCTGTTCTGGGGAGATCACTGATTGATGTGATTTGTGGCAGCTGCAGTGCTTGGTTTTGTGATGTGGAAGCTTGTCCATTAGGAGCTGGCCCAAGACCTAGTAAACCCCTTCTCCCTCTCTTTTTTTCCACTGATTGCCAGCAGCCGTCACATCATTACATACATTTATAATGTCCTTGTTGAAACTTCACTGTGTGCACATGGTTTAAATCAATAGCTTCCCAAACAGGGGGAGTAAAAGTACCAGAACTCCCTACCTGCCTCCAACAATGTGCTTGTAAACTTCAGGAACAGGGAGAAAGAAAAATGCTGCTCATGGAAAAGTGCCAAGAGGTTCTGAGTCTGCAGTTCACACTATGCTTTGGACAAAGAAGTGTCTTGCATCATGGTCTAAATGTGGTGAGGCTTAGGCTTCCACACAATTCTTCTGGAACAAATTTCACAGAACAGAAAATGTTCTGCGTGGCAGTGGTACCTGAGGCAGATTCTCAAAGCTGTCGTTTTCATACTAAGGCATCTGTCAGGTTTAGTCTACTTGATGAATAGTGGTTAATAACTGATACCTAGAAATGTGGAAGGAGAAAACTGCAAGCCTGGAACATGCGTCTTATTTAGGGAGTAGATTGCAGCTCTCACCACGCTTTCTGGAGTTTCCAAATAGTCTTCAGGGCTACCAGTCTTAGTAAATGAGATATCTGTGGGACTAAAGCATTGTACAAACATATTTTAAAGACAGCTCTAGCATGGGTTGCAACTTGAAGATGAGAACCTTACACAAATACTAGGGAGCCATTTCCACACTAATTGGCAAAGAAAGAGCAAGCATTTGTTCCAACAGCACAATCTTCTGGTTTCCAGTAATATTCCTCCAAGGACCAGTACCTATACAGTAACTCCACTGTGCCTAAAATGGCAACACTTGAAATCTAGATTGAACTGACACTTCAACAAAATATTGTTCAGCAGAGTTTTTTTACACTGGCACAAATAGAGTATACAAGCTTGGTATACCTTTCCCTTCTTTGTTTTCTCTGATTCTGAAAGATCCGGTGCATCATAGAAAATGTTGCTTTCAAAGCATTCAGCCTGTCCTTGGTAGCCATCCAATTTGTGTGTCTTGAGAGATCCTTCTTCATAATATTTACATTTGATATTCTAATTGGAATGGAGAAGACAGCATTTGTTTGTACATTGCTGGAGTGAGAAGTAGAGAATTTTTAATCATACAACAGGACAGCCTTTTTGCTAACAGGCTGTTTTCTAGTCTGGAAATTGTATAACCTACTTAAAAATAAGTATCTCTTGGCTGAAGTGTAATAGCAGATGCATTTGTGATGTCTTCTCTGATTATTCAAGTGTTGCTACTTAAGTAGGTGAAATATAATTAAAAATAATTGGAATGAATTAATTTTGACACATCTGTAGGTTTACTGCTACCATAGTTGGCAGCAGAATCTAGTCCTTGCAACCATCTAACCAGGAAATAGTTTTGCCTTGCCCGCATCTCAATTTTGTCATCTGGCAGATAGAGGGATGGCTATATTACTTTGAAATTCTGTTTGATAAAGAAATAAAATCCTTTTTTGTAATCCAGTACCCCTTATCTGCTTGTTGTGTTTATTTCCTTACTGGTTAATTCTTTGTTTATTAACTTCACAATTGTAAAGGCCCTTCCAGTTTGTTCATTGCTTCTGTAGACTGACTCACTAGAAGGCATCCTCTGCTAGGTAATGGAATTGTAAGGAAGAGGAAATAAGATAAAGCAAAAAGTCAGACCATACTTGGTTCAGCATCCTGGTCACAGCCCAGCATGGTTGTGCTGGAATCCTGCTGATGGAATGTCCTGACATTATGGTGTTTATTTCTACCACAGCCCTGAAATGTAAACAGGACATCATTGGATGCTAATTCAAGGGACTGTAAATGACTGAGAATCCTGGACTATTGGTAGGGCACAAGGAAGTTAATTTTACAGGAGGATTGGCATATGGTACTGGCAGTGCACTGGACTGCTTGTCAGAGGGAGTATTTTCTGGAAGGGTATCTGATGTATGTTTGTGGGGAGGAACAGAACATAACAGTAGTGTCAAAAGAAGTGCATCAAAACATGAAGAAGCTTGCAGGACGCTTGACATGTTAGGATGCTCCGTGCATACCATACTAATGGGATGAAAGATAGAACGTTTGCCTTCAGCTTGAAATATATACAGAATAAATGGCAGGTTATCATTGTGGGATTTATTTTCCCCTGTGCCTTATAAAGCAATGGTGAATTCACCTGAGGAACAGGAAAGTAGAAGATGAGTGGCCGTGTTACATCTCCTGCTCCAGCCCTAGAGCCTGGAGGGCATGGATGGGAAGTATCATGGTCAGGGAAGTGTTGGTTTAAGTGGTTCAATGCACTAGAAAGTTGACTATACTTCTCTTAGGCAGACTTAAATAAATGAATGGGTATTTAACTTCTGGTCATGGCTCCCTCCCCCATGAAATAGAAAGAGGCATATACATATAGCTTGCATAGGATGGTGCCTACTGTGCTGTGTTTGGGGATGAGGGAGATGAGCCATGACTAAACTATCACCATGTGCTGTAGGGCACTTGAGACTCATATTGCTGGAAAGAGGGTTGCACCCCACTTTTATCCTATTAGAAGACTTTGACTCTTGGAAGGATCAGCTGTTAATGCCTCCTCTGTAACACCCCTTGTAGCAGCAAAGACAGAACTGTGTTGTAATGAATATAAAGGGGGTTCTTTATTGAAGTTGCTAAATGCATACAGACGCTGTAATTCATGCTGGCTCTCTGGCTTCCAGACTGGCTGCCTGATGTTGCCACACAAGGTCTCCCTAAGTCTTGGTCTGGCGTCTGTAGCAACAAAAGGACTGGCTAAAGAGAAACTGAATCACGTTTTCTGTGCTGTGAGCGTTGTTCACTGGGTTTTTTTGGTAATAACTCCACACACTCTGCTGGATGTATTTTGCAGCAAGGCATATTTTTGTGTTCTGCATCTTCCAACTGTTGTCACAAGCATCTTGCTGGCACAGTTGCCGGTGTTGATACCTTTTGAGTGAAATGCTTTGAATTGAGCCTCTGCTATGCTGCTTGGGCTGAGATTCCATCCGGATCAGAAATTGGAAATTTATTGGAACTGGTATTTAAATGTGAAACTGACACCAGTTTCTTATTACTTACCAAGTCCTGAGGGCAGAGTAACATTCCTGACGCTGCTGTAGGTGTTAATGATTTCATCAACTCAAGAAGCACAGAGCCCTGAACTCTGCTCTTGGCAGCTAGTAAAGAGGGGAAACTGACTTTCAAATATTTTGTTTTTAAAAGTTGTTGTGGTTTTTTTATGATGTTTACATTAGTGAACTGGAATTTGTGCGACAGACTTTTTTTTTTTTTGTTGACTACTTAGTTCTTAGAAATCAAATTGATAGTAAAGCCTCAGTAGACTGCTGGAACTCGTCTTGCCAAGCACCTCTGAAGATGCAAAAGAACAAGAATCTGTGAGTGGGCCTGCTGTGGGTGCTAGCCTAAGAGTTTCGTTTACTTGGTATTTTTTCTCTGCCTCAAAATAATCAGGAAGGATATTATTATGCAAATACCAAGATTTTTTTCTATATTGCTTTCGGTTGCTTGCAAATAGCTCAAAAGCCTTGCTCCAAATCTGGAGAGATTCCAGGATGTGTTTTTTTGTTTTGTTTTTAGAATGGTTTCTGTCTTGTGTTGTGCAGGAAGATGGCATTGTGAGCAAGGATGAAGACTTAAAATCTGAATTAACTGGCATTATGCTGGGCTCTGCCACGTACTTGCTGAATGATCTTAAGCAGACCATAATTTTCTTCACACCTGTATTGTGATATCCTTGTATGATGCCAGGTTGCCATGAGAAATAACTTCTGTTTTAAACTTGACTAACTCCTTTGATCCAAGAGTGAACTGTATTTCAAGTCACCATTGTATATGTAACAGACTGCTTTAGAGGTCAGAAATTGAAGGTTACAGAATTTAATGTTGATTAATCCCAGGTATTGATGGATGAGACTCAAAAGCTTATCCTATAATTATTTACAGAGGTGCTTAAAAGGTGACTTGTTGGTCACTGTTTATAATTAGCTATACAGAGAACATTTGATGATAGCATTCTGCAATCTAGGAAAAGTAAGTCAGGGCCCAGACTCTGGGAAGTGAAACTTGGCAGATGAAACAATTTCTAAAGTGAGAGGCAGTTAACTGAGAGTTGTGGTATATTTTCTACTGCTGGAAATCTTTAAATCAAATGAGATGTCTATTGAAAAGTTATATTCTACTTCAGGCAGGAATTAATTTATAGCAATCTTGTGGCTTGTGCTATGCATGAGGTCAGACTAGCTGATTGGTACAACCCTTTCAGTTTTATAGTTCATAAGATCTTTTTTTTAACAGATTGGTGAGTGTAAGTCTCACTGAGGCCAGTGGAAGCCAAATAAACCCAAAGCCACGGTTTTACACCACCACCTTTCACATCCTTCATGCTTCCAGCCTGTATTCATTTGTTGCCCAGCTAATATATGGTAATAGCCTCCTGTTTTGCTTTTATCTCCTTAGCGCTGCATGGTTATCACCTAGCTTGCTATCAATCTGCAGTACTTTCCATGTGTGTCTTGAAATGGTGGGATGTTTCTTCTTTTGTTTTGCTTGTTTTCTTGAAATGGGATTTGAAAAGTGATAAAGTCTGAGCAGATCTAAAAAACAGCATGTCAAGTTGTGGACACAACTGGACATCCCTGCTTTGCTATCCCTTTGGTAATGACTGATACAGAGCATTCATATGTATTTATATTTATGTTGTTTTATTTTTTTTCCCCAGACATTGTAGCATTCAAAATTACTCAGCAAAAGAAAGGATCGTTGACTGCTGACTTGCTCCCCATGTTACATCAGAGATTTGCTTTTAGTTTCCCACCTCTATGTTATGGTGCAAGGCAATGAGCCCAGTGGATCTTGTTTATTTTGTCTACTACTGTGTGCTATGCTACCTGTTCAGAGTGGAGGACACAGCTCAAGGGTGAAGTAGAACTTCCATGTTCTTGACCAGACTACAGCTAAATTATTGCTGTTGCTGAAGGACTGCGGCTGATAACAGCCTACAGGTGTTGGAGAGGTCTTGGCTGTTTGGGTGACTCAAAGTGTTTGGGGCTGTTTGGGTGTTCTCAAAAGACAGAGTGGATTTTAGTAACTGTTCATCTCCTGTACTGACATTGGTGGTTAGACCTGCGGAAGAGCTCGGTATGTCTCATGCAAACTTTTCCATTAAGATTTTCCCATTGAAAAGATCTGTTTTCAGAATTGCCAAATTTTGAAGAAAACACAGATTTTCCCAAATGTTTCTACATTCTTATGAGAGATGAATATTTCAAAATATGTGAAGAAATCATGACAGAAACATATATTTATTTGTAACTATTTCTTTATCTTTTATGCTGTTGAGTGTGATGCAATCAATGGTGATAGATTTTTCTAAATTCTTTTCTTTATTATATTAATTTCTCTTTTTTTCTTGTTCAGTAGAAAGGGAAAATATTGGTGAAACAGGAAATGTCTTTGTTTTTCCTTTTCTTTAAAAAAGAAAATCTCAACAGGCATCCCCAACACTAGAATAGCTTGTGCTTTTTTTTCAAAATGACTTTTTTTTTTCTTTTTCAAGACAGGTCTTTTTCCTTTTAACCAGGTCTGTTCAATAAGGTGCACTGTTTTGGATATTTGCTTCCTATTTTTCATTGAAATGGAATCTGGATAGTTTTGTGAAAATTTGTGCTTGATAGCAAGAGTCTAAGTCTCTTTAAATTCTATTTACTGAAATTCAAGTATGTCTGTGCACACATGGCAAGTAAAGTTTGCAGATTGTGTGTATAATTCTCTTTTTGCAAGCAACAATGGTGAAGAATGCTAGGCTGCAGAGCAGACTGGTAAGTGCATTTAGAGAAGGGGTTTCCTACATGTCCTCTAAATAGTAAAATGTTCCTTTTATGGCATGCAGTTGAACAGAAAAAGTATCAACTAATTGAGATGTTCTCTTCAATTAATCCCCATTTTGAATGAATGCCTTGAAGGGTCACATGTGCCTTTGGAGAGGTCAGGCTAGCTGTCTTTGCAGGCATCACTGCAGGTCAGCCTTTAGAACTGTTGTAGCAAATTCTTCTTAATCCTTCAAGAGTAACTCAACTTGGACATGGCTGGATAAACTCAGCTACTGCATGCGATAGGCCTGGCCCCAGCAGATGTTGGGCAGTTTTGCTGGACATAATCTCACTCACAGCATCTGCTGGGTATAGTGTAGCAGGTGAATGTCCTGAAGAGACCAACAGCTGTATGGTAAAGATTGCCTGAAGAGAGAGAACAGCCGGCTTGTAGTCCTTGGAGGCTGCATTGTTTTTCTGGTGTAGGGTTGCATGCAGTTCTAATTTAGGACAACCTGAAATGTAAGGGTTTTGGTTTTCCCCTGTTTTTTCAGTCTTTTGAGATAAAAATCAAACTGTCTTGATTGGAAACCCTTCTGATTTTGAAAGACATCACCCAAGGACTCTGCCAAAGGTTTATCTGATAGATAATGTATGCAGTGCAGGAGAATGGCAAGTCAGGGCCAAGCGTACTCTAACTTGGCACATGATATTTTGGTGAACAGGAGAGTGTGTTTGATTTCAGGATCCTCATGGGTAGCAACTTTATCTATAGCATTGGTGCATTAGTGTGGGAGTTAATAACCTTTTCCTTAGACCTGGTTGGGAGTAGGTGTGCAATACCTGGTGTGCTTTGGGAGAGCCACAGACAAAAGAATGTAGTTAGAAAGTAGTACAGGATGGGGAGTGTGAAAGAGTGAAGATGAGCTGCTGGCTACTGGATAATTCTCACTTTCAGCGTCATGGCCTCTCTAGACAGTTTTCTGAGGAGACTGTCCCTAGTACATAAACTGTCAGATGTTTGGGGAACTGTATGCTGCTGAGCAGGAAATCATTCAGATTCCTTATCTTTCACACAACAGGCTCAGGAGGAGTTCTGCCAAGACAGCTTGCACCTAGACTTCAGGGAACAGGGCTTTACCTCTGAGAAAGGGGTTTTCTGGGGCTTTGCTTACAGAAAATGAATTAAACTACTTTCTAAGCACTTGTCCTGAAAAACTTCTGAAGGGCAAATACTAGGTGGTAGTGGTTAGCAGTCCTGTTGTGGCTAAAATCCCATCTCATTCCCACAGAAATGAGTGGTCAAACATCCGCTGACTTCATTGCAAGCAACTGAGACATACAAAGGGAAAAATTCTGCAAAACCCTAACTGTCTGGAGAATTCAAATCAAACCCAGGGGTTTTTTTTTTGTTTTGTTTTGTTTTTTTGTTTTGTTTTGTTTGGATTGTCATTAGTTACAAAGACTTATTCTCAAGCAGGGAAGTAACGATACTGTAGACTGGAATGTCTAGGGAATGGCTTGGAGCAAGCCAGTGCAATAGCAGTGGTCTTACCTTGCTGGTATGGGAACCAGTAAACGTACAAGTCCACAGTGTTTGCCGCTGTCACTGCCTGTGTTAATGCAGGGGCAGGCTCTGTACTGTGGATAGTCCTAGAACCGTGAAACAGTAGTTTGATAAGTCAAGAGCTTTTCTTAAAGGCTGCTTCTACTGGTATTAAATTGTTTGACTATTAGCAGCTTTTAAGGTTAATGACAAAGCTGTGCTGTCATTAATATTTGATTTTGAGAAAGGATGGGGCACTTGTCTAATGCAGTGAAGTAACAATTTGTGAAGACCTTCCACAAATATAAGGAGTCTTTTTTTTTTTGGCTGACTGATGCCCTGTCTGTGAATTTTTGTGCTGTGAGAACATATGAGTTTGCTTATGGGAAAATGTACTGGTATTTTTATTTCTAACACTCCTCCATGCATGGTTCTTTGTTCTGCAGCTTGTTTTTGTCTGTCATTACCAGTCATTGGCACAAGGGAGAATTTCTGCAATATTCTGTTGTCATGCAACCAGTATAGATCTGTACACAGGAGTATGTTCCTTCAACACTTAGGTAGGGCTGTAAATGTTGGTAAGAGAGTTTATCTGGTAAGAGGCCTTTTGAGAAATTGGACTCTGCTTAAGAAAGGTGCACGCTTTTCAGTAGTGCCCAATGACAGAACAAGAGGCAATGAGCATAAATTGAAGCACTACAATTCTATTTGAACGCAAGGAACTTTATTCCTGTAGTGGTGTCTGAACATTGGTCCTGAGCATTTTGCCCTAGCTGACCCTGCTTGAGCAAGGAAACTAGACTAGACAGTCTTGGGAGGCTCCTTTCCACTGCTGAGATCAGTATTGCAGCATTTTCTTAAGAACTGGCTACCTGCCTAGCTCAGCCTTATCTCAAAAGCAGCAGCAGGAGCAATGAGAATGTATTGTTACATCTAGACTGTGAACCACTTCCTAGTGCTTTCCCGTTCCTTAGCTTCACAAGGTGTGTGGTGTCTGTCTCTTGGCTTTTGACCACGTGAAAGTTTTCAGCACGTGGCTTCTGGGACCAGGAAGTTGGGACTTCCTTCAAAAAGATTCTTGGTTGTACACATTGCTTCTAAGTGTCTTCTTTAATCCCTCTTGCAGATGGAAACTTTACCTTTTTCTTAGAGGGGATATTTTGACTTGTTATTTCACTTTTCTTCTTCTCTTTTTTTTCCCCCCCCTCTACTAGTTGCTCAGAACTCGTTTATCGGCTTCTGAATGAAGCGTGTGTCATGGCTCACCCAGCCTCTACCCTGCCCCAAGAGTTGTTTGGTTTGCCTCTTAAAGAGAACCTGTCATCGTAAAGAAAACCTGTCAGATCTTGATTGTTAATATGGAAGTTGTTTGGTTTTAGTTTTAGAGTGTTTGAAAAGAAAAAAAAACTCTCTTTATAAGTGTGTGAAAGGAGCCCTGTTTCTTGGGAAGGACAGACACATAAATTTTCTTCAGGGATGCTGAAGGCAGTGTTTTAATTTTTTATCTTCCCTTCAACCTTCCCCTTCCCTCCCTACCCCAGCACCATTACTTCCATATATTTTGTAGAGATTAGCCTCTACTACCTGGTGAAAGAATGTGGACTTGTAAATTTTTCTACCTTTCAGACATGGACAGAATAAAATATGTGGTTTGGGATTTTAAGGTCCTTTTAAGGGAAAAACATGGATTGAAGCATGAAATGGAGCATTGGAACCTTATGAGATGGGGTTCTGTGGCGGATGTAATACTTGAAAGAACCCTGACCTTTGTCTCATCTAAGTCAGCCTTTGAGGACACCAAGATGCTCCAGCTATTCTGCTGAGTTTGTTTCAAAACTCTCAAGTTTCAATTCCACCAGATTTTGGATCTGATG
Organism: Climacteris rufus; assembly: GCA_013398175.1. NCBI lineage: Eukaryota > Metazoa > Chordata > Aves > Passeriformes > Climacteridae > Climacteris > Climacteris rufus. The sequence goes on along the minus strand of VZRZ01008477.1, from coordinate 589,888 downwards.
AACTAAAGCAGTTAGTTGCCTTAGCAGCCTTGTACAGATCCCCTCTTCACTTGGGAGTACTTGGGAAACTGCACTGATGAAGGAAGGCAGAACACAGCCAAGCAGGAGAGGATTCAGTGCAGAGGGATGTACATACACATTATTATTCTTTTCTGCACTGTATAAATCCTATTTTTTTCAGGAGTGTTGAGATGCAGGTGGTACAGTGGGGGAAAAGGAGGCCTGGACCTTTGAGAGGAACTTGTTTAAGGAAAATTTTAGCACTGTGACCCTAGTGGGGTTGTGCATCCAAAGTGCTGGATGAGAGCCATAAAACAAACCGGCGTAAAATAAACTTGCTGTACATGTTTTCATACTTACATCCCGAGCTACTTTTGGTGTGTTTATCAAAACACTGTAGGCTTTTGGGTCTGCTTGATGGTGGGAATGAGGACAAGGAAGTGAGATAAATACAAATAAATAAATAAATAAATAAATATGTAGACCATAATAAAGCTTTGGTTTAGGCCCTCTATCTTGATATCTCCATATTGAAGTGCTGCCTTGACTACAAGATAAGAAAGAGACGCTGCAAAAACCTGTACTCTCAATGTTCTAATAAACCTAGTGGAAGTTAATTTATTCTAGCAGAATATTTCTGAGATGGAATGCAAACCCTTTTACTTTTGCTGTGTCCAGAGGGGTCAGAGAGTTTGAACTAAGGTGTAATATTTGCTACCATGGTAGTCAGTGAAGTTTGAAAGAGGGGGTAGGAGTCTGGACTGAGGCTGATTCATTATTTTCAGAGAGTGAAGGAAGGAAGACTTGCATGGAAGTTGTGTATTTTTCTCTTTTAGAACTGTATTGGGAGTAGTGTGCATTTGGTTTTGAGAGCCTGGAAACATTTACTGTGAAGAAACACCTTGCACTGAAAACTAGGGATCTGTTACTGAAACAGCGAAAGAAGCTTAGAGTTTTGACTCATATTTCAATAACTGAAATTAAAGTTCTACTATCCAAAACTGTTATCAATTTTTAACATGGTTATTCACAAGCTACTTGTGAGAGCTCAACTTACCAGCAGACTAGGAGGACGTTGTTTTACTGTTCATGGGTAGTCTGACAGTACCTTGGGTAGGGAATGCTGCATGTTATTTGTGGATGGCTGATGCTAACCAGCTGATATGGCTGTTGAGCAGCTCCTGAATGTTAGTGTGCTGGCATTAGCTTATTTCTCTGGGGTTGTCTCGGAAGTGCTAGGCAGGTGAGGACCAAAGATATAGCTAGTGAAGACAATCTACAAACAGAAGAAACGAAAGAACATAAAAGGTTTCTTTGAAGCCAGCTAAGAGGCATGCAGAACAGTGACGTATCCCAACAAGTCTTTCCATTGTTGGGGGGAAAATCTGCTTTCTCCTATGTGTTTTATGTTAATTGTCCCATCCAGAGCCAGTGCTGCTTATCTGCTGCTGCTCTGTGATACACTGTAAACCCACATCTAGGTCTTTGCTGGTAGTGGTGATGGGAGTGCAGAATGGAGTGAGCTGACAGTTGTTGCAGAGCAGTCTGTGATGCACTGAGGCACTGGCTGGTACAGGTACAGAAGTTCTGCTCAGGGCCAAGAGAGAGAAAAGCTTTGACTCTGTGCACAGCTCGAGAGCAGCTTCTGCTTAGTGGTTTCAGAAGCAGTGACAACTCTCCCCTCAGTCTCTTTCTAATTTGAAGCAAACTGGTTGAGCTGTTACACAGAGCATGGAAAAGTACTCCTGGGTAAGGAAAATTTAAGGAAAAACATGGAACTACACCTGAAACATAAAACTACTACTGACATATAGAATACATTGCTTTTCTGAATCTGTAGTTAGAAGACTTTCAGAGTTAGGACTAACGTTAAAAACTATTCCCTACTGAAGTTTCTTTGTGACTTGGAATACATTCCCCAGGAGTCAGGAAATGATGATTTGGATGCTCTGGATGCTTTAGATTGACTTTGCTAAATACAGCTCAAAAGGCCTTTGGAGAAAATAAAATATTTTGGGAGGCTAAAACAAAATAAATCTCAGGTGCCTGTCTGGCACAATTTCAATAAGGGCCATTACACGAGAAATTAACTGAGTCTGAGTTCTGCTTGGAAGAGTTGATCTCTTGTTCTACAAGGTTATGTGTTTCCATCAGAATTAATAGGAGTCTGTTACGCCCATGAAGAGGAAATTATATAGGGAGTGTGTGTTGTTCACTCATCTGAGGAATGAAAGGCTCTTATAAAGTCTCCATAACCTAATTTGAATAGTATGTTCACCCTGAAATTACAGCCTTGATAGGATGAACAGATTTTTGAGTATACCTTCCAATATCCTTCTGAAGAGAAGAATAAAATGCTTCTCTTTTTTCTTTTATTTTACCCTTTTTCTTTTTCTGCTGAGCTTGCCTACATAAATATGATTTTTGGGGGATGTCTGAAATACTTTGCTTTACGGAATATAAACCCCTTTGTATCTGATAAGAAAGAGATTTCATCTGGAGTAACTTCAGTATTTGAAAAACTGAGTACAAAGACATAAATTTATTTTCTTGAACTGAACTATTGGCTCATTGACCCACTGGCATTACCTCCATACCAAGGCCCTTCCACAGCATGGAACTTGCTATGGTACACCCACAGAGCACAGCATCCTTCCAGCTAGAAAACTGATCTTTCCTCTTGCCTTTTGCTCTATTTCCTGTGATAAGTGGTTTCCCCTCTCTTCAATTATATAGTAACTCAAGCTCAAATTTTGGTCCTTAGAGGCAGTCCTTCCAACTTAGAGAAATGCTTTCTTTGGTTCAGAGTGGTGGGTTAAAATGAGCAGAGAGATCTCATTTCCAAAATACTGTAAGTGTTGGTTTCTCTCTATCAAATGAACCAAAAAAACTGCGTCTCTAGGTGGATCCAGTCACAGCATTAAAGTGGGGGTTTGTGGGTTTGTTTTGTTTTCATTTGAGCATCCTCTTCTGCTCAGAAGTTTCTGAGGTGCTATGAAAATCATTCACTTAAAGGGCTTTTCTACTACAAACAGCTTTCAGGGAAATGGATGACATCGTGGTCACGTGCTGGGATCTGATGATTGTGAAGTGTTTTCTATGTCATCATAATATTGCAATTTAAGTGGAGATGAACCCTTGCTGTAGGAATATTCCAGTAGATACAGGAAATATGTCTCACAATATTGATGTGGGTATGAAATGTACTCTGGGAATTAAGAAGAGTTAGTGCTGCTATTAGTAGGCGCTGTAGGAGATGAATTGTTTCCTTATCATGCATGACCTCTTAAAAATGTAGAAAATTTTTGCCTGTTTTTGAGATCTCAGCATGAACAGGGTAGTGCAAGACCTTGTGGACTTGCTCCTGTTTAAAGAACTGCTTTTTTTTTGCAAACAAAACAACGTTCCTTAAAATTGCTTCCCACACCAACTCTCCTCTCTAGACGTGCATTCTTAATTTGTTTAATTCTGGGGTTATCCCAGTGGAACTTTTTATGATTAATAACTGATGACACTGTAAACCCAGCAGTATGAACATTTCCTGGGCAGTAGCCATGCTTCTTACAGGCTGTATTTGACTGATGCTAGGGTATGGACAGAACAAGCACTAGGGAAGAGTTCACCCAGAAGAGCGTCTCATTGCTATGGGCTCTGTGTTTGCTTTCTACATCTGCTAGTTTATCTTTTCAGAGATTTGGAGATGGATCCACTTCTCTGTACAATTTTATCTGTTTTAAGCATTCACTGCTGTAGTGTGATAGACCCTTTGCTTGTAATATGAATGACTGAGAGAAGGCAAGGAAGTAAAACATGAGGATTCATTAGTGCCATTTTCATCTCATATTTACTAGTCTGGCAGCCAATAGTTAAAATTTAGTGATAGGCTGTCAGCTTGTGTGCAAATTGTTGGGTTGCACATAAAGTTTTTCTTCTTGGATTTGCCACCCAGACCAAATACATAGCTGGCCTTGACATTTCAGAGTTTCTGACGTTTTGCAGTTCCCACTTATTTTGCCAGCAAAGGCTTTATGAAAATTGAGAATGCTTCCTTGTTCAAATGGGTTTCTGGGCAGGGGAAGGGGCAAATGCTCCTGCTTATTGTTACTGGAAAGATTTTGGTGCCATTTGGCTGTGTTTCTTCTTCAGTTAGTAGAAAATGAGGATAACAGCAATTTCAGCCTTTCTTGCAGTGGGCCATACTCTTGTATAATATGACCAGGGCAGCAGAGCCAAGATGTCAACTTGTACAAGGCAATTTATGACAGCTTACTGTCTTTATTTGTATGTATTCCATCCATAAATTTAAGATACAAAATGAACAAAAAATGTCAATTTAAGTAAGTTTTAAATATGCTTCCAAAGGTGAAACAAAACAAACTGCAGCAGGTGGTAATTTGGATAAAATGCTGTATAGCCTATCAAATAAGTCAGTGCTGTACAAAACTAGAGACAACAAGCAGTGATATTGGTGCCTGCTCAGCAAAGACATACATCACTGGATATAATAATGTCTGCAGCCCTAAGGGGATAAACATGTTCCTTCTCTAATAGAGGATAGACTTCTGTTCTATTTGTATACAATATTTTGTATCCTGTCTGAGGACTATGTGTCCAGATCAAGTTGCGGTTTATAACCAGGGTTGGTTGTTTTGTTGGGTTTTAGGGTTTTCTTTCCAGTTGCGTACAGCTGTAGTGGGGAGCTGAGGGAATTTTATACTGCAATCTGTTTTTCTGTAGAGTGTGCTCCAAGCTTTGTCAACAAGCTACAAGTAGGTTGGGCTCAGAAGCTGGAAGAATTTGCTGTTCTTCAGGCAGGCTGTTGACTTGCTGTAGCTACTTAGAAGTCCAGAGATGAGTTCGCAAACATCTGCTGTAGCTTCTTGGCAGTTTTCTTTGGGTATCTGAGCATACATTTTTAAATGACCTATCCTTGGGAAAGGACAGTGTGTTACAGGTCATTTACAGTTCTAGGAAGTCTTCCCTAGATATACTTCAGTATATAAACTTCTCTTAATGGTAAGGCTTAAAAGGCCTTGATGTGGACTTCCTACCATGAGAATCTGGGAGACTAGAACTAGCTATTGGCAGTTCAAAGATGGCAGGAGAGAGGGTTGACAATTGGCACACACCCTTGTGTACCGTATGCTCTAGATAGAATACATGGATATTCATCGCTTCGTAGAGAAGAACCTCACGTTAGGGTGTTTTGCAGGAGTTTTCCCTGTTCTTCCTTTTACTGCACTCTTCAACATAATGCTCTCAGCCAGAGCACCCACTAACCATGAAAGGAAGGTGGCTGGTTTTAGGTAGTGCTTTCTTTTCAGACCCTCATAATTGATCACTACTTGTGTCTTTCAAAGTATTAGCTTTGTAGAATTTGACCAAAATATAAGATGAGGCCTTGTTCACTTTAATGCAGTGAAACACTTGACAACCCCAAAACCTAAAGTGGTACGTCATGGCTCTGAAACCAGCCTTCAGTGTTGGTGTAAAGTCTCCTCCTGTAAATATTGCAGCAGCCAGAAAGTATATTTTATCTGGATGCCACTTAAAAATACACACAGAAAACAACCCAGAATCTTTAAGCAAAACTCTTTCCAAATATCCATTCTTCATGAAGACACGTTAGGTTAAAAGTTCAGCAATTTCACCAAGCTTCTGGCTTGGAGTTCAAACCCACTTGCGTAATGTTGATGTTTCAGGGCATTGAACCCAGAGGATCCCTGGTCAGAATGTTGAACAAAAATAAAAATGCTGGAATAAAATGCCATAGATGACCTTTTTCTTAACTTGGTTTTCTACAGGGAATTTATTTTTGGTGCCAAATTGACAACTCTGCAATCTGAGTAGTTTAAAAAATAAGTATATTAAATCAATGACATTTTGACCCTGTCTGTGCCTTGATCTATGGAAACCATCTCCAAGATGGAGTGAACATCAAAACCCTGAAACCTGTTCCCTTTGTGAATGCATCTACTGGCTGTTTCTTCCAAAAGCCAGAAGGCTTTTAACTATCATCCCACTGGTGGCTTTTCAATATACAGAATTGAGCTGAGAGTCATATTTTTATTATATACAGGTTTGCAAGGACATGTAGAAACACCCTGTTCTTTAGTTGGGACACTAAGCAGGAAAGTGGCAGCTGTGCAGCCTGGAACCTGGCTTTCCCAGGTGGCATTGGTGAACATTAGTTTTGAACAGATTCGGTGCCATTCACAAAATTTATGTAAAATTCTGAATGATCTCTGTGTTGAGTTTTTCCCCAGTTATACCTGTTTGTGGTGAAGACTGAGTTGCTTTTTCCAGTGAGGGAAGTTCAGGAAAATTTTGAAAGTGCAGATAATTGATTTACATGTCAAGTGAAGACAGCACTTGTACACCTACATCTGTGGTTAGTTTCCAGTGGTTATAATCAAGGCATATTTCCAGTCAAGTTGAGTTTTAATGTCCCACAGTGGCCCTGATCAGAGTGTTAGAATGGAAATTAATTTTTTAATGCTATGATGACATCAGACAACAGATGAAATATTATTCTACTAATTGTCTGAATAAGAAAATAGCATTTCACATTGAAATAAGCTGGAGTTTGGGGGGACATAATTGGACCTTTACCATTTGTTTGTTTTTCTTGGAGCACCCTGGCAGTTCTTACAGAGTGTTTCTCTCTCAGGAGAGGCACTCTAATGCCCTCAGCTGCTTATTTTGTCTGGAAAATTCAAGCACCCAGGATAACGATGACAGCAACAGCAACATTTTGACTCCCAAATCCCTTGGCAAAATAGTTACATCATGTCTGGAAATAATTGGGCAATGACAGAATGGAAAAATCACAATGACTCAAACAAGACAGGGACGCTCTTAGTAATGGGGTTTTGTGTGTTCATTGTTCTGAACATGACAGCTATTAGTGCTACTGGAAAACTCTGTATTGACTTCCTTTGTAACTAAACCCCACTCTTCCCAACAGAAATACTGCAGAGATTTTAAGTTCCTAGACCAAGCTTTAGTACTAATCTGCTTTACTAGTATTCCTGATCTTATGGCGTAGAGGACAGAGTGGGACACCTTGTTCTACAAATCACTCAATCCTTGGCTTCTTTCCTGAGGTGACCAAAAATGTTCCTCTGCAGTATGGATGTCTCATCCTTGGAACCTGGTCTTATGGATAGAACTGGCAGACATTACTGACTAGAGCCAGTTTCATACCAATGACTTTAAAGGCAATTCGTACCATAAGACCTCTGAAAGGCACATGACTTCATTTTCCTCTAGATGAAAATAGTCTTCTGCATTGAAGCTGAAGGAGTGATGTGCTGGTTCTGGCTGTCGATGTGTATATCTCCTTGACTGATGTTATTATGATCTATTTAATCCTCAATCTATGATTTCTTATATTGAATAAGGGCTTCATCTTGCACTCCATCTTCTAAGGCAATTTTTTTTCTCTGAAATTGCATCACTGGTGTACCCCATCATGACAAGAAAGTAAAGAAAATTGGGAGTCTGACTTGGGCTCTGCTGTCTAGATCTGTAGCTTCAGACCCACTCTGTTGAGTAGCAAAAACACAAACTGGGATTCAAGTCTTGTCCTGAATTCATGACCCTAAGATTACAATATATTTTTGTCAAACCTTAAAATTAACGTTTTTAGGATCTGAATTATTTCAAAAGTAAACTCTGGGGATTGCAGAGAGTGTTTGCAAATAATTGCTGCTGCATGGTCTTATGATTAGTCAGAATTGGATCTTGGGGTGCCATCTGTGGGGTTTGTGGGATTTTTTTCCTATGATTGCTTTTATGCAGTGTATTTCTCATTGGCTCTTACCTTCACAGCAATTTGATGAACAATGGTATTATAAACCAACCCATTTAGTGAAGCTAATGCTGGGGTAGGGGAAATCACTGCATAAATTCCATTATTTTGTAAAGGATAAATTTATCTGTGCTGGATTTATGGACACATAGCAGCATCATTACTGGGAGGTAAACCTGTTGTGTCCTGGCCAGATACCAGCCAGATGATTACCTTTTTGCTGGCCTACTGTTTTTATTTCTGTTTGTATAGTACCACAGTCTATTTGGCACTGTAAAGTAACTGGTTTAAGCAGGTAGGTAAGACCCTACACTGGAGACCCTACAACCTCAGTGCCACAGCTAGGACAATAAAGTAAAATACAACAAAAATAAAGCATACACAAAGTGTGATGCAGTCTTTATTGCTTGTGCTGTGCAGTAGGTGTTTCTTTAGAAGTATTTTTCTCATCAGTATCTGCTTTAAAAAAAAAATTGTAGTTTGAAGTACAGGAAGTGGCTAAAGGAAGCCATTTCAAATCCAACAGTTGTCATAAAAAATGGGGATATTGCAATGAAAGAGTGAGAAAAGTAGAGCATAAGACTAAAACTCGTAGAAAAGAAGGGCAGGGAGAACTAAGACTATGAAGGAGAAGCTTTTTTTTTTAGTAGAAGAGAATGGGTAATCTTTGGTGAGGTAAATGAATACAACAAATGTGGTTCATGGTGAAGAAGACAAGAAAATTCATCTTGGTAGAAGTGACTTTGACTGAGAAGGAAGTGGAGCATATCTGTAGATGTTACTGAAACTTCTGTGCTGCAACACTAGAGAACGTGGGAGTAATATAAGGATGGGGAGATATGGGCAAAGAAAGACAGGCAGGTCTCCAGACTACTGCACTCAAACCAGAAAGGTTTATTATATCTAGGCAGTATGCAATCCTGTTCATTCCGCCACCTTGATGGTTTGAATTGCTGGCAAACATGCCTATGTGTGGAATTGATAACTTAGGATGCAAATCTGTGGTACAATCAGACACTGAGGAGATACTTATTCTCGAAAAACACTTAGGCTGTAAATTTTACTTGTTTTTATTTGCAGTCTAAACTGTGACAGTCATCTCGCCATTGAGAAATGTTAAAGATGCATAGATTTACTTGTATGTAAATGAGATGAGAATATAATTAAGACTCAGCATTTGGTGTCTAGGAGGATGGATTCATTTTGATCCTGCAAATTTATGTGTGAAGTCACACTTATAGGAAACTAGCACATTTGCAAAAATAAAGTAACTTCTTAGCAGGTAAAAGAGTGAATGAATTTTTGGTCAGTCAAGTATAGAAAATTATTAATCTGTACTTCATTAAAGGCTGGAAAAAAAGGTGTAAAGAAATATTTAATTATTACTAGCCAGATTCATGACACTGACTTGAACTACTTTGTTGGTCTCTTCACTTTGTATTTTGAATCTTGACTGTTCTTTTAAAATTGTTTTCCTATCACAAGGAACATGCTGTATAATTTTTTTTTCTGATTTCTTTTGATTGGGTTTTGGGTTTGGTTTTTTTTTTTTTTTCACCCCTCGTTCTTAGGTGTAGGCAGAGAAATTTCTGCAAATTTGTATATCAGAAGTGAAGTTTCCTTCAGTTCTTTGGCTTTTTTTTTTTTTGTTTGTGTTTATAAGTTGGTATGAGGTGAGACATATTGGATTTGTGGGTATTAACAGACTAACATTAGTGATCATTAGTCAGCCAGCACATCCTGAGCATCCTTAAAGTATTAAAAATAAAGAGATTTTTGACAGACACGTTGCAGTAAGCAGGTTCATGGGTATAGTTACACCTGACAGCCTTCAAATAGTCCTTGTCTTTTCTTTTATCTCAGGATGTATTTCTGAGGCAAATAAATGAAGAAAAATTAAATAAATATTAATAATATGTAATACCATGTATATAATAGGACACAATCTTTAGGTCTGTGGAATGCTTTGAAATTATCAACCATCTCAGTTTTAATGGAAAGGTGTATAGAACAAGCAGAGCTGAGTTCCTGGACTGTCTTACAAAGTCCTCATAAACACTGAGAGCTCTGCACTCTTGTTTCAGTGTGTTGTGGGAGGCAAAATCCATGAACTGGCTTCAAAAAGTGCACAGCATGATTAAATATGGGCCATTGGGATTGAGTAGACATTGCTGCACAGGACCCTGCTTGTTTCCAGATAACTTTCCAGTTATCTGTTGATCTGTTTTGAGTCTGATGCCTTCCTGTCCAGCACACCAGTCAGGCATGATCTTCAGGGGGAATTACCTTCCTGAAAAATAAGGTTTTAACTTTGTGCATTTTAAATGGTTGGGGGGGAATTTGTGCTGTTTTGTGCCCTGGAGACCAGCAGGCTCCTTAGTTCGGTGACAAATCCAAACCAGATGAATTGGATTACTATTATACATGCAAGAAATGGATTGCTTGTCTGCTCCCTTTACCCATCCCCCTGCAATTGCCTTCCAGTGTGTTTGACATCTGTCACATTACATGTGACATACATGGAAAATTCCCGTGGTAATTGGAACATGCCATGAAGTTCACCATTTCACCATCTGTGTACTGAAGAAGCAATGTGGTCCAGGGAACTGAGCGTAGGATCAGTATGAAGCTCTTTCTCTTTATCCAATGTATATTCAAACAGCTTTGAGCATGGTGTTCATTTCCTCCATTTCATCATCAATAACCGACAATGAAGGTAGATGTTTTAATACCAGGAGGTTCTTGTGGTTTATTATTTAATAGTTGAATAATACAGAATTTTAACTTGGATTTGGGGGTTGTGGGTGAGTTGGTTTATGTTCTAAACTACTCTGAATTCAGTTTTCTTTCTACATCAGTGATCACACATTCTATTTATGTGTTTTAACCTGACATAGAGAAAGATAGATAAATTTACATGGAAATGGAAATTAACTTTGATTCCTTTCCTGTTAGCATAAGCCAGTGCGGGCAGTGATTCTTCAACGTACATTTAGTCCCATGCTTTCCACTCAGGTGAGAGCTGTGGCTACATGCACTGACACTGTGTGTCTGTTCACAGTCAGTGAAGGTTCATCTCTGGAAGTGTTTTCCATTAATGCTTCCTTACCTTGCAAACTGGTTTTGCAGGACTGCGTGTGTTCAGTTAACCCACTGAGTTCTCTTTCTTCCCTTATTCCGAAGGTGGTGATACAAAAGTAGTTTTCTTTCTTTCAGTTACAGTTGTGCTCTGGCTGTTCAGTGTGTTGAAAGACAGAACAGTGAGATAAAAACTACAATACTCAGCTGTCTTGCACAGGAAAGCTGCTGGCAGAGCAGTTGTTTCAGGTGTCTGAATGTTTGTGGAATGCTGCTTACTTCACATATGTTCGCATGAAAATTATGATTTCTGAGATGAGAGTGAAGAGATGTGTGAGACTTAAGAAGCAATTTAGAAAGCAATGGGAAGAGGATCCTCGTGTACAGTTAGCATGGATGTGATCCCATGTGGCTGAAACTTCTGATAAGACTTGAAAAAATTGCATTAGCTCAATTAATTTTGGTCACTGGGCCAAATGATTTAGAAATGAACACGTACGCCCTGTCAGAGGAAGAGGACATTGTTATAATTAGACCTTGGGCAAAGTTCCAGGCTGTGACTCCTGACCTGAGCTAAACCAGAGATGGGCCTGGGAAGCAGAAAAGGGATTGCTGTGAGGAGCGGGTACGTGGTTAGCTGTTGAAATGACAGCAACTTTTTTATGTTGTGCAAAAGAGCAAAACAGTAGAACTGAGAAGAACTGTGGAAGGGAGTTATGTGTAGTAGTGGGATTCTCTCCAGAGAGAGATTTCCCATTGATTCTTACTGGGGTATATATAGAAATGTTTCATTTTTACTTGCCAGAAGTGGAAAGGCAATAGAGCTTTTATTAGCATACCCCCCCTTTTGTTATTTTCATAAATTTTTGTCAGCTTTGCTATCAATTACCACTCAGAAAAATGACAGGAGCACTTTCCTTGATTTCCTTTGTTGCTTCCCACCCTACCCATTATTTGTAAGCACGTTTTTTTCTGAGATTTAAATCTTGACAAAGGAAAAGAGAGAGAAAGAAAAGGAAAATATTGTTAACTTGGAGGTAATTAGAAAATGTTTATTTTGTTGATCACCAACAAAAACAAAAGGGTTGTAATTAGTTCTTAGGTAACATAAAGAGTGTAACTTACCTACCTTCGGAATCCTGTAACTGGCAGGTTTAATCTTTAGAGACAGCGCTCCAACTTAGAAATTTCATTCATTCATTCATTCAATTCTAAAATACCTGTGCTGGATTCCTCTCTAGCAGTTCTCAATTGTTCTTGTTTTGAAAGCATCTAGACACCTCACCTATCTGTAGTTACAGTGTTGTAGCACTACAGAAGTGCCATTTTACCCCTCTATGTCAGTATGAATTTCATGCATGCTGGAATATGCCAGTGTTAAGAGTATGAGTTGTGCGGCAGAGTGATGCTTTGCATAAGTGAGGCAGGGTTACTGTTCATGTGAGCTCTGCACACTTTTGCAGAATAGTAAAATCCAAGTAGCTTTGAGTTTTACAAGCATGCATCCCAAGGAGCTGCTGATTCTGTAAAAAGTCACAGTAACAAACATTAGCTTGTGTATTTCTCAGTACTGTGGATGAAGAAGGCCTGGAGACTGACAACCTGCTAGATGAAACTGCTTAAGATGAAAGCTTAGTCATGAAATTTCAGTGCAGGGCAACCTGTGGTGGCCTGACCAGGGCAATACTTACCCCATAGAAAATGTTGAGCTTCACATCCATTCACATAGTACTCATTTCCTGACAAGGTACCTCTTTTGGCAGAGTTTGTATCAAAGTCTTGACCTGAGCTCATAAAGGAAGATGTTATGGTCCTGTCATTTCAATGGCTCAGCCAGTTTGTCCATGCCCCAGAGAATGCTGGTACTCTGAAGGTTGGTGGTGAGGCCTTTAGCAGTGGACCAGAGCTTGGTTACAATTTAATTGATGCAATATGATTGTATTGCATGTAAATCAGGTTTGTCTCATTGAATTGAGTTCTGCCAAAGGAAAGTTTTGTCAGACTAATTGGTTCTAATCTCAGTCACGACCAGATTGCCATAAAGGGCGCTGCACTTGGAGTAAGCCTTGAGGAGAAGGTCTGTAGTGTACAAGTTTAACTTCCGAGGCTCTCTTGTGAAATCTTTTAGCAACTCAATCTCTTAAGTGTCCACTACTGAGAGGAAACAGAAGTTGCTATGCACATCATTGTGATAGATTTGGGGCCATTTTGGTTTTGCTGACTGAAGCTGTGTCAAAGACCAGTTCAGGATTCAGTTGACCTTTGGCATCTCCTAGTGAGAACCCGATGTTCTTATGAATGGGCTTTTGAAGGCAGCAACATCCTGCCCTAGTGAGTCCTGCTGAGACATACCACCCCTTGCAGAGCTGGCATGGAGAGCAAAGCACAGTGGGCACACTAGAAGACAGTATTTTTTACCATCTCACTTTCCTTTCAACTACATGAGAGTTGCAGCTGATGCCCCTGCAGTGCATAAGAGAAGGTGCTAGATAAATTAATCCCAGCACAAAGTAGGGCAGGTGATTCGTGCCAAACACATAGTACCGCAAGGGCAGAGGTTTGGATGGTTTGGGCATTTTTTTGTTGTTGTTGTTTGTTGCTTAGGTTTTTCTTAAGAGAACATGCCAATTTCTGCACAAAAAGTCCCTGGAGAGCTTCTGGCTGTGCTCTGTATGTTAAGTCCCACCATGCAACTGCTGTCCCGAAGGTGCTTTTCCTTGCACAGCTATTTAGTCTCTATGAAATCTCAAAGCAGCCTTGTTCTGGCAAGCAAACAGACCAAAGCACTGTGGGGCAGGTTAGGGCAGCAGCTGCTCTGATGACAAAGCTCAGCTGTGTTGCTGCTGATAGAGCATCCAGCATCCTGTGGTTTGGTTCACCTGCCACCTTCTGCTCCCCTGCCCTGTGCCCAGGGGTATAAGCTTCACAACAAGCTTTAATTATTTATTCTCTAAGGATATGGCTTATTCTGCAGATTAAGTGAAAAACTGAAGTCCTTAAAAATATAACACAAATAAGCCCCCAAGCTGTCAAACAGCAAGTCCCTTAAAAGGGCAAAATATGTGGCACTCTGTGCACTGCACAGATCCCTCCTTTCAAACTGCTGGCAGGAGACTTCCTGTTTGGATGGACCGCTCACAAACGGTGTTGTGTGGTAGTGAAATCAGTCACTTCCCAGCCCTTCAAGACCTCCTTTTGCCTCCTTTTATACTCCTGATACCAAAGCCCCTCAAGCCTGGATCCTGTCAAGATGGGATCTGGCAGCTCAAATGTAAATCTGGGAATACGCATTAGCACTGTGCTGTTTCTTCCCTGAATACATAAAGCAGCCTAAACTAGTTATGTGTGTTTGAAAATGGGATGGACAAAGTGGTCCTACTGTGATAGTCGTGGCCACAAACGAATAAGTGAATGTTTGGTGGTCTGGCTCCGCAGTGATGGAAAATTGATGCCTGTTTCACTGTTTCATTGTTCATTTTATTTTGATCAAATAAGATACCTTTGGAGGATTCTTCTATGTGTTCTGGGTAAATTCTCCTGTGCATGATTTTTTCCTTCTGACAGTTTGGTTCCTTTATAGTAGTAGGGAGAAAAAAGCCGATACCAGTGTTCAATGGTAGCATTCAGCCTTGGCTACTGAGCATTGCTGATAAATCTACCTGCGGGGAGATCCCACACTGAGTTTGTAAAGCCTTTTCAGAAAAACTAAGAGAAGTGATTCTGCACTGCCATACTAAGGCTTAGCTACCTTGTCTAGCTTGAGTGTTTATTTTGCTCTTTTGTGTATCAGATCCTTCTGTCCTCTTCCAGCTGTTACTCCAGTGACAGCCATTGTAACTGCACAGATTCAACAGTCTTGTTTATTGTTTATTGTCTAATGTCTAATGTTGGCTTTGTTTTGTTTTGTTTTTTTTCCCTACAGAACATGATCAGAAGATAGCACCATACACCATGATCATGGCCCCCCGGAAGAGGAATCGTCATGCGTTGGGGTTTCTTTGTTGTTTTGGAGGTAGCGACCTCCCTGAAATCAACCTCAAGGACAATAACCCACTCCAATTCCTTGAGTTTTCTGTCCCAATTCCACCAGCAGAAGAGCTCAATGCCAGATTCTCTGAACTTGTGGTAAGTTTTTGCTGACAGATTGATATATTTATGAGGTGGATGAACTCTTCCCCTTAAAGGAGGAGTAAGAGCACTTAAGGGATTTATTAGAGAGCTTCTCTTGAACCTGTTTTTTTTTCACTTTTTCATTCTTTTATGACTAATTATTTGGTGGCAGAAAGGTGGCAAGCAACAGGATGGATGGTAGTGTCACTGGGTATGAATACAACAAAATGCTTAAATGTGCTTATTTATTCTCATAGCACTGTGCAGTTCTCCAGGTGTAGCAACTGGGGATATTAGATGGAACCTGACAAGTTCTCTAGAGAGAGCTGACAGTCAATTTCTTGTTTACAACTTTGGGATAAAATCTACTGTATAATACAATACAGTGGAAAATCTTAGGGTTTGCAGATCTATAAAATAAGGACTATTCAGTTTTGTTGATGAGTAACATACTGCTGATGAGGTATAAGAATCAGGTGACCATGCTAATTATGTTTCATCACGCAGTTGCTTTGAACCATGAAATGGCACTATTGCAGCAACAGTCATAAACAGGAAGCAAGGGAATTATTTCAGATGAACTTTGTTGTTTGCTTTTGTGGTAAATGTTGCAGACTTCAGGAGCCAGACACTTGCTTTTCATGCCTGGCATCAAATGACTTCACTGTTTTTGCCTTCTTGTTCAGCCTGCATGCAAAACACAGGCAGAGGTCATAGGCCTGGGTTGTTTTGCAAGCTGCGTCATAAAGGTGATGCCCATTTGATGCAGCTGATTAGGTTTCTCATTGCCATTCTGAGACCGGAGGTTATGTAAAGCGAGATATCTCTAAGTCTATATATGCCAAAGGAGTGCGACTGAGGTGAGGAATAGAACAGAAAATGTTGGATCTCAGAATGAGAGGAATTTGCTTGTTGTCTTTCTACATTACACTTACAACATTAGCCCAATAAATTCTTGTCCACAATCTTAGCTTTAAAATGCTATAGCAACGAAAGTAACCATATAATTGGGGCATGCAAGTGGAGGTTAATGCATGGGCAACTAAAGTATGTCACACCAAGTACAGGGACAGCTGTAGTTTGTCAGATCAGTGGTCTGACAACCTAGCCTAGACTCCTGTTTGAAGATGGGGTCCAAAGCAGATGGCTAGGGAAAAATATAAGGTGTGGAAGAATGTAAAGTGTGGCCATAGAGTGGTCTTTTCCAGGATACTCGCAAATTGTCTAACAATTTTCAGCTCAAGGACTTCCTCAGTCAAAGGTTGCATTCTGTGTACATAGTAAATTGCTATAGATTCCTTTTCCATTAACTGTTTTCACTTCCCTAGCACCTATTAGCATTGTCAGTGTTCTATGACAGGGGCATAGAAAGGAGTCAATAGGATTTGCAGCTGTTTCAGGAAGAATAATATGTGCAGCGGAAGAGTCTATTTGCTTTGAACCAATTCGCAGATGGGGAATCTCCTCTTATGGAAATACTTCACAAAATTCTGGTCTATATTTAAGTCAGTTTGCCTTTTATGTGAGACTACTTGAATACCTCTCAGAAAATGCAACCGTCTGACTGGAGAATTCCATGTGGTGACAGGTATCTCTCAAGAGTAAGAGTGTAATCTGTAATCTGCTCTGCTGACAGTTTATTTCTGGATGCTGCTTAACTATTGGTTTTGACATGCAAAGCTCAAACTGCAGTAGCAAAGCTCATCTCTCTGCAGTACCAAGATGCACTGAAGTGTTTGATCCAGCCTTCCTGAAGACGTCACCAACAGATGTGCTGTGTTCCTAAACTTGGCTTGCTAAAACTTGAATTTGTTTACAGTTGGGTCATAGCGAACGATCTGCTTGAGTTGCTGCTGGGCTTTTGCTTAGTGAGAAGAGTATCAGTTTTATGAGGAGTTTGAGAGTTTGTGGTGGTATTAATGGTGCTTTTAACTTCTAGTTTTAAGTCTGGCAAATACTGGTGTTCCATGTGCTTGTGGCAAAACATCTCACAGCTTATGGAAGTCTTAAACAGTATAATTTATAATGTTTCTGATGCAAAATTTAATGACAAGTATACATGATGATCTGTAACAATTTTTCGCCCTGGTAGTTTGAGAGTTGTTGGTTTATGCTATAACTTATTAAATGTGCTGACAGCTTGTAACTGGCATATGCATTTCAAACAAATGAAGCTATTGAAATGAAAACAGATCATATTAATTTCTTATATTTAATGATAGCACCCTAGCCATCATTGCATGAGCTGGGAGAGAAAAATGCTATTTTTCAGAGGGTTAATGGTGTACATTGCACATTTTTATAAAGCAGTCAGATAGGATGGCAATGCATGTCCATAGGAGTTCCTGATTAGAAAGGTAACATGAGAGCAGTTAAGGGCTTTATGTGCAAGAGAACCTGACCTGGATATTGGGCTGGCACAATGCAGAATTTGCCTAGAAGGGCTAGTTTGTCCACAGGTCTGGATTAATGCATGTTCTACAAGACACTAAAATAAAACAGGCTACATCTGTATTGACAGCTCAGATGAGATTTTAATTGGATTAGAAAGATTCAGTCTGTAAATGCACCAGTGTAAATCAGCGACCTGGAAGTGCCTGAGAGCTCTGTGCTGTGTGCTAGCTCCCTGCTGCTTATCCGTTAGGGTCTAGTCTGGGTGCACTTGTACTATATAAAAACCAGATTTGAGTGTAAAGCCTTTTGACCCAAATCCCCAAGTGAAATGATGACACCAACATCATCTGAGATCTGTAGTGAGAAGAGCATTTGTGTTAGCTCCCTGAAGCAGGCCCGGGGGGCATAGCCTCATCTTGCCATCTGCTCTGCAAAGGGTATAATGAAACATTGGTGTGGTTGAATGAATTTTTAAAAGCCTTATTTTTTCCCTTGTTGCAGTTAAAATCTGGGGCATTTTCCCATATAAGAGTTAATGACAAGAGAAGATAAGCCTAGCTGTGCTGGTGAAGTCTCCCTTGTGATGACTTTACCAATCCAGTAAATATTCCGTATGTTTCTACCTACCTTTCTGAGGAAAACTGTCATTTTGAGGACCAGAAGCATGTCTTCTCCTGTTCTTGTGCTACTTAAACAAGTATCATGAAAAGCAAATTTGGAGATGTCCATTTTTCAAAGGGAAGGAATTAGGAATGTGTTGGGATCCTTTATTTGTGATGGGTTCACATGACCCATTCTGAGCTTTCAAACTTGCTTGTGTAGTCTCCATACTGAGGCAGATATACTCTGTTTGGGGGATGCACCTAGACCATCCAACTATATAATGGCAGCTGCCTAACTGGACTCTCACCAAGGCAGTGACTGTCAAGTGACAAGCTGATGCTGATTTCAGCTGAAATGCCTGCTCTTGTTGCCACTCAACCAGAAAAACAATTCTATGATGGATTCCAGGCTTTTGTGTTACTTGAAGCTGGATGCTGTGTTTATGCCTTGTCTGCTCAATTAGAAAATTAAAACAGAAAGAGTTACTCCTGATAGGCCCCAAATTCTGTTTTGATTTATTTCATTGGGAACATGTGCAGAGAGTAGGTCTGAATGAAGACCATGGCTCGGGGTGTTTTCTAATGATTTGGTTTGGGCTAAGATGGGAGAAGATATACCAGCTCTCAAGCCATCTGCTGGCAGACACTGCCCTGGGATTAATGCAGTGGTAACAGTACAGGTAAGTCCTTACCAAAGTCTAGATGCACAAAAGACAAAGCAAACAAAAATATTTGTGACCACAAGTTTTGCCCCTCAAAGGACCACTTTTGTGAAACAAGACAGAACAACTGGCTTTAGCATGAAGAGGCAGAGAGAGAAGCCCTAGGAAGCAGGGTGTGTGAACTGGTCCTGTACCTTGCAATTTGTAAAACTGGCCCTACCTGACTGTCAAGGCTGTTGTGACCAGCATCACTTCTGCTTCCCTACTGCCATGTAGTAGTAAAGTGCTGGTGCAGATGGTGGTCTGTTGGTGGGCGCCAAACTGGTTTTGTGCCTGGTAGCAGCCATATCTGTGCTAAGCACATGTTTTTCCTTGTACAGATTTATTGACTGAACAAGAACTATAGAAGAATCTGGAAGAACTATTGTAAGGCAAGGGGAAAGAATTTTTTTTTTTTTTGTGGAACAGCTTCTTCATGTCCTTGTTCATATTTGTTCTCAGCAGTGTGTTCTTGTCACAGTGGATTCTGATACTTTCTGCTCATTATTAGAATCCTGGACTCTTGTTGGTTAAAGATGGTGTGCTGCTTGACACTAAAGATTTTGCCACCTAAAACTCTCTTATACTGGTAACCTGATCACAAATAGGAACTCAGACCATGCAAAGAAGGGTGACTTGAATGCTAGCAATTCAAAGAAAGCAGAAAAATGTGAAGAATGCTAGCACAGAGGAAGAATAGTGTAATGAGATTGTGCTTTTTTTGCTCTCTTTTTGTTTATTTTGTTAGTGGCCGTGAGATAGTGATGGTATTTGAGAAGGGGGAGTTCAAGATTCTCCATTTTAAGATGGAAGGTCTTTGCGAAGAAGTGGAGTTGTCTTTTGAGCTGAGATTTTCAAAGTTGATTATATCATTATATCCTCTAAGCTTGAATGATTTACCTGCACCACATTAGATTCTTATACCGGGAAAGAGATGAGAAATGCTTGCTGTTATACCTTTGTGGTCTTATCTGCACTTCAAGCATCCTTGCATTTAGCTCAGGTGGGACATTGACTGGAATTCCCTGACACAGTTTGTTTCTCTTATGTTGTATTTGAACCATTGCATTTTTAGTTCGGGGTTTTTTTTCCTTCTTTTTATTTTCTTTTCCCCTCAGAGTCCCTAAGGAAGGGGTTTTGTTGACTTTATAGATTCGCAAAGCTTTTTATCCGTATTACTATTTACCATCTTCACGGGCTTTTCCAGAACATCACTTGAGATCTTATGCCAAAAGTACCTATTAAGGTAGATTATTTACAGTTGAGGAGCAGCATACTTATAAACTCTCTATATTTGAAAAATTTAGAATTATCCAGCATCTCTTCTGACCTACCTTTTAGCTGCTTCTTGTCCATGGAATTGCTGAGGGAGGTAGGTTGCTGCTCGGGTGAGGCAGCATGCACTCTTCTCTCTCTCCCTCTCTAGATCTACTGATCCTATTGCAAAACTCCAACTTTTGTAAAGAACATGCATATAGAACTTCTGTGTATTCTTGAACAATAAGACCACTGGAAATCAAACACATATTCTCCCTGTAATATTGCATGAATGCAAGGAAATTAATATGGAAGCAAGTGCTGAATCAAGGTCTCTGTCCTTCCCTCAGCCCATGCTGGGAACCATGATTGAAACTGTAACTTGGTTTCTCTCTGCAGTGCTCTGTAACAAGAAACACAAGACGATGGAACTATGTTCTTTCTTGACACAACCCTGAATTCAACTCAGTCTTTAATCTCATCAGCCCTGATTCCATTATCTTTTATAACAGCTGCCACAACATCAGTGTTGGCTCACTTTCTGAAATAAAGATGAACTAACCCAGAAATCTAGCTGGAAAGAATAGCAGTGTTAGTAAAGAGAAGAGAGAAAATAAGAATCATGTCAATTCCTTCTCCTTCAGTCTCCTTGAATAAGAGCTGTACAAAGGAACTCCTGTGAAGATGAAAAATATGAGGAGGAGATGTGTCAGGACAGTCCAGGCAGCAGAGGCAGTAATGGCAGTAACTTGCTAACTTCTGAATGGTCTGTTAACTTCTGTAACCATGACCAGAAATTTTTAATGCCTTGGGTCACCTGAGGAAGGAGGATATCTAGAGCAAGATACCTGTTACTTTACCTTTTGCTCTTGTCTTTTTCCTTTGTCCTCTCCACCACATGGGTCTCACTTGGTTTTTCTGCACTTTCTGCTAATCTCTTCCTAAGTAAATCAGTGTCTTCATCTTGTCCTTAAACAGAACTGTGGAAATAGTGTGATGTTTGCCCCTGTTCTGTATTTTACTGTGCTCTCTTGATTTCTCAACACACCAGACTAGTAGTTGTCAGCACTTCAGTGCCAGTATGATGAAAGAAGTTGGCTAGTGTTCTGAGTACATCCACATGGCTGGTATCTATGCTAGTCCTCTCAGCACAGAGGCAAAGGAACAGTGGGGTCACCATAGACATGTTTCTAGTAGCATTGGATGAAGTGACCAGTAGCATAGAGTTTGGGAAAATTCTGCTCTTTGCTTAGTCTGTGAAATCTCTCTACATCTGTTCCTTCTCTACCTTAACAGAGAGTAAAATTCTCCCAGAGGAGAGAAGGTTGATGAGAAAAGGAAGGAAAAGAGGTTTATGTTGAAAAAAAGTAAGGTAAAGCATGCAAGTATCTGGGAATTCATTTATTTATTTCATTGAAGGAAGCAAAACAATTTCTGAGAAAGGCATCAGTTTGGCACACACTGGATAACATACCTTCAAGAGCCACAGGGAGATGAGATCCAAACCTCAATAACTGTAGTAGTGGCTCCCACTGTGAACAGCTGACTTAGAAGTAGCAAGTTCTGTTCATGCCTAGTTCTCCCTTGCAGACCATTTAGTGTAATGGATACAACATAAACCTCAGATGAAAACTAGGCTTCACCACATTGAATAAGTACTCCCATATATCACCAGTCCCACTCAAGCTTGCCAAGTCCGAGCTGTGGCAGTGTTTGTGAGGCCTTTTTTTTGGCTCTGCAACCTGCAAGAGTATTTACGTGGTAAAAAGTACAAGAAATGCTTCTACTGTGGTCTTTCATGTGAGTATAGACAATATATGTCAATGCATGTAGAACAAGAGGGCATCAGCTATGTTTCTGTATTTCTTGAGGGGCTTGGAGAACAAAGTTCCCTATTTCTCCTCCAGCTCCCTTGTAATATTTCTGGGAAGCAGAGATGCTGAGTTGCCTATTCTGTCTCTTGTCTCTCAGTATGGAGCACCACCTTTCCAGAAAAGTATGCTCTGTGTCTGAGGCTTATTTAAGTCCTTCGTTTCTCACTGAAAGGTGTGACTTAAAAAGACGTGCATTTTACGTCCTTGCTTCAACCCCCAAACATGTGTCGTGTATTGATAACAGTATTTACTCTCATTTGAATTCAGGCATGTCACCAAGATCTGAGTGTTTGTTTCAAATTATTAGTCTTTTGAGTAATTCTAGCCTATTGTTGGATTCATTGGAATACAGGGATTTACTTTATGTGTCACTTGCCCTGCACGTAGATCACAATTTCAGACTGTACCTCTGACAGGCCTGCAGCTATGAGTTGTTACTCAGTGCAAATTTTTATGCAACCATAATTTAAAAGTCCCTCTATTCTGTCTTGCCCGTAAGAGGAAGATTTTTAATTCCCTGTGCTCTTCTGTGCTACTCTGGAATTAATTAATTTACCTAATCTGTCAAGAAATGTAATGCCAAACGTGGTTGACATCTGGAGAGGTCCTTTATTTTTATTTGTATTTGATGAGGTCTGACTTTAGCAAACTATGAGGCTTTGCTGGCCTTGGCTCAGTGGAGACTCCCCACCCCAGTTATTACTTCCTATCTTGCACTTAATGAGGATGCACTTAAAGTGGAGGCGATAAGAAAAAGCTGCTGATAAGACCAAGGCAGAATTTTTCTGACAAGAGGCTCATATTCAGGAAGAAGCCTTGGCATCACCCTCTGAATAGAAGATGCTGTATCTGAAGGCAGAAAAAAAGCAAAGCTTTGAGGCAGCAAATCTCTTTTCTCACTGATGGTGGCCAGGCCAGAAGAACTTTCTTTTCTCTTAGGTGAGTTTATAGTTGTCAGATTAACATTTTTCATGCACTCAGATGCACTTGTCTTCTGGGTGGTTTAAGATTTCTGATGCAATTAGGGTACCGAGGCTTGGAAGGCAAAAGCTCTTCATGGTTTCAAAGTCTATCTAATTATGCACAGAGTTCCTTTATGTCCAGCATAGTTCTTCAGTCCTAGATTTTACATACCCAGGATATCTCTTTTCTTTTTAATTTTCTACAAACAGGATACCTTTCTTCTATTTCTTCCTGCTCTACAGTGAGAGATTTTTTATAATGTTGGGTCTGCTTTACATGTGTCCCATATGCAATACATGTGTACAAGTCCCTGATTTGAATGCACATATCACTACAAGCAGCTTACTGCAGTTATTCAAGTCCAAATCCACAAGAGGTATTACATTTTAGGCTTTGTGGTGGAGACAGCTTCCTTTTTCTGGTGCTCACCTACATGTGGAGTCCTACAATAGGGACAGGCTTATGGCACTGAGTGCACACCAGCACTTTCTCACTCTAGGCTCCCTTCCAGTAGGTGCAGGTGGTTGGCAGCTCCCAGCTCCCTAACCAGCTGTGTAAGAAGCAGCAGTCACTATGCTGCAAATGTGTGAGACACACATGCTGTGAGAGGAGTATGAGATGAGAGCAAGATCTCACACTCCATGTCTGAGGATCAATAAGGTTGTGTAAACAAATGTAAATCCAGACCTGCTCTTACATGTGAGATTTTGGTGGTGAAGAAGCTGTGGGTGTTACCAAAGTACCTCTGTAGTTTTAAGGATTTTGTACAGGCATTCACTATATATTAGATCTTGTTGTTTTACTAGAAAACTTATGGACAGATGTACCCAATGTAAAGCAGTTCAGTTCCACTGAAGACAGTAGCGGAGTTACATAATTCTCCATTGACTGAAATTTGGCCTGTGTTGCATATTCTGTACGTGTGGTGATTGTTGGCTTCTGAATATCGCAAGCAGAGCATATTGACTTCCTTTCTGAAAAGTGGGAAAGGTTGTGGTCATGATTGGAATACTTGAAGGGAATGTTTGAGTGTGTTCTGATAATGATTTACTTACAGTACACATGAGACACCTGAGAAAGATCTCACAGGACTACCTGTTTTTAACAGGGTAATGCTGTTGTTCCATGATCAAGGAAGTGCATATAGTCCATCTCGGTCAAAAGAAGAGAAGTACTGGATTTTGGGAGACAACAGATATGTAGTTCAGGATGCAGACAGAGGGGAAAGAATAGATCTACCACTAGATGATGGAATACTAAATTGTCAATATTTTGTCTTCCCTCTATTGAATGCTTGGGAGCTGTCATGATATCCTAACCCTGAAATCATGGATAGGGTGGATATGCTTCATGTTCAGAAATGTTGTGTCCACGTTTCTAACACCATATCAGCTGATTTGATAATATTCTTGTGTTTTGGCATAGCTGCAAGTGTTAGGCAGGATGACATAAAAATAAAAAAATAACATAAAGCTCCACTGTGGCCTCTTTCCTTAGTAAGACATAACTGATATTTAAATGGTTTTTATGTTCCATTATGGTTATAACAAAGAGCCGACAACTTTCTGGATTAAGCCTGAAGGCTGCTAAAGTGATAGAACACTGAGATGATATTGACAGGAGGAGTCATGCTTGCTGGCTGCAAAGATCAAATTAACTCATCTTTATTTCAGCTTTATTTTTCAAATATATTTGGATGGATACAGAATAAACAATTTTCTACCCTCCTCCTAGAACTGAACCAGCATTCTCATGCATTTCCTGCCACTTTGCTTGCAAACTTTGAGTAAGAGTGGGCTCTCTCCAGTAGAAAAAGCATCAGTAGCAGCAGTACAAGGATGTCCTATTGCTCCAACACTTTGGAGTGGCTTCTCTGAGTTCTGCCCTTCAGCAGTTTCTATCCTTCACTTCTCTTTATTAGTGTCTTATGTTGTTCAGAGTTGTATTTGATGGCTTAAAAATCTGTTACTAAGATCTCATCCCTCACCTTCTACGGAGGATATTTGAATCTAGATTTGGTGTGCTGAGCAAAGGTGGGAAATTCTTATAAATCAGATAAGAAATGTAATGTGGGATGAGAAGGTGCCAACTGGAAATGCATCTCTGAGAAATGACAAAGGGAAAGTACTATGTGTTGCAAAGACTATGTTGGCCAGATTGTAACTGGACAGGAGATTGTGATAAAGAGGAACAATATTTTCCAAAGTGTTGAAGAAAAAGACACAACAAATGAAGTAGCTGTGGTGCTGAAGGGAGAGTGAAGACCGATTGCAAAGATGGAGGTGATACAGGATGACTGCTAGGCTAAGATGATCTTTTGGCTGTGCTTTTGGAGAGAATGAACTTGCACGGTGATGAAGGGAGGTTGAATGACAGATGTCAGTTTCTTCTGCAGCTCAGAAAGGAAGGGCCAGATCTGAGATGCTGTAGGAGGTATGTTTTGATATTTAGCCTGATGTCAGCAAGAAAGGGGAAGCCTGATCCCTCTGATTATGAAGACCTTATACAATTTGTAATAATTCCTCACCTGAAGCTGAGGAAGCAGTGAAATTTTCCAGTGAAGAGAAAAGGTTGAGAAACAGGATGGGATGTAAGTGCTGTGCTGGATAGGAGTTATCCCTAGGTAGGAAAAGTGTAGCTGAGGTTTAAGAGGAACTGTTAACAAAATAAGATGATTGAATGTAGAAGAACATAATAATCATGAAGTATCATCTGTTTAATATGTTGACTAAGATTAGTTTCTGTAGTTGCTCACCTAGTAACAATTTATATCAGATAGTGTATCATATAGCCTGAAGGACAGTGGGTAAAAAGAGTTTGTAATTATGTCATGTCTCTGTGCCCTTCCATAGGTAGATTCTATCTTCAAACAGTACTCAAGGCTGTTTAGCATTCTGGGGACCTGTTAGGGTAATTTGGGATTGCTCTTCCAGTGTTGGAGAGAAATGGCCTTTTCTTATTGTTTGCCTGGTCTTCAAGACTCCAGAGTGAGGAGCACAAAGTGCCACAGGTGAGGTGGATGGAGTATCACCTTTTTAGGGTACAAGGTTTTCAGGTCAGCAGTTTCCTGGCACATTTCTCCACACTAGGTAAGGGGCAGCTTTTGGTGTCAGTAAATACAGGAAAAGTCCTTCTGTTCATCCTTCAGCACCAGGTGGGAGCAGCACATGGAAAAACAGTATCGAAGGTGCTTTTTCTGTCATTCATCACACCAGACTGCCTCCACAGCTGCTCTGTCTTTGATGTTTTATTCTGAGGAAATACAGACAGAAGCCTTCCAGCTGGCACCTGAACAGCATTGACCCAGAGCTTTTAATGTGAAGTACCTTGTTTTCTGTAAGCTTGATGGGAGGAAAACTTCTCAAGAACATTGTATTTTCCTAGCTAGTCCTGCAGGCTTACAGAACTAAATTAATGCATTGGTGAGTTTGTTTCCCTTGTGTGAAACAGGGAATAGTAATGTTCTTAAGCCAGTTTTAATACAGAAATGTAGGCAGATGGAAAAGGTATTGAAAAGATGCAGCATATGTAAATTACAGGCAGGTCAGGAGTCTTCCAGTGGCAAATGTATTGTGTTTGAAGAACTTGTGAGCAAATCTCTATTACTGCCTCCTGTCATAGTCATTTGTTGACCACATAAAGGGCAAGACTGCCTGCACTAACAACCTTTGGAAAAGGTTAGCAGCATGCACAACAAGTGTTATGCAATGGTTTACTAGGTGGAGGCTTGAAGAATAACTTCTCCAAAGGAAATTACAAGGGAAAGCAGATTGCAGTTTCGCAGTTTGGAAGGTGTCCAGGGAGATCCCTGAGTCACGGAAAATCCATTGGGATTGCTTTAGTGGCTGTGTTTCAGCATTGTATCTTGAATAGAGAGGAACAGCTGCATGAGTTTGTTGGTTGGTGTGAAGTTGTTGGCTTCTACATTAATGATGTTGGAGAACTTTTGGATTACAAATGCTGTACCAGATAGTAAATGCAATTATGATTTGTTGTTGAGACAATGCAAGGCACATGCTCATTCTTCTCTTATTCTTTTTGCTGCATTTTATGAAAGATTCTGATAAT
Organism: Climacteris rufus; assembly: GCA_013398175.1. Classification (NCBI taxonomy): domain Eukaryota; kingdom Metazoa; phylum Chordata; class Aves; order Passeriformes; family Climacteridae; genus Climacteris; species Climacteris rufus. The sequence goes on along the minus strand of VZRZ01008477.1, from coordinate 563,028 downwards.
TTCTTCAGTAGAAACATTTAGAGAAAAGCATCTTAGCTGGTGTTTTCATAAGCTCAGTGATGTCAGTGCAGTAGTTTCTGTTGTGATTATCAGAATACTTGAGCAATGAGACAGGACAGGGTGTGAGTGAATAACCAAATATAATGTCATGCCTTCAATTCACTGTTTGACTAGGGAAATACTCTGTTTATGCAAGGGAAGAGAATTGTGGAATTGCCCTTCGCTTCAACCCAGAGGAGATAACAGAAGCCTCATATATGGATGATGTTCTAGCTGGTCTGGACTGATTAGTAGTAAATAGAGATCATCTCTATTTATTGATGTAGAAGTTTACAATTAGGGAAAAGGAGACTGATAAACTTCTCAGTCTATTCTATGTCTGAAACCTGTGCTGTAGATTGTAGAGTGAGCCACTGTTAGAGATGGTAAAGCTGAGCAGTTTAATCTGTTACAAATTAAAAGAGACTATTTAATTAATATTTTTCACTGGTGTAAGTCCAAAGTAAGTCCACTCAATGTAACAGTTAGGGGCATTCTGATTTCTGGTTTGGACTACCACATTTAGAATAATAACTCAGAGGGCAAGAGAAGAACTAAAGCTAGCTTCTGATTTTGCTTTTATCTGTGTGAGCCTGAACTTCTGCCAAAAATGATGTTGATTTACTAGAGTTCCTATAAGTCTACCCTCCATATAAGCATCAGTATGTGTTTCTGAGCTGCTCAATCAAAGCTCAACAAGATGTTAATTTTGCTCATTAAATTCTTAACCAACCTCTCAGTTCCTCCTGCCCTTTTATGTAATATTTTATCAGAGACTTAAAGGTCAGCCAAGCTCTGACTTACGCTTGTTTTCCTCCATAGGGACATATGGCAAATAGAATGCACACAAAAGGATAAAGCTGTGAGGGGAGGAGTAGGTGGCACTGATGGCCCTGGAAACTGAGCCTACCTTTGGCACAGGGATGCAGCAGCAATCCCCAGCCCACGTTTTGAAGGTTGAGCCGGCAGGACTGTGTTTGGGCAGGAAGTGATCAGAGAGGTGTGTGCCTGTGTGCTTTGGCACAGTCCAAACTGTGAATTGCTCCAGCCTAGGAACCTCCTCTGAACTCATTAGTATTAAAACAGAACAGAGAAGACTTTGTAGGGAGGGAGAGGGTGGGGAAGCCGGAAAGGCAGCAGTTTAGACGGCAGTTTCCTAATAACCTTTCCCACAACTACCTTCCCATACAGGGTCTCATCTAAAGGATCTTGGCATAAAAAGCAAACCCTGGCACAGGGAGGGGGAAGGGAGGGAGGAAATGAGGGGAGGGGAAGGAAAGGAAATAAGGGGCGGAAAATGGGCACTGTGCTGAAACAGCACATTTTATTTTTATTTAGTGTTATACATGCTGATACTAGAAGCTCTGTTTGAGAGAGGTATTTGGTACAGTGTATATAACCAGAATGTGGCGGTAAATGTGGTACTTGTCCTAGAGGACTTGCAACCTGTCACGATTAAAAAAATTATTGAGCAGAGGTATAACAGCTTGAGTTCTGTTTGGTGTTTTCATTTAATTGAGTGGATGGTGAAATATAGAGTACACCTATTAACCTTCCAGATCATAGATTCATGGAGTGGCTTGTGTTGGATGGGACCTTAAAGATCAACTAGTTCTAACCCCTCTGCCATGGGCAGGGGACACCTTCCACTAGACCAGGTTGCTCAAAACCCCATCCAACCTCACCTTGAATACTGACAGGAATGGGGCATCCACAGCTTCTCTGGGCAACCTGTTCCAGTGTCTCACCACCCTTACAGTAAAGAGGGTTTTTTCTAATCTAAACATACCCTCTTGCAGTTTAAAGCCATCATCCCCTTATGCTATCACTCTATGCCCTTGTAAAAAGTCCCTCTTTAGCTCTCTTGTAGTCCCGTTTTGGTACTGGAAGGTACTATAAGGTCTTTCTGGAGCTTTCTCTTCTCCAGGATGAACAACCCCAAATGTATCAGCCTTTCTTCACAGGAGAGGTTCAAGAGCCTCTGATTATCTTTGTGGTCCTCTTCTGGATCTGCCTTCTAGACTGCAGGCACACATTGCTGTGTCATGTTGAGCTTCTTCAACCAACAACTCCAAGTCCTTCTCTTCAGGGCTGCTCTCAATCCATTCTCCACCCAGCCTGTGCTTGTGATTGTGCTTGCCCCTACCCATGAGCAGGATGTTGATCTTCACCTTGTTGAACTTCGTGAGGTTTGTACAGGCTCACCTTCCAAGATTGTCCAGGTTTTTCTGGATGGCGACTTCTCCCCTTTCTTGCTGGCAGACTTGCTGCAGGTGCACTCGGTTCCACTGTCCATGTTGCTGACAAAGATGTGAAACAGCACCAGTTCCAATACCAGCCCCTGAAGAACGTCACTGGTGTCTGCTGGACATTGAGCCATTGACCATGACTCTGAGTGTGGTCATCCAGAGAGTTCCTTATCCATCAGCTGGTCAATCTGTCAAATCCATATCTCTCCATTTAGAGGCAAGGATGTCACATGGGGTAGTGTGAAATGCTTTATACAACTCCATGTAGATTATGTCAGTTGCTCTTGCCTTATCCATCAGTGCTGTAACCCCATCATTTAAGGCCACCAGATTTGTCAGGCATGATTTGCCTTTAGTGAAGCCATGCTGACTGTTACCAGTCACTTAATTATTTTCCCTTATTTTCCTTATTTTTCTTTTTTATTTGTTTGTTTGTTTGTTTGAGTTTGTGCAGGAGATTCTTGTCCATCCATGCAGGCCTCCTGGCTTTTTTGCCTGATTTCCTCTTTGTTGGAATGCATTGTTCCTGACCTTGGAAGAGGTAATCCTTATATATTAACCAGGTTTCTTGGGCCCCTCTTTCCTTCAAGGCTTTATCTCATGGTCCTCTACCCACATGAAGAGGTCAAAGTCTGGTCTCCTGAAGCCCAGGGTAGTGAGCTTCATGTGCACCTTTCTCAATGCCCTAAGGATCTTGAATTCCACCATTTAATGGTCACTGCATCCAAGGCTGCCCTTGAGCTTCACATTCTTTTAATCTGGTAATTCAGGATAGAAAGCAACCAGGTACACTTTTTCAGAGAAGAAACTAGGGATTATAGTTGAGCATGAGTGAACATAACTCATGCAGGTTTTGAGATTTTTTTTTTATTAAAAAAAAAGGTCATTGACCACACGGAGTATGTGGAATATATAACAAGAAGTGCAGTCTGGAAGATGCATGAAGTAATGTTTGCACTCAGCATTGGTAAGGTCTCAGCTGAAACACTGTCCTCACTTTTGAACAGTGCAATTCAGGAAAGATGTACTTTGACGGGGTAGAGGCCAGAAGTCAATTAGAAGAGGAATGAGAGATCCAGAGGACATGGCCTCTAAGAAAGATTGAAAGAGATGGGTTTATTTAGCCTCAAGAAGGAAGACAGATGAGGGACATTAAACAGCCTTTAATAGGTTCAAAAACTGTTATCAAGAGGAAGGAAAAAATCTGCTCACCATGTTAGTGGTTGATAGGGCCGGAAGTAATAGGCTTAAATTGCACCAGCAGGGATTTAGATTAGACATGAGCCTGACTATCCAGTTTTCATCCCCGTCCCTCTCACTGGGCTCATTTAAATTCACTGACAGGGACAGGCAGTGCACCTTAGCAGAAAAAGGAGTGATGAGAGACAGCTGTTTGCATTATTGTCCTCATATGCCCACCCATATCCATGGAACATCCTTCTGGCTGTATCTGTATTGTAGCCCTGCATATGAAACTGTGTGTCTGAGTCTTGTTCTTTTTCTCTTTCTAAACACCTGTGTCTATTGTTGCATAAAGAGGTACTGGTTTTCCTCATTCTTTCTCTTTCTATTTGGCCCAACAGATTGTTGTCTTATGCATGTGGTTTGCCTGTGAAGGACAGAAAAATGAACAGCAGATGCTGTTTCTAGTGGCCTGTGTGAGGGGGTTGCCACAACTTGCTGGTTATGTATAATTGTGTGCTGTCAAGTCACAGAGAGCGTTGAGTAGGAGAGGGACGGGATTTCGTTCTTCTCCAGGAAAAAGGAAGCAATTAACCAATGATTAAGAAGGGAAAAAGTAAGCAGTGTAGTGAGGGGTGTGTTTGGGGGTGACGGGGGCCTGTTAGTTGACTTTCTATGTGAAGAATTTCTCTACTAAAAAGCAGTGCCCTTGATGGATGAAAGTCTTACTCTGCTGCTGAGCCTTAAGAATGAGTAACTTCTGTGTTGGCAGGGTAGAGGAGAAGCACATCTTCCAGTATATAAACATCATGGGCTTTCTGTCTTGTACTGTTATGACTGAGAATCAAGAGATTTGGGCCCACAGTACTGAAGGGGTTTTAAAGCTGCAATTTTTTGAAAAAGCAAGGAGGAAAAAAGAGTGTGATGGGAATCGCAGCCTTTTGTTTGTCTACTTTGTAGTCAGATCTGTGGCAGTAGCTGAAACGTAAACATTGATTCCTATGCCAACAGGATGTGTTAGCAATTAATGTGTGCACAGTGGTTTCCTAATGCACAAATGTAGTGATAAAACACTGTGGGTATGGGCAGATGTTATGTGATATGCCTTATGTGTGTAGTTCTTGTGTATGCACGGTGTGAGTGGCAAACAGTGTTTTGCTATGATGCACCTGATTCTTATCAATTGTAAAACTGATCAAAATGCCTCTCACAATGTGCTGTTTCTGTTCCTTTACAAAGGCTGCTTTTGATTCCAAGCGTTAGGATGAGATGGAAGGGCTTGAGTGGAGGGACTGGTTTGTTTGGGGGTTTTCTTGCTTTTTCTTCATGGGTTATCAGCACACATTTCAGGTGCCCAAGTGGGAACTTTGAACCAATGTGCTTCACTTGGAGATGTGCTAACTGCGTGGGTGCTAATGCTGTCGACTGATGGAAAATTTTTGCTCTGCTCGTTGCTCCAGTTTGTACAGGATTGTAGGCAGTTTGTGCAGTCGAATGAACCTCATTCACTGACAGTTCAGACAGGCAGTCCTAAATGCCTCATCGACCTCCTCAGCATTGGAAATGTGCATTCTTCCAGCAGGCTACCTCTTACATGTCAGCCTGGGGAGCTGGAATAAACAAAGCAGTGGAAGGAAAACTGTAGGGGAACAATCCTATACTGTCCCCTGGAGGTGGACACAATGATTAAATAGGGAATGTTTATCTCTTCTATTTGTAGGATTCATAAGCTCTTTGCAAAGAGACTGAGATCTGAATAAGATCTCTGAATAAGATCTGTTTTGGTTCATTACTTTATTCATTCACTGCACTTATCTCTGAAGTAATATGTTGGACAACTGCCTCTACACTTAATGTTGAGAGCATTTCTGCTCCTCCCTGACCTCCCTTCTTGGTGGGCAGAGGCACAGCTTGAATGTGAACCACCTGAGTAATCTGCTTGTTATTTGCCAACAGAACCTGGCATAGGCATCATGAACTGAAATATAAAGGTTCCTGAGACTGTTGTTAATGTAATAACATAGCTTTCGGGCACGTGTTAGCAATGTGGTCCTACTTAGTTCATTGTTAAAAGTGGTAAGAGTTATGCTGGGTAGGATTCTCTATTCCAAAAGCTTGTAATGCACTGCTGACAACCTTGTCCCTGATCTCTTTCCACTGCTTCCCTTTCTTCTAAAGTCCCAGGAGTGTTAGTGCCTTTTATCTCATGTTGGTTTGGGTTGTACTTCGGCACTGATTAACCCACCATCAGCTACTCCCCTGAAGTGATTACAGATGAACATGAACCTTCTCTGGGGCCTGCCAGTGGATGCTGGATGGGATCCCATGGTGTGTCATAGTCACTGTTTACTTTGTACAAGATTTAAATAAATTCATTTGGAGCATAAGGCTGTCAGCTGTGCTAAGCCACTTGGGAGCATTGGTGGAACTGGAATGTGGCCTCTGTGGGGACATGGTGACAGACATCTATATAAAATGGACTTTGGGGAACCTGAAGCAACGGGTATCATACTGTACAGGGAATTTATACTGGCAGCAGTGTATTATAATTCATTTTGTAACTTGGGTGGATTTGATGCTGTTAAGAGACTGAGAGAGAATGATTGATGAGGTGGATGAGGGGAGAGTGCATTTGTACTTGACAGGTGAAAAAGGTCAAGGGGAATGAGAAAAAGATTAACAAGGGGGAAAAGAAAAGGTAGCTGCGAGCAAGAGAAAGGAGGAAAAAAGGAATGGGAACATGAACAAGAAGCAAGATAAGAGTAGTGCATTTAACTAAAATTCATACAGTACAAGGTATAATGATAATGAATGTACCCTTGGAAACTAAATCTTTGAGGTGAGTATGAAAGCAAAGTATTAAAATAAAAATGTCTTCAAATTGTGAAGCTTGAGAGTGTTTAAAGGCATCCAGATAGAATTCCTACTTTCTCAGTTTTCCCTATTGAATGCTCACAAAAAAGCATTTGGATAATGCTTTTGCAATCGAGCAAAACAAAAACTTCACAGCTGCACAAAAAGATATTTTCAAATACCATTTTATCACCATCTTAAAAGGGACATTAACTCACCTGTATCACAGAATCGGCCAGTTTTTTTGAGGCAGGGAGTTGGGAAGTGTTTGACCATCTACAGAGTTTGCTCTGCAGGTTTGTATTTTGCAGGGTTTTGCACAGCCCTCTGTAACTTTTGGTGCTGGTCTCAGTTCAGATAACTGCTGCTCTTATCTATCTGGAAGTTCTTAAATTTCCATTTTGAATTTAACAAAGGAGAGTAGAGTTTAAACTTTCTGGAGACCTTTGCCAGTTTGTGCCATCTGAAGATTTGGTTCCCAAGGAGCCTGTTAATGCCAAGACCTGGCTGTCCTTTTGCTTGAGTACCCATCTGCTGTTAAAGAACTAATCAATGCAATAGAGCTGTAATCAGACAGTCAAAATAGGCATCTCTGAACAGTGGAATTGTTGAAGCTTATTTGCCTATGTATTATGTCTTAGTGTTGGATTCTGTCATGTAAAATAAAGATTTGTTTCATGTCAAAGCTATTCCATTTGAGGATCGTGAAAGGATTTAGTTTTTTAAATAATGCTTTAATAATCGCCTGAATATGTTTGTAGGCAGAAATAAACTTTAAAAAAAATCAGAATATGCTTTTATATGTCATTAACATCTCTCAGTCATAAGAAAGCAGTTAAATGTGAAATGCAGGCTTGGGGTGAATGCGTATAGACAGGATATTCTCCTAAGAGCCTGGTAAGTAAGAGAGATTGTGACCTACAGGTAAAAATTAAAAGTGTAACTCAACTCTCTGTAGCTGAAATTGTAAGAAATTGATGAAACAAGACAGCTGTCCAACTAAACATAAGAAAATAAGCAAAATCTCCTCTTCCTTCTGGTAAAATGTTTGTTATGCCCATATTAATCAAGTTATTGCCTACAGTAAACATTTCATGTCAGAATTTTGTGTTTCATAATGCCAGAAATGCTATGCATGATTCATTAAGCATTTATAAAGAGAAAACAAAATAACAACAACAAAACAACCCACCAGCCTGTAAAGGTTGGTTAGTTGGTTGTTTTCTTTTGTTGAGTTTTATATTTTAAAAACCAAAGCAGCTGTCTGACCTTAAGTCAGTGTGAAACTCCCCAATGACCATTAAGTCCAGCAGCCACTGGACGTGGGACAAATACAAGGAGAAGCTGGAACTGAGGAAATCTCCCATAAGTGTCCAGATATCCCAGGAGAACCAAGTTTGGGGCTCTTGGCCTCCATGATTCTGTCTTCAAATCAGGAGATGCAGATCAGAAGCCTTAGTTCTCTGTGTACTTATGGCCTTGAGGTTTCTCCTTCAGAGAGGCAGGCACGTTGGTAGGTGTTAAAGGTTCTCCTTTAGTGGGTCTTTCTCCAAGTGTACCACTCTTCCACATTACCAAAATCTTACTTTTCCTCTGTATTAATTTAATTTTGTGGCACTAAAAGTACTGCCCAGTCTAGGTGAGAAATGCTTTTCTGTTTGGCTTTTCTGTAGCTCTGAGTAACATTACTGAGCTGATGGCTGCCCAGCATCAAATCCAGCTTTCATGCTTTGATGAATGTTCCCAAAAGCAAGGGACCTAATGTGGTTTTAAATCCTGCAAAATACTGGATTTATGTTTCCTACCCATTCCTCCTTCTTGTTCCCTTTCTTTCTCTCTGTCTCTTATTTCCTTGGGTTGTAGCCAGTTTGAATGAAGGCCATCTTCTCTTTTGGCCTGAGAACTGGACTGAAAGTGTTTGAACGTCAAATCCAGTTCAAGTCCTTTTTAAATGTTTTATCATTGAAATTCAGTCTGTGTAAGTAGAAAAAAAATGTCCACAAGAAAGTGAAGTTAACTGGATTAACTATCACTAAATAAAATAAAATAGGAAATAAAGGAGAGAAATGTAGGGAATATTAACTGGGAATACTTTACATCTTGCTCAGTCCAGCCTGGCAAATATCCTTTTAATCTGTGTTTCATGCAACTTCAAGTATTTTTAAGAGCCAGGAGGCTGAACTCCGTTGTATAGGGTCACGCTGGCATGAATTGCTGGAACCAACCTCCCCATCCAAGGCATAGAAGGGGACTTAGTACATTTCTGTTGAGAAACTTGCACAGGTGATGGAGGAGGGAGCTTTCCCTGCTTTGTTCTGGCCAAACCTTTTTTCTTGCTATTATGCATTTGCTCCCTGGATTCGGTCACGTTGGCTTCCTTAGTCTGGCTCCAGCCCCAGTCTTCATGACTGCAATCAGAGTTTGTTGTTCTTCCCCTTTCCTGACAAATTTGGCACTTCCTTTATCTTTCAGTACCTACTTGGCACCACTGACTCTAGGGTCTGAGTTTCTATATGCTGACAGATCTGTCTCTCTCACTGGGTCAGAATAACCTGTTCTTGAACAAAATTACCCTTCTGAAATTTATTCTTTCTGTTGTTCCTTCTGCTTCCCTCCAAGGCAGCAAATTTCCTTACGTGCCATCTGTTAGGATCCTCAGTCAGAATAGAAAAATAGCTGTCTAATTCAGGGTTTTCTTCCTTAGCTAGATCCATGGTTTCCATGGCAGTCACAGTGATCTTTTGGTCATCTTTTATAGAATGGGAATGGGAGAGGTAAAATGATTTGGAAGGTTCCAGAAGAAGCTCTCATGTCTCTTGTACATTGCAGGAATTTCTTGGGGTTTTTTATAGGGTGGGTTTTCATTGATGGTATAGGTAGATGAGGGCATGTAGGCTTCTTCACACTCCTTTCTTCCTCTCACTGAAGGAGCATATAACTTCAGGGAAAGGAGTTAAGGAGCTTGACTGCTGCTTTGCATTCTGGAGATGTTTCTTTCCCTGCTGAATATTCATGCTTGCTACCTGCCCATCTGACCTGGGAGTTAGAACCCAGCATGTTACCTCCTGACAAACAGTAGCTTTCAAAATTAAGGGTAAGCCATTTTCCATGTGCTGTTTTCCAGGCAGGTGTGTTTGGGTCTGCCTCTGGTGATCCCCTTATGCCTGCAAACCCTGAACAGTTTCCTTGTTACTATGTTAGTATGCTAATGTAATGACTGCTAACGTGATGACTTCTAAAGTTCTTTTGGCTTCATCTACCCTCCTGAGTCACAATAAAGTAGGATGCGCTTTTTTTCCCCTCTGGATCTTCCATCCGTTCAAACTAACTTTCTAGGCCTCTGTCCTGAAAAGCATGTCGTTATGAGGATGCAAAATTACATGACTGGAAGTTGCACATTCTTATTGTTCCACTGAAAACAGATTTATCTTTATATCCCTGGTACTCCCAGTATCCAGGGCAGTGCCTAAAAGCTGCAGTGTCAAAATCCTGCCCTCAGGGTGGTTTTAGTCAGTAGGTGCATTCTTTTGATGAAATGGTTGTCGTGAACTGTATTGATTGAGATCTTAATTTATTTTTGTGCACAGCTTCTGTGAGGTGCTTCTGATGCTTGTCTGATGTGCAAGCAAACTCCAGAAGGAGCACTATGGATTAGAAAACCAAGTTTGCTGCACTGTATTAAAAAAAAAAAAAAAAAAAAAAAAAAAAAAAAAAAAAAAAAAGCTAAGAGCATTCATTAAGCAGTTCAATAAAAAAATAATTTTTTTTCCTAGGAATTTAGCTGAGCCCAGCCAGCTCATTTCATATGTGTATCCTGTCCTTTATAGTGGTTCTTCCAAACCTGGCATTTCTGATTGCCTATCTGCCCCTCCTTTCCCTTCCACATGCTTGACCTCTAACAGCATTCCTTTGCTTGTCTTAATGCCTTACATGCAGTTTCACTCTCCCTCTCCCCCCAAGAATGTGATCCTGGCCTGAGTTTTCTAATTGTGTGTAGCAAGGATAAAACTCCTTGCCTCGCTTGGCTGCCCCCTTGTTTGGAAACTCACACTAAACATTTCCACATGGTTTGCACTCTTTTTGCACAGCTAATTTTTTTTCCCTTTAAACTTTTTCTTGTTTAAAATAACCCTCCAGCTTCTTCTACCTTCGGCTGCTGGCACTGACCTCACCTTGTTACTGTTTGCATTTCTTTTGTACCTTTTTGCAGCTTAAATCTCTACGGGCTTTTAAATCTGTCAGCAGCCGCTACCAGGCTCAGTGTGCAATTTTGCTCACTGTTTTCACAAGTTTGCCAGCCCTGAATGCTTTCCAAATGAGCCATTGTTGGGCTGAGTTAAAGAGGTATTGTCTCTGCTTGGACAAGGTTAGTGTGGGTGCCAGAATCTGCGTGTGCAGCGTTTTAGTGCCTCAATGTCATCTTGATATTGGACCCCTGAACACTTGCTTCTCCAAACATTTCAAATATATAGGGGAGAATTCTCAAACCCCTACCAAAACGGATTCATTGAAACACTCTGAAGACCATTCTTTTTTGTTTAATTCCCCTTATTAGCACCTAAAACTCGCAGCTTTGATTGGAGCCCTGTTCTGGGCAGTACTGAATGAACACAGAGGAAGTGGCACTCTCTGGTTTGACAGTTTTAGAGACATGTTGTATAGGAAAAGAGTCTATTGTTATTCACCTTTTAACAGGAGTAACTGAAGCTGTGGAAATTGGCCAGAGGGTGCTCTTAACAGAGTTGGGAGTCATTTCCAGATCACAGCATTATCCTTCATTTTACTGGTGTAAGCTTGGCTCAGCTCTAAGAGGGTATGTTCTACTGAGTTGATTTTTCTTAACGGAGACTGAATATGCCGGTCTGGTTAAGCTGATGTGACACTGTGGAGATATGTCTTTTACATCTGAAATGCTGGGTGTCTTTTGATGGGGACTGTGTGGTTTAGAGGACAAGCATCTGGAAAAACACTTCAGCCTGTAGGTTACTGATGGCATGGGAACTGTCTCATTGCCTTTGCTTAAAAGATAAAGAAATTAAACTGTTTTCTTTCAATGGAAGAACAAGCTGGTACTGCTGGCCAGGAAAAAAAAGGTATATAAAATTTTTAGCCTTTCTCTATGTGTCATAGGGAATGTCTGTATTACATAATCCAGTGCTTTGAATTTTTCACTTCATGCCTTTCATGTGATCCTTCCCATTCTTGACTGATCATTAGTAATGGAAGTTTGACATGGGAGTTGTTCAGGCTGCCTCTTTTCATAGGTGCTGCCCTAACATGGAGAACTCAAGACACCAAGGAAAACATTATGAAACCAATAACCTTTGGAGTCTTTGGGAGCCACTAAGTCTAGTTGATTGAAAGCTAGTCAACATGCCTGGTCCAGAATCCTCTCAACTTATTAGAAGTTCCCAGTGCAGCTGTTTACTGTTTTATTTTTTCTGTTTTTCTTTTTCACAATCTCTAGGATGAATTGGACCTCACAGACAAGAACAGAGAGGCTATGTTTGCACTCCCTCCAGAGAAGAAATGGCAGATTTACTGCAGCAAAAAGAAGGTACTCCTGTTGTTCTGACTGGAGTAGCTCACCAATAAATTCTGTGTGCATGTCCATAATTTCATCTTGATTTGAGCTATGTGTTTATCTGCTGTGTACTCAAGACCATGCATAAGTGACAGAAGGATTTTTATCAGCATGGATATGGCACAGTTTTCTGATAAGTAATATATGTACATGTGATTTACAAAGAGAATGTTAACATCTTAAAACAGTACACTGTCTCATTTTGAATCTTTTAGATGTTTGGGGTTTTCTTGGTTTTTTTGTTTGGGGCTTGTGGAGGATTTTTTTGGTTTTGTTTGTTTATTTGTTTTTTTCTTTGAGCTTAAAGGAAGGCTATAATGGAAATTCATTAAGGATTTTTTAAAAACTTTTGTAGGTTGCTTAAAACAGAGAAGGTATTGCTGAAATCTTTGGGGATGTCTTCAAATATCTGTAAAGTAAACAACAATAGTGATGTCTTAAAACTTGGTGGTTCAAGGTCATCCAGAGTTTGTAGGAAATGTGCCACATTGCATTGGAAAGCAAGGACCACATGCTCATATCAATTTCCATGTAATACTTACAATTAAGGTCCTCACATTTCTAACAAACCAGTAGAAGGGCAATAAATCAGAGGCTGATGTATCACACTGAATATTTTGTCATTGGCAGAATGATGGCCAAATGAATTGATAAGTTGTATCATTGTCATGAAACTTCTAAATAAGGAATTTCTGCAGTAGCGTTATGGTGGAAAAGTTTTGCTCCTTTAGGAAGCATATAGTCAGAAACAAGGATAACCCCAGTAGCATTTATTTATTACTCATAAATGTTAGGGGAGGAAAAATGTTGTGGGTTTGTTAGTTAATTTTATTTCCCAGGTGTGCAAGTAATGCTAGGTGAGCATGTCTTTATATATAAGTCTGCATAACAGAAGGTGGAAGAGGAAGTTTAGATTTCAATACTGAACATGGCAGACTAAGATCCTGCTCATGGTCCTTCTTGAGTCTGTTTGCTGCCTTTTTTCCTCTATGTGGAAGCAGTGAACTTTCTCATCTTATAATTAAAGATAACCAGACCAATCAGGGTGTCTTGCATTTAGGGTTTTTTGGTTTTTTTTTTTTTTTTTTTTTAACTTCACACAGGGAAGTTAATAGAAATCAATTAATTACAGTGTCTCTGGGCTAGCAATAGCTCAGGGATAGCAATAGTGCATAATAGCAGACTAGGCTCAGTTGTCTTTAGTGCTGTCTCCATTCCTTTTTCCTGCTGGTACACAGAGCTTGCAAGTGGAGGAAAGGTGCAGGCTGCTGTGATTAATGTCTGCTTTACATTTTTTCTGGCCAGCTCAGCTGGGTTTTTCAGCTCTGGTGGGAGAGGATCTATTTGTAGCTTTCTTAGAGAACCACACATCCCACCTCCCAGACCAGTCAGCCTTGGCAGGAAGATCCGTGCTTTAATGTATTTAATATGTTGGTTGGATTCACTCATTACACTGGGGTTTTGGTTTTTGTTGGGATTTTTTTGTTTGTCCGTTTGTTTTTCCCTTCATTCTAAAGCAGTAGACTTACTATAAGAATCTTAAAGACTTCCAAAGTTAAAAAAGCTGCATACTGGAAAATCTTTATAATGCATTTATAGTGCAACCTCAGTTAGCTGAACTCCAGCTATCCAAAATGATGTGCTAACTGGAATGGGATACCATTCCCAGATGTCTATTCATTACATTGTAGATACTTTCAATTACTTGAAACCTTAACTGTCCAATGTTATTCATTGTTTCCCTCACAGGCAGTCAGATGATAAGTGATGACATCTCTCTCTACCCTGCTACCTAATCCACCTATCATCATTGTTTTGCAGTGACAGAGAAGCTTGTTCCAGGCTTCCCTTTATGCAAAGCTGCCTTTTCACTGAAGAATTTGTAATCTAATTTTAGCGACAAAGGGTCCAGTTTCTCACTTGGAAGAATGCTGCCAGCTATCCAGGACAAGCCCCCAGAGAGCTCTGTCTTGCTGATGTTGGATTCTTTGAGTTTCCTGGGAAGCAAGGTCTCTGTGCTTTGTGATACAGCAAGTGAAAACACTGTGAACTAGAAGGTCAAGAAGTGCATACTGAGGCAACTGTTCATAATTGTTAATTTCAGGTGCCTTTTCTAGTCTAAAAGTAGTGGAAGGTCAGAGCTTCCTGATTTGATCTAAATGTGGTGAGATTAGTGGGCTGTCTTAAATAAACAAATGTCACTTGCAAAAATGAGGATCAGTCGTTGTAGACACACATTTATCTTGGCAGTCAGATATAATCTTTTCTGGTACTTGATTTCAATGCAGTAGCAGAAAGTCTCTATTGTATTAAAATACTCATTCCACCTGTTCTTGATATTAAGCCTTTCTGAAGAAATGGAGGAAGACAGGTATGTTTCCACATTGAAGGCTGTGTGCCAGGGGCACAGCTTGCCAGTCAGCAGTCCACAGTAATCAAAAGAGGTTGAATTCTGAAATGAAATTTCATGATTTTGAGTGATACCTACAGAATAGTATTCACACAGTATTACACAGCCATATTTGCTTTGGTCACTTTTGGCCATTCCAGGTTCATATATGAAATCATTAGTGTTAAAAATAGTTCACCAATTTTTTGACCTGAAAGAGTAGCTCTAGCTAGCAGCTCTAGTGAATGCTTTGCTCTCATTTGTAGAGTAGCTATTTGTGAGGAATAAAGGCTGCTCTGTTGGAAAATGTTAATGTGTTCTCAATCTCATCTGTTCTCTACCTTGCCAGTAATCAGTACAGGGTAGACAGTAGAGAGATATGCAGTTGTCTGTGTCTGCAACAGAAGAATCATTAATTAGTCACCACTGATGGCACCCTGACCCTCTACCCAAAACACCAGTATATGTTTTATATTGCCTCTTCCTCTGTAGTAGGAGCTTCCACTGATAATATTAAATAAATCCATATGTAGAAAATACAAATTATAACATCGTCCCTCAGTTCAGGTACTTTATTCTGGTTTTGTTTAAAATAATCTTCTTGTTTCACCGTAAGCTGAAATTTAGACTTATATAAAATATATCTGTAATTACCATCTTTAGATTTCCTACCAGATATAAGTTTTGCAGGAATTAGATCAAGCACTAGACCAAGATTTCAGACCTATTTATTTGCAAGTTTCTGATGTCAAAGTTTAGAAAACCAGTGTTCTTCAGTGCTGTTTTACCAGGAGGTGATACTAACATGCATAATCTCAAGAAATACCAATCAAACAGTGATATGGAAAGAAAAAGTTGTCAGCTCAATTCTTCCTATATAAATGAGCTCATATTGGGATGCCAGAAAGGGTAGAAAATGCAGATATTGCACTGCTTCATCACACGTTGCTTTGGATGCAGTCTGTGTTTCTAAGAATGAAGCCTCATTGTGCGGGCTATAGCTTACTGCTTTCTGAACAACCCTACAAGCTGTTAGACTTATTGCTATTGGAAAGCAAGTCAAGTTGTTTTCTTTTTATGGCCTTTCTTGCCTCCAGAGACTAATTTGTAAGCCTTTGGCTGAGCAGATTTTAGTAGCAAGCACACAAATTTTGCAGAGTTAAACAAGTTAGGTTTTTTTTTTTTTTTTTTTACTTCTGTCTTTCTCTGAGGAAAAAAATTGGTAGCAAATGTTTTTCCAAAGTACAGTCAGACTGGACTAGCTGTATCATACAGCTTCTTTGCAATCATACAAATAAAACCCCAAAAATTCTCAATCCTAATAATATATTGACATCTCCTAAATATTTCGGTGTTACCTTGTACTCTTGTGATTTTAGTTGTACCCTAGAATAGCTGCTTTGAGTTGATTGTGCTTAATCTACTCAAGTGAAGTTATTTAAATTCAAGTAGTGAAGTAATAAGCAGCACACTGAAACTTTCTGGAACTAGGCATTTATGGCATCTGAAAAAAGTGCATACTTACAATCCATAAATTTATTCTACTTTTTCTATTATGGGAAAGAGATCTAGAGAAAGGCTTCTCCACAACAGCAAAATAGGATATAAAACTGTGGTGGAAAATTTAACTGAACCCTAGTCTGTAAGAGCCAATATGCAGAAAATAAGAGAGTATCCTTGATGATGCCATTGCCGGCAATTATTTTTCTTAATATCTATCAATTATATGTTTCATCTACCTGATTAAAAAAAAACCTATTAAGCTGAATATGAAACTAGAAATCAGGAAACTTTTTGGAAATGTTTTGGCCATGCCATCCTCTCACACCTTTTCCCTGCACTGTTTACACATTCCTTGGCTGCTACAGCATTCCTTTTCTTTTTCCCTTTCCGCCTTTTCTGATTCTTTTTTATTAAGATATGACCTGAAAGATGTGAATATATTTTCAGTTCAAGTGCTGTTCATTCTTTTTCTTTACTGCACTTACCTGTCTTCTAAGGTGTTCTTTTGGTGAACTTTCTGAACTTGGTGAGCTCACTGCAAGGGTCAGGAAGGATGGAATAGAAGGCACTTTTGTGCATTACACAATCATTAAGCAGTCCAAGTCCTTTGTATGGCAGCAACTGCAGCGATCCGTAATAATGAGACAGCACACGCCTTGGTTCGCAAGGGTTGAGAGTCAGCCAGCCAGCAGCATTTAGTATTGTCCTTTTTTATAATAAGGAACCCAGGTATATGATTGGCTGGATTCTACACCACCCTATTCCAAAACATACCGTACTAGAACAATATAATATAATAACAACATACAATGTAATACACTATAATAACAACAGGTGCTTATCTCTATTGTTTTCATACCTCCCATGGGGAAGAATGATTTTTCACACAAGCAGCAAGCAGCAGGCTTCAGGCTGCTACACCTTTGGACTGAAGTCACAGGTCAATGCTGAAACCACTGTGGCTGCAGTCCAGGTGCAGATTGCCCCAGATACCCTCCTAGAGAAGATTTACACCTCTCCCACAAAGCAGCAGCATCACTTTGTATTCAGTTCCTTTTTCCTAACATCAAGGCTGCATCCTCACAGGCTTCAGAATACTCTGGAGAATCCTAGCCATAGTCAGACATTAACATTTAGTAGTTCTACTACAGTCTTTTTATACCATTTGCAGCTCATTTTCACAAACTCCCACGTTGGTCCCATGCTGGCTGTCTAACATTAATGAAGATAATGTCTACATGTCCAGTTTGGGTTTTTTCTTTCTTTGAGAGTTTCTCTTTGAGCTTTGCCCTTGAGGTTTGGATTGTCAGCAGAATGTCACCATAAAAAGTATAGCTTGATATTGTGCAGCTGGATATAGAATCAGATACTTTGAAATCTGCTGGAGGGATCTCAGCTGCTTCTGCAGCTTTTTATATAATTAACGTAGCCTACCAGGGATGAATGAGAAGATGAATGCAAATATAAAACCTGGAGTCCTCCTTGCCTTCAGAGAAAGTTTTCAGAAGTGAGTGAAAATTTCTGCACCTACTGTTTGTTCTAGGGCTGCTGTGCATCTGTGGTTTTGCACTGATGTAGTTTCAGCTCGGTTAAGATGGAGAGATAGTTACTTCTGTGAATTGTTTCTATGCTAAAGTGAACTGATAGGGGTTTTATTCCAAACCCTGAGGTCTTTTCTTTCTGTTTAAGGCTTCACATATGGAGGTTCTAAGAGCAGGAAACTGCATTGCATCTTACGTGTTTAGATAGGAGTTCATTTCTTTGGGTTCCTGCTTTAAAGTAGGAGATATACATGGAGATCACAGACCCACAGAATGGCTAAGGGACCACCAATGGGATCATCTGTTGCAATCAGGGCCATCCTGGAGCACATGGCACAGGATTGCATCTAGATGGTTCTTGAATATCTCTAGTGAGGGAAACTCCACAACCAGTTCCAGTGCTTGGTCACCCGCACAGTAACGAACTTCTTCCTCATGTTCAGGTGGAACTTCCTGTGCATCAGTTTCTGCCCATTGCCTCCTGTCTTATTGCTCAGCATCACAAGGAAGAGCCTGGCTCTGTCCTCTTATCACCCTCCCTTCAGATACTGATAGACATTGATGAGGTCCCCTCTCAGCTGTCCCTTCTCCAGACTGAACAGGCCCAGCTCCCTTAGCCTTTCCTTGTAAGAGAGATGCTCCAGTCCCTTAATCATCTTTGTTGCCCTCCACTGGACCCACTCCAGGAGCTCCATATCTCTCTTGTACTGAGGAGCCCAGAAATGGACATGTCACCAGGACTGAGTAGAGGGGCAGGATCACTTCAACCTGCTGTCAATGTTCTTTGTAATGCACCACAGGATACCAGTGGCCTTCTTGGCCACAAGGTCACAGTGCTGGCTCGTGGACAACTCGTTGTCCACCAGGACTCCCAGGTCCTTTTCTGCAGAGCTGCTTCCCAGCAGATCAGCCCCCAGCCTGTGCTGGTCCATGGGGTTATTCTTCCCCAGGTGCAGGAGCCTGCAGTTGCCTTTGTTGAACTTCAGATGGTTCCATTCTGCCCATCTCTCCACCCTGTTGAGGTCCCTCTGAAGGGCTGCACAGTACTCTGGGGTATTAGCCACTCCTGCTAGCTTTGTGTTGCCAATGAAATTGCTGAGGAGGCCTCTGCCCCTTTATCCAAGTCATCAATTAATGAGTTAAAAAACACTGGGCCCAGTATCAGACCTTGGAGGATAGCACTAGTGAAAGGCCTCTAACTAGATCCTATGCCACTAGATCCCTCTGAGATCTGCTGTTCAGCCAGTTCTGGGGTGTTCAGGAGAATATAGATATTCCCTAAAGAAGAGAGAAAATGGATCTTCATCTGGTCTCATTTAGTGATACAATATGCCAGATGAAGATCACACCATTGTGTTGTCTGAATATGGGTTTTTGGTTTTGTATTGTCTGATCTGAGCTACGAAAGCCCTTTGGGGTTCCTCCTTTCTCTGTGAAGAGTGCCAAGCACGTGGTTGTCTCATAATAAATGAAGTGGGTGGTTTGAAGTTGCATTGTTTTCAATTCTATCTTCTTGCATTATTTTTTCCTCTTTGAAATACTCTTAGAGTCTGTTATTGATTTGGAATATTAAACTGTTTTGGTTGTGGATTTATAGCTTTAAATAGCATTAAATGTGTCCCTTATAAGTTCCTTTCTTTAGAGTTGTTCCATATGCTGTATCTGGGAGCAGCAGACATGATCACACAAGATGGTTTGCTGCAGTATTTGAGAAGCCATTTGTAAGAAGTCGCAGTCTGAGGAGTCTTGGGTGTGACTTCATGAGAGATTTTCTCACAGCTTTGCATGAAGTGTTGAAGGGGAGTGTGAGTGGATGTGGGGGTGGGTGCTTCTACTCTCTGTTTCCTGGGAAGTCTGGAAAATGCATGGTAACCCTCACAGCATATGTGATAGCCTAACAGCAAAAGCAGTTGGTGGACAGTAGGAGGCTGCAGAAGCTGTGTGGGACTTTGGGTGCTTAGTGTAAGTGCACTGCTGGCTAATCAATGGGTATGTCTTATGAGCCCAGGGTAAAAGCTAGCAAAGCCACACTGAAGATGGAGAATTAGACTTTATGTGAAGTCTTTAGTGTGTCAGAAAATTGTTTATCTTCCTACCAATGCTTTAGAAGTTTGTGGCTGAAGTTCAGCTTCAGTCAACATTTTAATTTAACTCAGTATTCAAACCTTGCCAATGACCTGAACAACTTGACCTAACTTTGACATTAGCTCTGAGCAGGTCCCTTCTTGTCAAGGCCCCTTCTATCCTTAATTGATTTCTGGTTCTCTAAACTGATCATAAATCAAACTATGAAAGCAGCTGTATGGCCCTATATAGAAAGGGGGCAACAGTAAGGCTTTGTGCACCCTCCTGTATACTGTCCTGTGTTATTGCTATGAGACCAACTCCTTGAAACAGTTTATAGCAGATGCTGTTTGGTTCCCTCCCTGTGCCTGGGTTCCATGGTTGTTTTTTGTCTGGGAAGACTGCATGACTTCCTTAGCTCAGGAGGCTGCTGGTGAAACAGTCTGCAATGTGGAATCTCTCAAATGAGTTCCCTGAAAATAGACTTGCTTTCAGTTAGCGTAGGGCTCACTGGAAATCTCATAACACAGTGGGAGGATCTTGCCCTTTGCAAACCACGACATTCCTTCAGCTGGGTGTTTGGAAAATGCCAGCAATTGTGGAGTTAACTTCCTTTTTTCCCACCAGCATCTGTTCCTTTTTCTGTTAGCAAAATGACTTCATGCTCAGATGTTTGGAATGGTTTGTTAGCTTGATGCTGACATTGGGTCATTTCAGTGTCTTTAGTCTAGGTATGGAAGACAGATACATGACTTCAAAAATTACTTTGCTATAAATGCAAGTAGGCTTAAGAACAGCAAATTCAGAAACTCTGGCCTATGACAAGCACAGGGCATAACAGAAACAGCAAAGTGCTGCAAGACTGTCACTAATGAAGCAAATGCACACATTTCCTGATTAGTTGTGTACTTGTGTATTTACAGTGTGAAAAGCTGCTTGATTGATGGTACCTGTTAATGTGTGTCATAGGCTGAAGCAGTAGCTCACAAATTTGGATGGCGTCATTAATACAGTGTAAAGTAAAGCCTAAAATGACATACATTTCCTTGTACATCATCTAATGCAGAGAATGTGTCCTCACTGGAAGATAAAACTTCAGATTCATGTAAGACACCACCTCATTCTTTTTAGTTCCATATAAAGGATTTAGACATTTTTTCTCATGTAAGTACAAATTTGTTGATGTTGCCCCATTATTTGTTAAGCAAGTCAGCATACTTGAGAAGAATCATTGCCTGCTTTTTACATTTTAAGTTCTTGTAATTGTTTCTTCATGTTTTTTCCTTGTTATTTTTGCTTCTATAGCAAATACCTCAAAGTGATTACTTGACAAAGCAATGTAGTAGGCTTAATGATGTGAGAGACTCCTTAATTTTTTTTCTTGAAGTCACTCCTGTAATGGTTTAAAGTATAAGTTTAGTATCAAGAAGGCAAAAATGCACGCACAATTCAGATCATCTACTATTATTGTAGTTTAGAATTGTGATACCTAAAAGATTACATTGTAGCAGACATAAGAGGAGATAATAAGTTTTTCCAAGCTGTCTGCTTTACTTGGTTTATGTTTTCTATGTTGCAATGCCAGCCGTTGCAGACTTATTTATTTATCCTAGTGTAAGAGGTTACCTTGGGTCAGGCTCTTGAAATTATATATTTATTTATGAATAATTGAAAAGTATTTTCTTCCCTGCCCCCCATGGGAACAGCATGGAGTATTTTTAGTTTCTTCCTCCCTCTCCTCTCTCTATCCAACAAAAAAGGTTAGTTGTTGCTTAAAAAATGTCTTCCTAGCTCATTAGTTCAGACTGCTGAAGACACAAATGCCATAAACTTGCCATTGTATTTGCTATAGATATTCTGAGTATACAGAATTTATATGTCATCTTGCAGGCCTGCATTTTTCAGGTGAGCTACTAGTGCATCAGTTGAAGTAAGAACTCAACACTTATCAAAAATGAGGCCTAAAATAGTCCTGAGTTCATACACTGATAGTTAGAAAATTGTCATCATCATGCCTAATGCTGTGTTTTGCATTTAACTTGCCTTCTGTGAGAGTTTGGGAGGACTCAGTGGGAGCAGATTTGACCCTAGCTGGGGGAAAAAAAAAAAAAAAGAAAAAAAAACAGGAAAAGAAAAAAGACATTTATCCAGCTGTCATGTCACTACTAACATGGTGTAATTTGCTGTACTTACGAACAAAAATAATGGTAAGCAATCCAATTCTGCTTCATGGGAAGTACATGTAAATGCTGATTGTGTGGTTTAGTTACTACCACTGGATTATATTCTGTCCTTGTCTGTTCTGGTTCTTCACAATCCAAATATAAGTCAGTCCTGCTGATGGCATGTCATAATAATGGTAATAACATATGCTCTGTACAATGCAGTTCAGATTAATCTTCAGTGTATAAGCAAGAGCGAAGAGTATGTAAATAACTAGCATGTTTTTTTGGTATGTGAAAAGCAGGTTTGACACAGACCAGGGCCGGCTCTGAATTTCACTGCATGTTAACCAGCCTTAAAAAAGCTAGTGAATAATGAGCAGGAAGAGTTGCTGAATTCCTGTCTTTTCAGTGAGAAGTTTAGAAATGGGCCCAGTAAAGAGTTGTTGTCAGGATAAAGTGGCAGCCATGAAGAGAAAGAAAGAAATTTCCTTCTACTTTGTGGAGAGTTGTTAAGTTTTCAGTGCAGTCAGATGTGACAGTTTCGGCTACACACCTTAACTGAGGTGAAAATCACATCGTCTTCCATGATAATTCAGTCATCTGTTGAAAGGCACTTGGCAACCCAAACATATTACAGATGTACTGAGAGGAGTGAAGCCTGGGAGAAACACTGTTACCTGAGTTTGTGGAAAGGACAGAGATAGACAAAGAAACTGAGTGATACACTCAAATACTGGGCTAGCATCTTAAAAGCCACGGGCCTCTCAGTCTGTATTTATTTCCTATGTTTACCTGTCCAACAGCTCCAAACTTTGCTATTTTTTCAATAGTGAAGGTTAAGTGATGGAGAAAAATTGAAAATACATGGCAACTCTGACTGTGTAACTGTCCCACTTAGTAAAGGACACAGAGCAGAAGTGAACTGAAGCAAGCAGGGGTGTCACTGGAAAAACTGACAATGGACATGTAATGAACAGTGAAGAGACACTTTCTAGAATTTGGTTTTATCAATTCTCTGTGTGCTTCTAGAAGGACTTGTCCTAAATACCTCCTCTGTCTCCAGGTAGATGTGTCCTGGGTAGTTCTGTGTGTCTTTGAGCACAGTAAGTGACTTTTCATTCCCGTCATCAAGCTACATGCAGGGTGTTTGCCATGAATGGTAGGTGACTTCATTTTATTTACAAAAGATTGTAAGTGATTGCTTGTTAGACATAAAGAGTAGGACAAAAAGATAAACTTGGAGCAGAGGCATGTGAGAGATAGGAGGCTCAGTTACACAGTGTGTGTCTTTTTGTGGCTTTTCACATTGCCTAAAGAAGGCCAGGAGGAGGAGGAAAGGAAGTGAGGAAGGAGACAGTCCAAGTGACAGCATTCTGCTGTGGTAGGGATACAGTTGAAAACAGTGCTGTTGGAAAGGGGACAAGCTAAGCTGGTCGGGTAAGGAAAAAGTCCCTTTCTGTATCCACAGAATGTTTACTGTAAGCTGAACAGGGTTAATGGAAATGTACACATAGTACTTATATAAACACAGAGTGAACAGTAGTAGGGACAATGCAGAGCTTGGTTGTTAATGAAACAATAGAATATGCCCTGCTACTGCTGCTTAGGGTTTGTTGGGATAGTGAGAGGTTGTTGGCTTCACCTGCCACAAGAATTACTGCAGAACCTGACCTAAAGCTTGCTGCAGATTTGTGGGGACAGAGCTGTGCTTCAGGAGTACAGTCTAGGTCCAGAGCCACACACCTGGCAAGCAGACCATGTCCATGAGAAATGTTTTGGCTTCTCCTGAAGACCCTTTGAGTAGAAGGATCACAAATCACTCTTCTGCTTTTAGGATACTCCCTAGTGGACATTTCTCTTCACCTCCAAAAGAAGTATACAGAATGGGCTGAGGAAAAGTAGTCTTCTGAGAACCTGTTCACTGGAAGTGCAGGGAATTCATGGATCATCTTATTTGGCAGATCATTATTTAGATTATGCATTTATCAGCTGCAAAATCTCAGTTGATTTGTGACTTGTGAAAAGTAGAACACATAAAAGGTCTTAAACATGAGTATGGACTTCAGGTAATTTCGCAAGCTAGTGAATAATGAGCAGGAAGAGTTGCTGAATTTGAAAACTGTCGAAAAGAAGGACACGGACACCTGCTAACAGAGCAAAGAAACAACTGGGCCCAAAATGGGCTGGAGTTTATTTTATATGTATCTTAGAAACCACAGTGGATTGGAGGGACGACTCGACGCCCCTAAATCACACTGGTCGAAGGAAATATCCATCAAACTTCACCGCCCAGGAGAAAGGAATGTAAATAATAAACTACCGTTACAAAAACATGGATATGTTTACCGAGAATGTATGAGAAACAGTTACAGAAGAATGAACACATCAGAACTGCAAAACTCAGGGCAACAGGTAATAGTATAGAATAATCTTTATTGAGCAACAGTCAGGAGAACTTACTCAACAACTCAGCTTCCATGGCAAAGGTTAAACATTCAGCGGAGGAACAGTGTTTAATATCGGTACACTTCAATTTAGCAAGTAAGCTTTGTCCTGAGGGCTGCAATTTCTGGATAATTCAGTGTGGCCTCTGCTGTATAATTAAATAGTTCTGTAAATATAGGGGCAAATTATCCTCTTGGTCACTTCACACACTGTACCCTAAATTAATGCCTGGTGATGGTGGAATTCCCATCCTATAGCAGGGCTAAATATGTTTGAAGAGAGACAAGCAGACTTGTATGATCTATAAGTGATAAGAAGCTGCTGCAGCCAGTGCTGGCAGCAAGTTTGCATATGTCTGTGTTGAGGTGAATGATAAAAAGCCAAGAAAGGAAAGAGAAGAGAAGATGGGTTCTTAAAACTAAAAGTGTACTATGGAATCCTACTAAAATATGAAGTTCCTTAAAATTAGACTCTCCATCAGTAATCTATGGTGAGTCATGTCAAATACGTTTATTTTAAACTTATCTTGGTTTAAACACTACAGTTACACATTAAAATCAGCGGTTGAGACTTCTGAGGTTTCAGGAAACATTAATTCTTATCTTTGGCTCAAAACAATGCACCAACCATCTTTCTGCCTGCCAGTTATGCCATTCTAGTTTATTTTCTGTGAGAAGCTCTTCCTGTGTGTATATACAGTGGATCTCACATGTTTTCTGGAGGACAAGAAATGAAAGCATGGCCTTCATCACCATTAGACTGATATAAATTAGAAATAATTAATTTGAAGTGGCTTGGAATGTTACAGGAGGTTGGAAATTACACATTGTGGGTATATAAAGTACAACTTCTGGAGATTCTGTATCTTTGGATGCTCAGGAAGCAAAAGAAAGTGAGGGATGGCATAATCCGTTCAAAACAAAGCGTGTATTTAACTTGACTAGAAAGTTTTCAGGTGTGGTAGGGCCAGTCATCTTTCAAAGCTGACTGATAGTCCATTTTAATTTCTAAAGGCTGGTGAAATTCAGCAGCACTGAAGCTTCTCTTAGTATTAGGAAATGCTTTCTAAGCAGGAATCCTCATTGTTCATAACTGTATCCCTTTTCCACTTTTATGCTTTTAAACTTTATTGTATTTTGTGACAGTGAGTTCCACAGTTTGACATATTTTATTGTAATATAAATAATAATCTGAAGCCTTTGAGTCTTCCTTTGAAAGACTGGTTAGTAACTGGCATCAAAGTTCATAATTACACCTGTCAAATTACTGGCAGCAGGGCAGAGCTTGGGCTAAATGAAGAACAAAAAAAACCAAAAAAGAGAAAACCCACCCTGTGATCTGTTAGGTAAAATATGCCTGTGTCATAATGCAGTGAGCTGGAGGTATGTATGGATATACCTGTCCTTTGTGAGAGGCAATTAGAACTCCTCAGTTGCATGCTTCAGCTGGTGATTAATGAATATTCTCTTTTAATAAGTTATACAGTAGACTGCTTTTGTGGCAGAAGGATTAGTATCTGCACATCAATAGCATAATTCCAGGGAGAGAAGTGATGTTTGTTTTTCTCAATCTGGGTAAATTGTGCTTAAAAGGCTTGGATATAGCTTCCTTCCTGAAACTCTGAGACTATTTGTGTAAATGCTAGTCATGAAGTCTGAGAAATGGAGTGGTGACCACATATGTCTAGTGAATGCCTCAGTCCTATGGTCTGTCCTGTTTCAAAATTAGCATCTCTTGGGACATGGTTGGCTTTTTGGAGGCATAAACTGTCTGAAGCACTTAGATGTATTTTAGCTCCATTTCTGGATTAGCATTTCATCCTGCAGCAGATCAAACACATTTTGTGTCTTTCAATGAATGTACTTTTTATTGGTGAAACTTTACCTGCTCTGAACTGAGACATAGCCAATGGAATGGACAGTGTGTTAATAAACAAGTAAACGTTTCTTTGAAAGCTGAACTTCTTAAAGTGAAGATAAGTCAGTAGGTCAGTCATGAAAAAAGAGAGAATGGTGATTTGACTGAGAGTGCGGTACAACTTCAGTGTGTATTGATTTTTGGCTGTACTACAGATTTCCTGTGTAATTGGGAACTGTGTAATAGTCTGCATCACATTTTTCCTATTTCTGCTGATCTGATTGACAGAAAAACTGAAAAACCCAATATGATAATTTCTTGAAGGACCTTTGTCAGTGTATAATCAAGGTGTTACAAGATTGGATTGTATGTGGCATTAATAGCAGACGTGATGAGTCTTTGTGTCCCTGAAGGAAAAAGACTAGCACTTGTGGGAAATCAAGCACCAGTGATAACCATCTTCCACCCCTTAAGCAAACAAAAATCCCACCTTGTTTTTAGTGGCCAGTATATTCATGTGAAGAGCAAGGATCATACACTTCACTTTGAAACAGAGCATGGAGCCTGAATCCTGCACATCTCAGATGAACATTTTACCAGATAAGCTGTTGTGAAGAGTGTAAGAATACTTCAGTTGGAAACAAAGAATCTTTATCCAGCAAAGCCTTCATCTCAGTTGATGTAAATCATGTTAGAGTCTCAGCGAACTGTCATTAACCGTCCCCCCCCCAAAAAAAAATCCCAGCTCTTTGTAATCAGGATTCCAATTCCCATTGCTTTCTAATGGGAAATAGGAAAAAAAAATTAGCTACAGGAAATTACTCAGTATGATAAATAACAAATTTCACTTTTTCTTAAATGATACAAGTTGCTTGTAATGACTGGAACTCCATGATTTTTATTTTCTGAACTGTGTATGATGATGCTGACCTTTCAGACCAGGTAAAATAATCTGGTTTTCAGCTTTTTGTACTAGAATGATGTGTGAAGACTGTTGAGAGGAGGAATCACACTAACTTTAGTGTGGCTTTTGCAAGGAAATGGACTTCTTTGCAACCCAAGTATAAACTTGAGTATGCAGTGTCTGGACACAATGCAGTGAACAAGCTTGAACAGGAATTTATATTACAGTAGCCTCATTTTATATTCTTCGTCTGTGTTTGCACAGTTTTTATTGATATAGAGAGGAGCTCAATGAACAGTATCATGGCTTCCTGTCCAAGAAAGATATTAAAGCCACATTTTCTAGCATCAGGTGTGTGCCTTTTTCCCGTTCTGTTCTGAACAGTGCAAAACAGGTCAGCTGTCTGTCCTTCTGAAGAGGCAGAACACCTTTGAGGCACCTTGGAGAAGGAAATCATGTTGCCAATGAATCGATGTCATCCCAAGAGTAACCACGCTTGTCCTATGGCATCCATAACATAAGATGCATTTCTTGATGCCTCTGCTCAAGGAGGAAGAGTTATTTTATAGTTTGCTTGTTGGAAGGACTTAATGAGTCACCAGTCCTTTCAGTTTATCACAGGGGTAGGGGGCGTGTGTGTGCAGGCTGAAAACTCAGGAATAGCACACACCTGCTGATCCCAGGGAGTTAATATTTGTTGTTGCATAAACATAACCTGGTATAAATGATGGTGGAAATAAGGGAGTGCTGGATTGAGTGTCCAACAGTGTCAGTCTGTTCCTAACTCTGACAATGAGTTTTAATTGTTATGTGAGCATATATGTCACTCTGTCTCCATCTGTAGGAAGGAAGCCTTCTAAAGTTGCTAATTTTGTGGATATATTTGTTAATGCTTTGACATGCTCAGATTGTCAGGAGAACTGCTCAATATTTTTGGAGTCAGCTTAGTGCAGAGTAAAATAGCAACGTGTCATCACTGGAAACTGAAACCTGGTGCTCGCCCCAAAAGAGCTTCAGTGCGGGCAGTTACTGTACAGGCTTTCCCTGTGCTGTTTCTTTCAAGACTAAATTCATCTTGAAAGAAACACCATATAAACAGCATCTTTCATTTTCTTGGTCCACTCAGCAATGAATATCTGGCATCTCAAAATTATTTTTGTAATGCTAGTGTTTGGTACTTCTTTTCAGGAAGTTTTGCAACAAAAGCAGTGGTATATAATGCTTCCTTGAGTCTGTTATGGCAGTCTTTGTATTGCAAATTCTTGTCCCACTGACATGGCATCCACTAAAATCTCTGCTCTCTAGGGAATAGCTTGCCCGATGGTTCAGGTCTCCCAGGATTTGAAAAAAAGGCTTTCGGGATCAGCTGAGCTGTGCACACAATTCTTTGCTCTATTTTCTTTCATTTTGATTGGTTCAGATGGTCCAAATATTTGCAAAACTCCATTAAGTCCTATTTGGGATGAAGTCATAAATTCCACTTTCCATCAAGCCATGGAGCCTGTCCAAATTAGTGTCAAAGCCTATATAATACCTTGGCTATATTGCAGGCTTGTATAGTACCAAGATCCTGTTTTCACAGCAGTTACATAGTTGTTACTTCAGTGAAGAATGATATTGCCGCTTATAAAGTCCACAAGCTGACGCCTGTTTTTTAATGTAATATTTACACTATTCAAGGAGCTAAAAGAAGGCTTTGCTTTAATAGATTCCTTCAGCTAATGTTTTTCCTTATACAGATGGGTTATTGTTTCCAGCTTTTGATACCTATGCAGCTTTATATATTAGAGCCTCATTTTTTTTCTTTTTTTTTTTCTTTTTTTTTTTTTTTTTTTTTTCCCTTCTCTGTGTCTCCTGGAACATAGGAAAGGTTTTGCCATTATCTCAAGTTGTCTTGCAGTTTATCTGAATATATTAAAAACAAAACACAAAAAAGAACCCCAACACCCTGTTGTTGCACCCCACTCCACAGCCTGAATTGCCTTTTTTTTCCAACTCATCTTCCCCTTTCTGAGAGAAAGCCTGGTATGGCAATCTCTTAGCATGGGCATAACTCACATAATTTAGGCAGTTAAATGTTTGGGGTTTTTTTCCCCAATTACTCTGATGCTATAGGTGTGAATTTGACTCTCTTTCGAAAACGTCGCCCAGGTGATTGCTGTAAATAACTCTGTACCACCTAATGACTAAATGGGGCTGGATAAAAATCTACATGCTCATCCTGAGTATAAATTGCCATACTGGACTTCATATTGAAACAGAGTGCCAGATTTTAAGTACATTATCATTTTTTCTAGTGAAGTAAAACACACATTGACAGCCATAAAATTCTGGTGTGAGCAGGGAGTGTAGAAAACTACTGAGATTGAATAGACTGTTCTGCTTAATATGCTTCTAGACCAGAACAACATCAGAAGGCGAGGATTGCTTAGTGGAGTATCTGCTAAAGCTTTTTTAACCTCAGCAATGTACATCTTCAGTCTGGGATTTAATTCAGGAAAAAGTTCTAAAATTGCTGTGTTCCACTGAAACAAAATTTCTCCCAGTTTTAATTGAAAACAGTAAGACTTACAGACTGAGTTCAGACTAATTTGTAATGGATGGAGAATGGGCAAAAACAGGATATACGAAGGACCTTGCCTCATTTGTCAAGTTAATCTCATAGACAGATACACTTTAGGAGATCAGTCTTTTCATTGGTGCTGATTGTGAGATTTCTAGTGATTTGGGTTAAGATAAGAAATTATTCAGAAATCTGATTTTTTTAGTGTATCTATCCTTACGCTTTTCAGTTTGCATGTTTAAAAAAGACATCTAGAAATGTTAGTTGTAGCATTCCAGAATTTTATACTGCTCCCCCCAACACCCACCTTGGGGAATCTTAAGGAGAAAAAGTATTACAGCTTATTTTGGAATATAAAGGATGAGTTCAGGCACTCCTTAATTTATGTGTGTTTGTTTCTTTACTTGGAATTCAGAATGGACGCAGAAGTATAAAGAATACATGTATTCCCTGTTCTCACAATGTTCTTGTCAGCTGTGTTCTGCAAACAGTTATAGCTGTCACTAGGACTTTTGTAACTCTCTGCAGAGGAAAATTTCAGAAGGGCACATGAGCACTCCTTGCAATCCAGATGGGTGGCTCAGCCTGGTTCCCTGCAAAATGACCTTACTTAAAACTGCTAGATTAGCTCCCCATTTCTGTTGCTTTCTTTGAGGATGATAAGATTATCATAGAAAGATAATGCTGTATTTATCTGTTATATGTTTGAATTTATTTTTCCCTTGTCAAGGTTATACATTAATTTTTGCATGGGAGGTTACGGTCTGCCAAGTGTGAAACTGTTGCCACTAGATATTATTCTGCAGAGAAAAGGGCAGCAAAGGCAGTCTACCATTAACATGTGGTATGGCCATTCTAACAGGCTCTTGGTAGGGAGTTGCATGTTTCTGTAATATGCTATTTGACATAGATATAGGTCTGTCAGATTGCTGGTTATTGTGGCTAGGAGAAGGAAGTAAGAAAAATCAGCAGAACTTCTCAATTAATTTGAGAAACATCACCTTGTTCTTAGTTGCACCATCTATTTACCATGTGGTGGTGTGTGCACAGCAGTTGTGGATGTAGTTGGTATCTCTTAATCTTTGCCAGCCTTTCATACTTTTTATACAGTGATATTATACTTTATGATGCTTTGTTTAATTCTTCTGCTTTCTTTAGTTGTTCAGTTGGGTGCAAGGGATTAAGAGTTACGACCTGTCTAGAGGTGTCTGTACTGCAGTCCTTCTCAAGATGAGGACAAAGCTGTTTTGTCAGTATTATGAATGGAGATGCTCCTGTAGTTTACATGTTGAAAAGACAGTGGAAGAAAGAGAGGAAAAGATCCAAATCTCAGTCATGACTTTGTTTTTAATGCAAAATATGAAGATTTTGGGTTGTGCAGAATTGTTGCCCTGTGTTGGTATGTAACCTGGCAGGAAATTCAGGTAGCAAGGTGTTTTCTGAATGTGGCTCCACAGAGAGCACATAGAGCTATTTCTCATCTCTCAACCTCAGTGGGGAAAGAGCTGAGGTACTCTGACAGAGCTAAATGTTTAATGTTATTATGTAGATCTTCCAGGGTAGCTTTTCTAGTATGAGTAAGTTTTCATGCACAGACAACATTGGTAAGATTCACACAGTCTTTATGCATTGGACATCCTTAGGATGAGTCAGATGGTTCAATTGCTTACCGTAGACTAAGAGTGCTAATATTAGTTATTTGTAGTTTATAATGAGAGGTTAGGATTCTTGAAAGCAATCCTCATGTTGCCGGTGACTGTTATATAGAAATAAATAGATTTACTAGAAGGAAATTTAATTTCCTTTTGAGCAGTTAAGGAACAAAATTAATTGGTTTCTGAGTCAGTGTAGATCTTCTTTTAGAAGTTTGATTGAGATTAGTCTACTGAAGATGATTTCAGGTGGATTACATAGGAGGTAAGGAAATAAGGATTAATACTGCTCCAACTTTAATTGAGGGAATGCTTTTGTGTTCCTTTGGATGTTCTGAGATTTTCCTTGACTTTACAGGATTTTATAGGACCAGGACAGGACAGGACAGACTAGACTAGACTAGAATAGAATATTTCTGTTGGAGGGACCTATGACCTTCACCTAGTACAACTCCCTGACCAATTCAGAGCTGACCAAGTTAAAGCATGTTGTGAAGGGCATTGTCTAAATGCCTCTTAATACCAATGGTCTTGGGGCATTAGCCACCTCTTTAGGATGCCTTTTCCAGCGTTTTACCAACTTCTTGATAAAGAAATGCTTTCTAATGCCCAGTCTTAACCTGTTTTGGTTTATCACATCAAAATTATGCAGTCTTTTGGCTTCTTTTCATGTTCCTTGACTTGATTATTTTTTTTTTCTGTAGCAGATGTTAAACCACTTTGTTGGTGAATTCCACCATCACCATAACAGTAGAGAGGCCAAATAATTTATAAGATCTGTCAGTATAAAGATACAAAATGTAAACTTGCTATCTGTAAATGGGCTATCCTTCTACTAGGAAACATAATATGTTTAAGGAACTGAGGTTTGCTGCATAGATGCCAAAGATAACCGTGTCTCCATCAAACTTTTATTGTTCTGTGTTTAATAATATTAGCTGAAGGGGGTTCTTTTATCTGACACACCATGGTGACAATGCTAACTTTACACTTTCAGAAATGTTTGTAATAAATGCCACACATCCATGTGCACTGTACAAGAATATGGGAGAGATAACACAATAAAGAGGGGATCAATGAAGAATCCCAGGTGGTTCTTGAGTGACTTTCATCCTGTACAGTCATCTTGTGTAACCTTGCCTAACTTTCTCTTTCAGGAACAAGAAGATCCTAACAAGCTTGCTACCAGCTGGCCAGACTACTACATTGACCGCATCAATTCCATGGCAGCAGTAAGTTACCTCTCCTGCTAAACAG
Organism: Climacteris rufus; assembly: GCA_013398175.1. Taxonomy (NCBI): domain Eukaryota; kingdom Metazoa; phylum Chordata; class Aves; order Passeriformes; family Climacteridae; genus Climacteris; species Climacteris rufus. The sequence goes on along the minus strand of VZRZ01008477.1, from coordinate 530,781 downwards.
GGAAGGTTTCCTACCATAGAGTTGTGTTTCTTTTTGAAGAAGTCCTCAAAGGAGAAGAATGTTAGCCCAAAGGCATAGATGGCTTACAAAAAAGAGTGTGGGGATTAAGAAAAAGCCCTGTTCTAGCAGAACAGTAGATTAGAAAGCACCATAAGCATTTCCAGTTTTTGTTTCTTCAATACTGAGCACTGAAGGCAATCAAATTATAGTCTGGAATGAAAATTCACAAGAATATTTGATGAATCAGAAAAGCAACTATTTGAAAACTAGTTTTATTTTGTTGTATGGTCTCAAAATGATCTGTAATTATCTACGAAATAATGCTTGGGTTCTTGGTTTAGTAGAAGAATTGCATAGAAGTTGAATGTTTATATAAGAGAATAGCCACTTATATAAGAGCATTCAAATAAAGGAGCATAAGGCTGTAACACCTTTGACATGAGATAGAGGCCAAGAAGGTATTTGAGGAAAACTTTTTTTAATTGTCCTTGTTCAATAACTGTGTCATATGTCTCTTTTTCTGAAACATCCAGTAGAGCTGGTCACCAGCAGAATCAGAACATCTGCATATAGTGTTGACGGATCTCCTTTGATATCAGAGATTTTACATTTTGAAATCTGATTCTTTTACTGATTTTGTAGTCAAACTTTTCCTCCAGTTACTCATGTTCGGTGTCTACTCAGCTTTAGTTGTTGGTTGTGCCAAAGTGCTGATAGAATTCTGTTCCTTGCATCTTAGGTAGCACACCTTGCTTGTTTATATATGCTTTTATTTTAGACTTCTAAAGGCTTCTCTGCATCTTTTGTATTGTGGTTATGAGCTGTAAAATAATTTCATAAAAATACTGCCTTAATGTATGCTAAATGTGTCAGTAATGACACATTTCTCATGGGGAAATGTGTCTTGCTGAGTAAAACAATCCAAGATTTACAAGTTACAGTAACTCAGTTAAGAGGATAAAAGAAAAGCTGCTTTCTACTGAGAGTCATGAATAAACAAAACTATCACCTTCCTTCATGCCATATTTTCATGGTGCAGAGTAAGGGAATAGAAAGAATAAGGACTTATTTTTAGAAAAGACATTGAGCTTTAGTGATTGGCATGACACTGTGCTTTGATTTCCTGACTGAACAAATTTACTCTACAAGGGCCATTAAGTGAAAAAAAATTAGCATGAAACCCTGCAGTGTTACTGAGCCAAATACTTCTGGTAGGATTTGATCCAAAGCCTCTTGAATCTACTGAAGTTTTTCCATTGATTTCAGTGACTTCTGGATTAGTCTTTAAATGATCTTGATGTAAACTTGGAATGAATATGTGTACACCACTATTGTAAATCTGGAACAGCTCCATGGAATGAGACTATGTTTTGGCCTATGTTTCTAATTTTAAACATGTTTTAAGAGCACCAATAAACACCAGCCCTGGTAATGTTGTTCGCATGCCTGAATGCCAGTGCCTTGAATGATTGATAACCTTTCATTTGGCTTCAAGACTCATTATTTACTCTTATGCTTGAGGTGTTGAGAAGACACACTAGGGCTAAAACCTCTGATTCTGATTTACCATTTGGTTGCTTCATTTTTAGGCAGGTGAAATTGAATCGACTTGATTTTGCAGAAATTGTATCAACGGAAAACTGGAGTAATACAGCTAAGAACTGGCTCCAACACACTTTAAAAGACATGTTCTGTTCATTATTATTTAGACCTCTGAGATTTCTAACTCTCAAACAAGTTATTTTTGGGTCCCATATAATTTGAGTTCTAAATTTAGTGGTGGGGTTTTTGAATTTGAGGTTTTTTTAAACTGCATCCAAGTGGAGTTGACTTTGAAGATATGAAAGAAAAACATGTTTCATGTTGCTTCCTGACACTGTCTAGTCTATTTCAGTTTATATCTCTTGGTCACTATTTCAGGTATTGTAATAGTTTAATTAGAAATATTGCAGGAAGTATTGGAGTTGAAATGATACTAATAGTCACAATGTGTTAGTTTAAAATGCCTTAAATCCTGCTTTTAATTCATTTCATAAGAATATTTTCATATTTGTCTTTTGCATCCTTTTTTCTGTCCTTTTGTTTCATTATGAAGTTCTTTTTTTATATAAACTGGCAACTCACTGACTGACTAGCTTCTGCTCACTGATTAAGTGGAATTGGCATCTTTCTCCTGCTGATATCATTAGGTATCTTTCTGTGGATTTCAACAGGCCAAGGCTCCTGTGTTCAAGGATCCTTTTCTCAGAAGATCCGCTCAGTGTTAACCACTGTATCTGCCCTTCAGAGATTATGTTTGAGAACAATGTGGTGATTCCTGACATGTTTGACGTTCCCTACCTGTAACCTTAGACCATTATGTTAGGAAGCATTTTAGGTCACAGGTTGCCAATCCAGTTCAAAAAAGCATGCATTTTATGCACAGTTCTCTTCCCACAATTGTTTCTGTTGCTATGACTTTTCAGATTTTATTAGTTTTTAAACCAAGTTCTCACAAGAACATATGACTAAAACTGTATCTCTCTACTGGTGTGCAGTTCACAGCATGTGGAGGCAGTGTCCCAGCCTCTCGGTAGCCTGAGTGGAAGGAAGGGGCTGAGTAGAACATTGGTAGACTGTCTTCTAGACCAGTCCATAAAACAAAGGGACAGCTGCTAATCGTGCTGAATTCAGAAAGTAAAGCCTCCGAATTTATCTAGTCCTTTGATGTCTATATGCTATATTGATACTGGTGATGTGGACAGGCTACATGCCCAAAATAGAAGAACATTTCCATTATCAATGTCATTGTCATCTGCTGATTCATCAAAACACAGAAGTTTTTTTTCTTAAAAATAGAGCAGCTGCTCTGTTAATATCACATGCAAAGAAACATCTCTGTGCGCTCCCTGCCCTCCTCACACCATGACACTGCTTGGCAGTGCAAATAAACACAACTTGCACTTTCCTGGGGAGGAAAGGTTCTGACATCTGTGTGTTGCTTTTAGGATCTCAGCTGTATATGCATTTCCACAGAGAGACTTTCAGGTGAAGAGTAGTTGAAGATTCAGCTTTTCTAGAGAGGTGGCTTGGTCAAGAGTGTGAGACGGGTCAAATACAACTGTAAATAAATACAACTGTACCAAGCCCTTTTCCCTGACTCAGAAAGCATTTGTTCAAGGCAGAGCAGCTTCATAGGAGGTTAAATATATATGTATCTTTCAGCAGAATTTAGCAGGTGGATGATAACTCTCTCCTCTGAATGAGATAACATCTATGTTACTTTAAACCTACTTGCATAAAACTTCATTTTTTTTAATTGCATCTATTCATAGTTTATTCTCTTAGTTCAGCCTTATTGTAGTTAGAGATGTGGTGCACCTTGAATTTCTGCTGACTACAATGAGAAATCAGAACATCCAGGTTGCTCTTTCACTATTCATTCTATTTGTGTCTTACCTTTTTCCATTTCACTTGTGTGAGACTATTAAGTAAAATTAGGTCTGTCATACAGACGGTGGTTTATGCCCTCTTTTTCTCTTTCTTTTCCCCATATACTGTCATCAAGGTCCTTATATTTTCCTTCCCAGCAATTTCGGGGAATGATTAGCCATTAGGATAAGGTGTGAGAATAAATCTGTGCTTTTAAAATAAACTAAATATTTCATTTTAAGTGGAGCCAAAATTTCAAAATAATTTCTTGCACTACCTGAAGTTTTACACGTAAAATTCCACATGAATGATTGCTTTCACAAATCCTTGAATTTTTTTAACTGGCACATCAAGTAACTAGATGCTGTACTTGCCCAGGTGATACGCTTGGTCTGGAAAACTTTAGATATACAAAATGTGCTTATAAAAAAAGAGACCTATGTATACAACTTTTTAGGAAGCAGAAAAGGACCTGGCACTATTTTGCTTCCTCTTCCTTGTTTGTTTGGTTAACTGATGGTAACTATCTGCATCCTGAGCCCAGCAGACGTTAGTCCTCGAGTGCAGTTTGTACTTCAGGAAGGCAATTAATCAGTCAGCCACATTAATGAAATCCAACCTCACATAATGACAGTTCCCTCCCCTCTGTCTCCCAGGGACAGTTATGTTTTTTATAACTCTTGCCAAGAAAGAGTTTTACAACACAAATGCGTGACCAGTATGTCTTTAGTGAGGGCATGAGGATTTGAGTTCCTGGCCATACACAGGAGTGAGAAATGAAGGGCTCTTGGCTGCCTGCAGCTTTAGAAAAGGGGTTTCCATAATCACCCTCTGTTGTAAAGGCAGGATTATTTGTATTTGTTTCATTTGGAAATGGGCCTTTTTGACTCTGAACAAAATACTGTTGAGCACCTTCCTACCATCCATTTGCTTTCCCCCCACAATGGCTCAGAGGAGAAATTAAGCCATTGGAGGAATAGGAGCTTTTCAAAGGAGCATTTATGGGCCAAAGGAAAGATAACCAGATGGGCTGTCACCCAAAAAAATACAAATCAAGCCCCAAATCACACCCGAGGACTTTGCCATCCATAATGCCTGTTCAGGATTTCTGTTTATTTTTCGAAGAGAGGGATCGTATATGGCTTGGCTTAAGCATTTCAATTTATGTTTCTGGCTGTCGGGGGATGCTGGCAAAAGATAAAACATCATCAGCTCATTTTCCATCAGTAGCGCTCTGTCATTCCATTAGGGCAGGAAATAGCTTGCTCTGTTACTGAGTGAATTTGACTTCAGCGTGGATCAGAGAGAGGACCCCTAGAGTTAAACACATCTCCCTATGCCAGCTGTTCAGCATAAGACAGCAATGGCATGTGGCCAAATGACCACCCTCAGGATCCGACGTGTTGGCATCACATGACTTGCAAAAGCAAGAAAAGTGGGAGTCCTTCCAAGGGAAGTGAGGTGTTAGGCTGGTGGTGAGGACAGGCAAGGTTAAAGGAGGTTCCAGTGAGAGAAAGTTTTTCTTTGGTGCATGCTAAACAGTAAAATAAGGACTGAAATATTTTGCTGTAATGAGCCGTGATTGTAGCTACTCGGATTCCACCACAGAGAGGTACAATATCAGATCCCTGACAGGTGATACTAGTTTAATTGGGTTATTCATTTGAGAAGGGGTTCAGAGCTGCTTTCCAGATACCACTGAGTGATATCCACAAGAAGTCTTGCCAAAAAGAGTCATTTATCCTCTCATTTTACAATTTAAGTGACTAAGAAGGCATAGCTATAGGCTAAGAATTTCCAGCATATAGTCTTGACTTTTTCAAAAGACACACATGGGACTTATGAGGCTGAATGATACATGCAAAGGGCACCGAAGAGTCTTACTTCACGTGGCAAGGTTGCAGTGGTGCTGCGTGTAGGTCTGGAACCCTAACTTTCTGATATACCACTTTTTAAATAACTTTATCTGACTTTGAGAACCATAATTTTTTGTGTGTATTCCACTGATTGTCTCTCACCTTAATATACAGTCACCCACAGCAACTTCAGTTCCAGCTGACTTCAAACTCTAGTTATTGCAAGCTGCATGCTGGAGGGAAGTCTTCAGGTACTTCAGTTTACTTGTTGAAAAACAGGATTTTATGATGCTCCCGCTTTTTGCAGTTAATGTTCCTAATTAGCAAAGGCAAAGTGTGTAGGCATCACCATTGTCTTAGAATAGGTGATACACTTGGCATGGGGAAGAAAATTCAAACTTGTATGTACACAAAATGTAATTCAGAGTACTTGCAGGCTTTCTAGTCACTTGAAGATTTTATGCTTCGAAATATGACACATAAATCTGAGTTGTTTTTTTTTTTCTTTCCTCCTCCACCCCAAATCCCTCCAGTCATGTCAGTCTAATAAAAGATATTGCCTCTCCCTAAAACTTTGCCTCACACATCCATAGATCACCACAGCAGATCGCTGTTCCAAATTAGGTACAGTTTTCTGCGGGCATTCTGGCAACTGTGATTTTTGGGGGTAATCTGAGAACCCTAATTTAGCCACTGTGGCAAAGCGATATGCTGCTGCCAGTCCACATGAGCAGCCTCATCTGGATTCAGTTTTGTAGCTGAGGCACTGCTTTCCTAGTGAGAGGTCAGCAGACACCTCTGCATGTGTTGATGGGATAGTTGTTTTTCATAATTCCCGGCCTGTTTTTTAGCTTCCACGCAGCTCAAGCTTTCCTAATTACCATCTTATTTTCTGAACAGATGCAGACTCTGTATGCTTTCGATGAAGAAGAAACAGAAATGAAAAATAAAATAGTTGAAGACTTGAAGACAGCTCTGCGGACTCAGCCCATGAGGTAATGTTGTTCGCCTGTCATCACAGTTCACTGCCTCCCTATGATCAGATGTGACACCGGTAAGAGTGGCAAGGACAGAAACCTCATTGTCTCACTTCACACGAGCCTCTCTGATATTTCAGACAATCCTTGGAGAGCCCTACAGTCCCTGATCTGAGCCTGCCTAATTGAGAGGGCACACTAATGCTGAAACATGTAGCTTCAGGAAAATAAAACACAAAGTCTACTCTGAAAAATCTGTGGCAGGTATTTGCAAACACAGGTAATGACTATGAAGATCAGATTTCAGTCTTCACAGCCCCCTGAACATCCCATGTAATTTGATTCACTTTGGGCAAAATCTCAGCCTCTACTCTGAATTTAAGCTTCCCCTTATCTTTAGTAATGTGAACTGTTTGGTACAAAGCAGCTAATCCATCTGACATCACCTGGTTTGGCATTCTTCCTGTTCTGTGTGTAACTGTGGCATAGAAAAATGGTAATAGACTGTATTGTGTACTGTTTTTGAAGGTAAGATCATCTTTCTTTTTCTGGGAACAAAGCTCTGAACAATTGCAAACTAGCTAGCATAGAAACCTTTTCAATTTAACACTTAGAAGAGCAGTGTGCAGAAACAATAACTGTAGTTGATATGATTTCAGGAAACACTCCATCAGAGAATTTCTGAATGTCTTTTATATTGGCCAAGTACTTTTGTACAGTATGCTGAAGTCATAGTTTCAGAGACCTTCAGAGACCAGTAATGTTTAGCCAAATACAGTTCTTTTTTTTGGGGGGGGGAGAGATCCTAACAAAACAAAAATGAATTAAATAAAAACCATCCATAAAATTATCTCAAAGAATTTGCATTACAGTTACTTTGACTGGAAGTGAAGATATTTCTTCACCTCTTGCAGGACTAAGTGCTGAGTATGCTTCTCCCTTTCATGATCTTTAAAAAATTGACTGCATGCAGCTTCTCATTTTTTTACCTTCTGTTTACTTTCTGTTGTGATGGTCTGTAAGAGAACACAAAATCATATTCTGGTGCTCCTCAGGCATAAAGATTTATCAGGTTTTGATAACTTTACATGTGGGTAGGGTGGAGTGCTTTTAACATGGAAGTGGAGAAATTGTAGCCTATACTGAGACCTAACCCAAGGCGTAAGTGCCTGTTTGATCCTGTCTGTCACTGTCCTAAAACAGAGAACACAGTAAAATGCAGCTGGACTCTATTTTAAAATGGAAGCTAAAGGAAACTGTCAAGATCCCAACTCTCACCAGGCATTTAAATCAAAGTCTGTGCTGTTGAGACTTGATATAGCAAGTCTGTTACATTAATGTGGAGCTGGTTTGAAGCTTACTCTGGGATAGCTTTCATTGAGTGTAGCCACAGCAGCAAGGCCTCTTTGCTTTGTCCAGCTGAAACACTTTGGTGGCCATTGTTGGTTGTTCCCCTCTGTCACTTTGAACAGACAGCCCAGACTTCTTGTTGAGGACAAGGCAAGAGAGAAGAGGAAAGAGCAATGAGCATTTGAGCAAGTTCATTTGCTCAAACCCTTGCAAGGTTTTCCTTCTCCAACCTGTATTGCATCTGCTGGATCGCCTTGACAGCAGCCTGTTGCTTCATCTGTTTGTAATAACCCTAACAAGCACAAGCTTCAGTACAAGCATCCATAGGCTGCCCTATAAAGTGTTCTCTTCTAAATCACTGGCGATGGTTGTGGGGCTTTTTTAAAAAAACAGTTAAGCCAAGCCAAATTTTGAGTTAAGTCCTGTGTCTCAGCTAATTTCCAGGGACTCAATTCGTTAGCTGCCAAATGGGCTGCATGCCAGTGCCTGATCAACAAGCCAATTTCTTCTTGATGGAAAGGTTGCAGTAGAGAGGCCCTCAGCTCCATCAGATCCCTCTCATAAGCAGTATGGATACCCAAGCCTTCAAAATACTAGTCTTTCTACTTTAATTTGGATATCAAATCCTATTTTTTTTGCCACTTCTGTTCATCACGCCTCTGAAGAAAACAAAGACCTAAATTCACATGCCATGGATTGTCTGGAATCCATTTGTGATGATAGAGTACACAGATGCTCTGACAGCATACCAATAGGCTCCTCTGCTTGAATTCTCTGATCTAGAGGAACCAAAAGAAGAAAAATGCATGCATTTGGCTCTATTTTATTTTACTGTAAGCTGTGTCTCTTCTAGTAGATAATGTAATGTTACTAATTTCTGTCTCTATACCGACCCACCGGTTCTAACAATAAAAAGTAAAGCAGACCAAACTCAAGTACCTCGCTTTGCAGAAAAGGGGCCAGGAACATCCCTGGGGCAGCCAGTTGGTCCTTTGTTTGGTATTTAGGAGCTACCCTAAAATAGTAAAGCCAGGTTATGTCCTAGCACACAGGAACAATTCCGGCCATAGAGAACAGAAACAACACATCTGCATCTTGTAAAGAAACACATTGTCTCTCAGGTTTGTAAAAAACTTAGAACTATAAACAAGTGTGATGACAAACTGTTGGACAGAAGCAGTGAGAGAAGAGCTTTTCATTTGGTATTTAGTGCCCCAAAATGGAGGTTCAGAAGTGCAGCAAAAGTAAAAACTGACAAGGGACTGGGAAAAAAAATGGCTTTTTGGAACCCTAGAAAAACACGTCCTTTAGTTTGAATCATCACTATTTCCCTTTACTGTCTGCATTTCTCCTTTTGTTTTATTCAGATTTACAGCCAGCTATTTTTTTGTTTCATTTAGCAGTGTTGCATCCAGGTGCATAATGATCATTTATGATCATAATGATCATTTATGCATCCAGCAAGCAAAATCTGTTATACTGAATTTTTCAACAGTTCAGTAGTTGTCAGGATTATGTGTGCCCCCTGGTTCAAAAACTAATGCTGCAGGGAAGTGTAGCCTTGCCTGTTAAATGGGTGGGAACATCCTGCTCTCTGTACACCCAGAGCATATGATCTTTCCGTCTTTCCTGAGTTGGATCAAGTCTTACAGGGAGGCTGTACCCCCAACACTTGGAATCCATCAGTGGGTCAGTACCTCTTAGGCCACCACATCTGGTTTTGGATGAAAGGTTTATTATTAGAGCTAGCTAACTCATTCTGATCAGCACTCTCTAAAACTTGAAAGGCAAAGAGGCACCCTGAGTTTAAAAGTGTGCTAAACTGGTCAAGTGAGAGTCTGAGGTGAGGTTAGGCTTTAATTTGCTTGTTTAGCACCTATTAAAGCACACACTACTTTATTTACATTTGAGTATTTGAATGTGTTAGCCAGAATGCATTGGCAAATATGTTTGACTTTACACCTTCCAGTCTAGAACAAGACCGACCTTTGCAGCATAGACGCTGTATGGCATGGGAGTTAGTTACACATGTGTTGTATACTGTGAGTAAGAAGGTGTTTTACTTGCATGAGTTGACTTTGCTTTTGCACATACACACACAGACATCTGCTTAGAAGCAGACAGATGCCCAAACACCAAACAAGGTGAGGATTGTGGCGCTCAGCCTGGCAGCTAAACTCCTGCTTGTTTTTCTCCCCTCTACAGACATTGACACACACACCTCCCCACACCGAGCAAGGCCAGAAACTGTTTTTGCCATTTCTTTACTTTCCCCAGCATGATTTCTGGCTTTTTAGGACAATAAGGAACTAAGTGTTTAGAAAAAGGAAGATGAAAATCATAATTTGATTCCCGCTTCTGATTACAGCTGAAATGGAAAGGTACTTGGTTTCGCTTCCTATTGAGTAACACAGCTCACTGTTTGCTCTCTGGGCCAGGAATAGTACAGGAAAGTCCCAACATTGTTTTAAATTATGTCATTAATCAAGTTTTGTGACACAAACCACTTTCCAGCGCATGCCTCCTTTTTGGAATGACCTCATCCTAACAGTCCTAGAAAAATTGCTCTGCCAGTGAGTTTAGTAAGAGTTTATACTTAATCAGGACAATGTGATTTTTGTGCATTTACCTTTTTTTTTCACATCATCATGAGAGCAGGGTAAAATACGTGAAGGTTGTAGTGCCTTGTTTGTCTTAAGATAGTTGTTCCATCCAAAAATGTGTTTAGGGGACCCTTTTCTCTACTGCTTCTTCAGGATGTTTCCATTAGTATTGCTCCATAATTTCAGAAATTTATTCATCTTAAGTCTTCCCTCAGCCCTGGAACTTAAAAGAACAGCAAAAAATAAATTGTCTCTTTCTCCCAACCCCCAAAAAACAGAGGAAATAGCTAAGGTATGGAATGGAATTTTGAAGGGAAGGAGGAGAAGGAGCATTTAAGTAGTTCCTTCATAGTAGAGATAACTGCAGCTCCACTCTGTAGGCCCAGGGAATTGACCAGAATTCACTGGCATCATTGTTTGGTAAGATGCTGAGTTTGTGCTTATTTTTTTCCTAATAAATCAGTTGCAGCAACTCTTTTAGCCATGAACACACTTGTTTCAGTTTTCTTTGCCATGCTAGCAACTAAATGCATTAGAGAAATGGAACTAAGTCTTAATCTTTCCATAATCAGTTTGAATAACAAACTGCTTTGGGTGACTTACCAAATTCCTGGTGCGCAATTTTGATCGCACTCTCTGGCCTGGACAAAGTGGGGCTTTTGCTTCTAGGATTTATTAGGGCTGGGAAAATGATGCATCCAAAGAATATGCAATCAGAATTCTGTGAAAATTGGCAGATTGTCTTAGCAGGGTTCAATTAAACTGTGTTTTCAGTTTTGGTGTGCACATGTTCTTGTGTGTGCTTGCCCTTACTCTGATATTAACTTTGAAATTCAATTTTGAACAAAACCCAAACCTCAGACTGAAACTTTGTTGAAAACACCAGGCTTTTCCATATTTTTGGTCAAATTGCTGGCCCACATAAGCTGAAATTTGGCAAATCCATCAGCATAGTGATTGTAACTTTCAGGTAGACTCTGAAAAATCCCTGTGTGGTGTGGAATGTAACCACCAAAAGACCATACATATGTCAAATACATATTATCCAGAGAAATATAAATGTGGCTCAGATTTGTCATGCTGGTACAGAGACATGAAGAGAGACCAGTGAAATTTAGTCTTTCAGTATGGTGCTTTCATTACTACTGGATATAAGTAACAGCATCTCATGGACAGAAAAAGAAAGATGGTACATTAGGAAATACCTAACAGGGAGGAAGAGAGGCTGGGTAAAAGACAATGACAGAGACTTTTGGTATTTTTAATATCTTTCAGAGGTGGCAATTTATAGCAACTTTTTCATTTGCTTGAGATGTCTTTCTGTATTATGCTGTTCAGAGTGTGGCCATGGACAAATCATTGTTGGTGTACATTTTTATAGACTGAAAATTCAAGCGTGATGCACATGATTTTGCATTCAGACATTCTAAAAAAGTGTACCTACCTGAGCAACATGTTAGAGGAGGCAGGAAGTAAACAACGTGATCTAGAGAAATTATTTGCAGCCCTTTTCCTATATTTGACTCCCCATTTTTAAGCCTGGGAACTTTAAATTAAACATTGCTAGAATTATTGGTTTGAACTGACTTATCTAATTCCATCCATTTCTATTGATTTGTCTAGAGGGCTGTCTGCATGGTCTAATTTGACCCCTCTGTATTTTTTAACCCTGGTTTTCAACAAAAGCAGAGAAGCTTTACCGTCTACTGAAGAACATGCCTCTTTTAGTTATAAAATGTTCCTATACATATGTCATGGGATTGGAGTGTGAAAGGCAGTACAACTGACAGACAGTGGGAATGGGTTCACCCCTGTCAGTGTACCCAGATTCTGGAGGTAGAACCTATAAGTAGTATTGGCTGAAAATTTGAGTTAAGCCTAAAAATGGTTTTAGGTTTTTAATGGTTTTTAATGGTTTTTAAAAATGTTTTTTTTTAAGATAATCTGAATTTATAACTGAAAGTATGGTGAGAAGTCTGTATGTTGTGTGTGTTAGCATGTATGTAAGGCGGAACAATTTGAAAGAACCCCTTCAGCCTTGGAAATGCAGCAGCTATTGAGGTGAACCACAGGCATGTTTGGTGGTAACTGCAACAAAGAACACAGAGACCAAACAGTAGTCTGAGGTGATAGCATATAATTCCCCTGAAACTATGTACTACACCACTATTAGCTAGTTTGTTTTCTTTGTTTGTTTGTTTTGTTTTCCTTAAATACCTGGGAATTACTCTGCGAATTTAGGATAAAAACTAGCTAGCTTTTAAAGATGTAGGGTTCAATAATATGGTATCTTTTGAATAAATTGCCTTTGATCTGCTTTCCTTATTTTGCCTACCTGTTTTTTTGTTTTGTCTTTTCAGGTTTGTGACTAGGTTTATTGAGCTGGATGGCCTGAGCTGTTTGCTGAACTTCCTGAAGAGCATGGACTATGAGACATCAGAGAGCCGTATCCACACATCCGTTATAGGGTGTATCAAGGCACTGATGAACAACTCCCAGGGACGGGCTCATGTCTTGGCCCATCCAGAAAGTATCAACATCATATCCCAGAGCTTACGGACTGAGAACATCAAGACCAAGATTGCTGTGCTGGAGATCCTAGGGGCTGTCTGCTTGGTACCAGATGGTCACAAAAAAGTCTTGCAAGCCATGCTTCACTACCAAGTCTATGCTGCAGAAAGGACAAGATTCCAGGTAACAGGAGGATACTTTGATAGAAATACCCAGTATGATGAATCTCTGCAGGGAGTGATTTTTACAGTCCATATATTGCAGACTTGCTAAGTAGTAAAAAGGCAATATTTCTCATTTTGTTTTAGGAAGGGAAATTCCTCAGATAGATATTTCAAGACCTATTCCTTGTCATTAATGCTAACTTAAAATCCCTTATGTTTTACTTGAAAATGGGGATTTGCTGTGTAAAGTGAAAGCTTATAATGTGCTCATACTCTGTCTTGATGGGGCATTTCTGGGGTGGTAATGATTTGTTTTGCCCTAGAAACTTAAGCCACAGAATTCCAGGAGCCTCTGCCCTGATTTTAAATCCTTAATTTAGTAATAAAAGTACTGTGAATTAAATATTGGAGACAATGAATTAAATTATATATAGTTGAGGCACTTCACTTGCACTTAGCAATCAACTTGTGAATCGTCATCATTTAGCAACTGTTGGCTCAAAGAACTCCCATTCAGACCATAGAAGGGAAATTCATTCTCCGAGACCTGGAATTAGGTCGGTAGATCATAGACAGGCTTTTGTTGTGGATACTACTGGCTGCTATTATGATGTTCCTCTTCCTAGAGAGCTGAGCACCTTTACAAAAAGATATTACAGAATCTATGGATGTGTATGAAGCCGTGGCTCCATAACTTTGGGATAACCTCTCCCATTTACTGTTCTTTCTTAGGTGAAGTGATTAGAGTGGTGTTAAGCCAACAGGCACTAGCTCCTAATGCCTGACAGTCATTACCTCCTACCTCCTCCTCAGCTAATGCATCCATGCGTTTTAGGCTACAGTTGTAAAAGTGGATGGGGAAACAGTCTATGCTGATGGACAGTAGCTGCCAATGTTTGTGTTAGGACCAAATGTGCTATGGGATTCACTGACTGTGGCTCAGGCCTTGGAAAGGGATGCAGGAGATCTTGGCTTGGTATTAAACTGTATTTGGCATTGGCGTGTCCATCCCTCTGTGTGCATTGCTTGTCTATTCATACTTGATGCATGTCTTCAATACACAGGTATGACACATATAATATATGGCTTCAGAAGTGGGGGCCTTTCAGCTTCAGCTGAAAGGTCTTGAGGCTATTTCGGTAGAGAAAATCATAATTACAGTAAAACTTGAAAGGTGAAGCGATTACAGCTGCAGTCATAAGAATATGTCACCATTTTTAGTACAGGAGTAGGATAGGAATGACCAGCACAGATGAAGAAAAGTAAGCCATGTACATGAATTATAATGTGCATATGTTAATGTGGACTGCCTATGGAGGAAAGAAGGAAAAAAAATAAAATCATCTGGTTGTCTAGTAATTAGCTAAAATAAAGAATCCTTCCTGAATTAATATGACATTCTGTTATACCTGGGAGATAGGCGGAGCTAACTTTAGCTGCTTAGCAAGAAGCAGTGATAACTCACAACCCTGACAACACTTGTGGTCCTGTGTTAACTTGCCCTTCCTGGACCAATTGACTGCTTAATAAGCCCATATAGGAGATAGATACTGAGTTTACTCAATGTCTCCTGTTTGGGTGTTCTTTCTCTCTCTCTCTTTCTGTGTTGATTTAAAAGTTACTGAATAACTGAGGTAAGTCATTGCTGGGTAAAGTGTGGTAGCTTTTGAGGAATCTGGTGGAATGATTTGCAGATGCTTACCAGTCTCTTACATTCATGAAAACTATTTTGCATAAATGCTTGCTCTTCTCAAAATACTTTTCCATTGGGGAAAAAAAATGGAAGATAAATGGATGCTCTCTTTTTTATTTCTTAAGTGAAAAAATGAAAGAAGTCACACCTAATTCCCAAAATGATTTAGCAGAAGGAATGTGTCCTTGTTTGAAATTTCTAATACTTGTGTTTAGAGACTGGAATGGGATTTTCCACTACACTCAGCAATAGCTTGAGTTTAATTTTGAGGAGGCAAGGATTCGTCCAAAGACATTCCTCATTCATTTTCAGTTATTCTTCTAACAGAGAGACTAGGGATTTTTTAAATCCTGATGAAACAAATGTGGTCATGGTCTTTCTTACATTTTAATGGAAGTTTCTCTGATACTGTAGCACTTAAAAGTGTTGTGTCTCTTTGCCTCTTGCCCTCGCACACCTCTGTCTCAGAATGGTGTGGTAGCTTATTGTCAAGGAAAGCATCCACTGTAACTTGAATATGGGAGGCCATTTAAAAGAAGGATGAGCTGACAATGCTTGTTCTATACCTTTACTGTAAGCTTCAAAAATGTAATGTACAATGAAAGCCTTTTTTTATCCTTTTTTAATTCTAGTCCTGAATATAATCTTTGTAACCCAGAGTTTGTAAGTATCTGAAGAGATCCTTTAGGTGTCAGATTGAACCCTTTGGGGGCTTGTGTTTCCTGCAGCTTGAGCAGCTAGCAGCGTCATTCAGGGGATTGGAGTGTCCAAAATGTGTGGAGCTTGCAGCAAACTTTACACTTTGCAGCTTGACTTTGACCAGCCATACCTAAACACTGTTATGTTGAAAATTTTCCACCACAAGTGGGGAATCTGGCAGAACCAAGAAACAAGAGTTCTTTCTGTGAAAGCAATAAAACTATGAACTAAACTTTAGGAACAGGAGAAGCTATGCAGAGTAGAAATTTGTTCCTTCACCTCTATGGTCCATAATTGCAGACTGATTCTGATTGGTGGGGGGAAGGAAAGCTGGGAACTGTAAAGGCACTGCTTAGTCTTTCTCTATATCTCACTCTGCAAGACAGTGGCCAAATCAGAGACACAATACCAAAGAGGAAAATAATTTAAAATTTTGGAAATCAACTCAGTCCTTGTAAAGTAGAAGTACAGGACTTTATGGAAATTGTACTGAGCTCACTTTTATTGGAATGTTCAACAAATAACTTACAGGTGATGTTGACCACTGACAATATCAGTGCCATTTCCTTAAGTTGCCTTCCTAACAACAGT
Source organism: Climacteris rufus (assembly GCA_013398175.1). Taxonomy (NCBI): domain Eukaryota; kingdom Metazoa; phylum Chordata; class Aves; order Passeriformes; family Climacteridae; genus Climacteris; species Climacteris rufus. The sequence goes on along the minus strand of VZRZ01008477.1, from coordinate 514,926 downwards.
GATGAAAAATATTTGTCATCCCATTGAGCCATTTTGCTGTCAATTTATTCCTTCTCATCTATGAAAGCTGGCACTTCGTCTACTATTTCTTTGGATGTACTTTCAATTCTTGCAGTTAGCAGTAAATCTGAGTGTCCTGTTCTCCCTCATATCATTTGTGGTGGCCAGAACTATGTCCTTTGAGGAATCAGGAGGTAAATGTAAAAAACACTAATCCAGATCTACTTTTCCCCAAAACAAGGGGGTTTTTTTCACTTTTGAAGCGGAATATCGTTGTGATGAATAATAATTTGGGATGTATGGTTCTGCTTCCACTCCTTTGTGTAAGAAGAAGGAAGAGAGGTTCAGAATGACTTACTGGCAACTATCTAAATCTAATACTTGAGCTCCTGAATAACTTGCTGCTGTCAACTTTAGATTGGAACACTGACTACTTCCAGTTTGCACAACTGTGGTGTAGTGTACAGATCATGTATTTAACACAGCAACATAAAACATGGCACATTTTGTTGAATGTAAGAAGTTCTTGCCAGTCAATGCTCTAAACACAACTCTTGCTACCTGGCACAGCTGCCAAAAGTTGTCCAAGGACTGAGCAACTGGTGAATTAGTGGAGAAGGAAAGGTGTGACTTAAGATATGGTTCTTGCCAAACTTTCATTGACTCTGTCTTGCAATAGCTCCTATTACTTGAATAGCAAATTTACAGTTTTACAGTAGTGTATCTGAAGGCAAAATTCAAATTACAGTGAGATTCCTGAGCATTATAAAATATTTTAATCCCAGTTAATTTAACTAAATTGAACCAGGTAATACCAGCTGAAGACCATTAATCAAGCTCTGCTGAAATACTTTGGAAAAGATGTCTTTGCTTCTTGATGTGTTCTGTTTTGGATTTTTTTTTCCCAGTTGAAGTTAATGGAAAATATAGATAGAACTTACACCAATATGAAGGACTATTTCCTTAACATGAAATTTCGTATTTTACCCTGAATGGAAACTGATGTAAAATATTGCATCTTGTTGCTATTCCTATTTTCGCACATTTGTCACATCTTCTTGCCTGAGCTTATCCATTTTACTAGCTTTAATTGTGGACCCTTCTTTCATTATGCGCCTCTGCCTGGAATGATTCTCCCTTTAATGTCCAGCAGGGCATTCTGTAGTTCATCTTAGAATATTCCTTGAAAATTGTCCTCTTCAGCGTAATATTATATCTTACCCCAAATACCACAATAGTGTAAGGATATGCCTTCAATCTCTTTCCTGAGGCAGTCTGGAAATGCTCTGTCTTCATCCAATTATTTGAAACATGCTACTTTGTCTACAAATCCTACTCTGCTCCTTAAAGAAGAGAGATGAAAGAAAACATTGGAAATCCAAACAATAAATACTCAGAGCAGAAATGTGAAATAAAGAAGATGAGCTCTTGGTGTCCTTGCTGGGATTTTTTTTTTCATATGATGTATTCAGAATTGGTACTAATGTAATTTTGTCTCTGGCTCACTGAGTGACCATAAAAACATTATCATGATTTTTTTTTTCTTGTGAAGATGGAGGTTTATAAAATTCTATGGAAACTGAGAAAGAAGTCTCTCGTTTCAAAGTCATTTGTGCCTGAGTTATCCTATTTATGACTTGTTTCCCTTGTGAAAGGGGCACAATGTTTCTCTTACCTAAGCTGTTGCCTTTCTGATTATTGTTATGCTTGCTGTTCCCCTCATTTTTCCTGTGTTATGACATTGTAACACATTGTATTTTTCAACATGCCATATTTTGAGACAAACGTAACATTGCAAAGTCATAATGCTGTACTGACCCAGGAAAGTTTATCAGGATGTTCTAGTTCTCTTCCAGTATAGCTTGCTATTTAAAACACTTGTCTAGCTGTGGATCCCTATGGGGAGAAAGAATTTTCCTTTTAGTCTTAAGACAACCTAGGTTTTAGATACTGTCTGAAAAGAGTTGATTTAACTTGCAAATGGAAATATTAACTAGGCTGCTTTGGGCAGAAAACTCTTGTTTTCCTCCTTGATGCTACTAGAAATTTTGAAGCTTGAGGTGAACAAATAAAGGAAGTTTGATATTGTCAGTTGAAAAGCTGGAGGTTAGGAGTATTCCTTTCAGAGCCCCCTTGCCTGCTTTGTCTTAAACACTGTCAGAACAGACCATAATTTATAAGGAGAAGTCTGATCAATTTGGAATTGTAGTAGAGAATCTAACAAGGAACAAATTAAAAGGCTGTATTCCCTCCTGATTTGCTTCTTCCCTTTGGGGCTCACCCAAAGCCTTTTGAGGTTTGCTGCAGTTTGAATAAAGCCCTGCTAGTTGTCAGTGATGAGGAATAATGGGATTAAGTCAGGAAAGTTTTGCTTAAATAGTAGGAAAAACCTTTATAACCATAAGATCAATTGGGCCACAGAACTGGCTGCCAAGTGGTGTGGTGAAATCTTTTTCACAGGAAATGTTCAAGCAAAGACTTGAACCTCAGCCATTTGCAAAGAGTTGGGGATATTGGAGTTTGGCCACAGTATGTGGGTGTAGACTCTGATGGAGTTAGGAGTTGCAGGGACTTAAGAGTGTTTCCTTCTCAAGCTGAACAATTGGATGAAGATGTGCTGCTCCTCAGTTAGCTTAGTGCAACATAGAATTTGGGGTTTTCTTGCCCTGAGTTTGGCTTGGCCTCCATTGCATTCTGCTCCTAGTTCAGTGTTCTGAAGTGGGGGATAGAAAACTTTTCTTAACATCCTTCAACCTGTCTGGGTGCTGTATCTGATATGCAGTTTAATAGATTCTAGCATGTTCCTAAAAGTGTGTGAAAAGGTATGATAGGAATGAAGCCTCTGAAGAAAACTAGCAAAATCATCCTAGGTTTTGATGCTTCTGTAATGATGGCTAATTCAATTATTCCAAGAAGGTACATGTGCATTGTATTTCAGTGTCAAATCTAACAGTAACAGAACCAAATTCTCTCATTTAATTCACTTCTGCTTGACTGTCAAGTTGAATGTCTAATTTTGTTCATGAATTTAAAGATTTCTTAAATAGTCTCCTTTTGTCACTGTTAGAGATAGGATGCTGGATTGAGCTGACTACCAGTCTGGCTCAGTAGGGCATTTCATGTGTTTTTTATGTAAGACTTGTTCCTATTTCTACGAAAATATTATTTGGTCATAACACAGTTACTGGGAAGTCGGATGAGATCGAAGTTGAAATGCCTGCAGTAGCAACATTTGCAAATTCCAGCTGGGAAATTTAGAAGTAGCAAGGGAAAGGAGTTTATGAAATCAAGTGTGTTTGATATTGAACATACCATGCTCAGATGTAAAAACAGCTGTCAGTAGCAGTGTATGATAGGTCAAAATATTTTTACACAAAAATAAGCATGAAACCAGGAGATTATTCTTTCCCCTGAAGAGTGTGCAGGAGGATATTCCTGTTTCTTGAGACATATCTCTGTGGCTTTCTACAGGAAACAAGATAGACCTGTGAAACTGATGACTAGCAGAGGAAAGATTTTGTTATGCATGAACACTTTTAGTAACCAGGGACAAAAGACTGACTAAAAGAAAATGAACTTCCTTACTCAACACCATAACTTCAAAATGTTATTTAGATGGTCTGCTGAGCTGAACGCTAGAAGGTTATTTTTGTCTTCATTATCCTCTTATGGTCAAAACTTCTTGGAAAGAGCTAAAAAGAATTCTCTCTTTTTTTTTTTTAGTGTGACAGCAAAACAAATACATGAGTGTGAGGCATTTATTACTAACACTTGAGTGAGACTCATACAGTTGAACTGGCAGGTCTCAAGTGGAATTTGTTACTCTTTCAGTAAGGAAAATCATCCTTGGAATTATGAACTGATAGGAGAAGATGCTGAAGAGAAGATTAGTGGTGAGCTGCACAAAGCTAAAATAAGGTTGCTTTCATGGCTAATCAGTTTCTGCATATAATCCCTTTAGTAAATATTCAAGTGGAATTAATCCTAAATAAGGCAAAGTCAAGGGCTACCAACATTATTTGTCTAGTCTTTTTCTCCTTTGTTTCCTGATGTTCACAAGATTATGGTGAAATATCTATATGTATGCAGAAATTAGACCAAAGGCATTCCTGTGCTAAATACTCCATGAATGCTAAACACCCATTAGTTGGTTAATAAGGGGACATGCAGCCTCCAGGGAGAAGTTGCAGCAGCCTTTCAGTATAAAAAGGGAGCTTATAAGAAAAGGATTTTTTTACCAGGGCCTGTAGTGACAGGACAGGGGCTAAAGGGTTTAAACTATAAGAGGCTAGGTTTAGATTTGATAAAAGAAAGAAAGGATTTTTTATTATGAGGGTGGTGAAACAGTGGAACATATTGCCCAGAGAACTTGTGGATGGCCTCATCGCTGGAAGTGTTCAAGGCCAGCTGGATGGGGCTTTGAGGAACCTGGTCTGGTGGAAAGATGCTGCTGCCCATGGTGGGGGGGTTGGGACTAGGTGATCTTTAAAGGTGATTTTTAACCCAAACCATTCTATGAGTCTGTAACATGAAAATTGGAGCTTAATTGTACTTCCAGTGGAGATGTGTAATTTAATTTTGAGCTTTGGAGCTGTGTGCACAGGGGATATTCCTATTATTTGAAAATCCTTGAAAGGAGCTTACCAGGAGGTAATAATAGTCTGTTTCATATTAAGTGGTGGTAAGTGAAGGAACAAGGAGAAATCTTTCAAGGTTCAGGCATAAGCTTTATTCCTCAAAAGACAGTTTCTCTTTACAGTTATCTACCCCTATATACATAAGTGCAATCTATCCTGCTGAGATCCAAGAAAATAATGAGCATTACTTCAGTGATGTGAGTAGAATGGATGTATGAATCTGATACTGTTTTTCTGTATGTATAAACTCCTTGTCTTATTGTGGCCTTCCAGAATGGAGCCTACAAAAACTGGGAGGGACTCTGTACAATGTCATGAAGTGACAGGACGGGGGGCATGATTTCAAACTGAGAATAGGTTTAGTTTAGGTATTAGGAAGAAATTAGGTACTGTGAGGGTGTTGAGACACTGAAACAGGTTGCCCAGAGAAGCTGGGGATGCCCCATTCCTGGAAGTCTTCAAGACCAGGCTGGATGGAGCTATGAGCAACTTGGTCTAGTGGAAGGTGTCCCTGCCCATGGCAGGGCGTTTGGAACTAGGTGATCTTTAAGGTCCCTTCCAACCCAATCCATTCTGTGATTCTATGAATGTATGATATTCACCATACAGAGGTAACTGACAAGGAAGGTCATCATTCTGCTACTTTCTTAGATCATATTAGCAACTGTAAAGGGCATCTGCTTTTTCTCAAATAATAGGTTGTTTAAAACCCCCCTTTTTAAATTAGGGTCAGGTAGGCATTTTATTCCTATAACTATTCTTCACCTGTTTATTGTGAGTGCTCAAAATTTCTAACAACATTGTCTGAAAAAAAAAACTTTAAGCAAATATATAGCAGATCAAAAGAAGACTACGTGCAAATCCTATGAACAGTATGCACAATGGTGCAAGAAATTAAATTATGTCCTCTAACCCAGCTTGCTGTTCTGTTTCAGTCATTGTTAAATGAGCTAGACCGAAGCATGGGGCGATACCGAGATGAAGTAAACCTCAAAACAGCCATCATGTCCTTTATCAATGCTGTTCTGAATGCAGGTGCTGGTGAGGTGAGTCACTGCCCTGGAAATTCCTTCTAAAATGTTAAGTTTGAACTAGTTTACCTTGGAAGTGGCGACTAGATTAAGTCACAAATCTTGTGGTAGTGGGGGGATATAGTTTGTGGAAAATAATGCTTAATTGTTAAGATCAGTCTTCTAATGTCTTCCATATTGTTTCATTTCAAGCTTCTGCAGTATAACATAGGCTACTTACACTGAAGTGATTACTTTGGGTTGTTTCTGGTTTGTTAGGTTGGGTTTTTCTGTTGTTTTGGTTGTGTTGTGTTTTTTTTGAAGAACTGCAAAGCATTTGCTTTTTAATTTCAGCCTTTTAGAAAATAGTTTACCTTCAGAAACGTTTTGACATGTTAAGTTGTTTTGACTCTAAGCCAAATTCAAAGAATTTTGATTTAAAAATATCAAAGGAAGACTTTTCAGAAAAAAAGTCCAGTTGTTTTATTAACAAGACTTCCTTTTGAGTCTGGAGGATAGTTTAAACTGATCTGTTTCATTAAAAGTGTTACTTTTATGACATTGGCTTTTTTTAAGTTTGTTGGTTAAACCACAACAGACAACAAGCTCATGAGAGCAGTCTGACAATGTATTTGTCTCTATCTCTGTGAATCCTGTAACATCCCACTGAATAGATGTCAGAAAGTTTGTGAGAGAATATGATTTTATGTATATGGTTTTGTGACAAATAAACAGAAAAACTAGGAGGAAAATTGCAATACTGTTCATCATTACTACTGTAACCAGCAGGGGAGCCTCTAATGGACTAATAGGAAAAACACTGGTAGCTTCTATTCCTTATGGAACAACATGGAGTGTGTTGTCCTTATGACTGCATATGCAGAATTCATAGTATGTAAATGAGGACTATATTTTTAAGTTAAATGGAGGCAAAGGCATTAATTTCTTTTTTACTTTACTGAAATTAATCATCCTGTGAATTTGGTGTCAGGATAGAGGATATTAAAAAGAGAAGAACTAAAGTTTTAAGTAATTTTTAAAAAAATGTGATTGACAGCTTTTGAAATATAACCAAATAACTTGGTTTCCCCCCTTTTTAAGGACAATTTGGAGTTCCGATTGCACCTACGATATGAATTTCTAATGCTGGGAATCCAGCCTGTCATTGACAAGCTCAGAGGGCACGAGAATGCCACACTAGACAGGTAAGACATATTTTCCGAGAACAGATACTGATGAACAGAAAGACTTCTTAGAAACTCTTCTCCACTTGAGACAGCTGTCTCTTCCTGTGAATGACTTCCTTAAAAAAAAAAAAAAAAAAAAGGAGATTTATCCTTAAAATTATAATCAGCAGATGAAGTAGGAAACATACATACTAAGCTGGTAGAGGCTGTGGCAAGGAGTTCCTCAATTGCTTTTGTTTTCAGCTGAGGCTGGCAAACAGAATGAAAAATATGAAAAATGTTCTAATTCTTTTCTCTTGTGGCAAAACTGGAACAAAAACCTGTCCTGGTAGGAGGGAGGAAAGCCAGTATTTCATTGACTTCATTGAGACTGAGTATGTGTGGTCTAAGTGCAGGTTCTGAGTTTCCAAGATGTATGTCTGCAGTTTGCTGCAGAGCTGGAACCAGGAATGTTACTTTTAATCTGCAACATTATAAGCAAGAAAATAATCTGTCCTGTAAGTAATCTGTATTCCTTTGGACAATAAACAGGAGTGTTTAGAAGGGTCTTAGGGACACTTTTGGCTCTTACAAGGTTAGTCAAGAGAATGATAACAGAGGTTTGAGAGGATCTCAGATGCCTGAATTACACAGACTCTTGTACCGAAACCATACAGGGGAATGTGCCACAGCCTTTCTCCACATCATCTGCTGTCCTCTGGTTTCTGTGTAGGACAAATCCAGATAGTCAAATGTGTCACTCACCAAGTCCCCCAGATCCAAACATCATTATCAATGGGCATATCTAGAGACTCTTGTGAACTGATCCATTGAATGCACCTCTGCTCCACTGTTTGAAAGAAACAAGTTGTTAATGATCTAATATCTGGCTAACGAGGATGGTGTGGACTTTTTAGAAATGTATTATCACTGCAGGCATTACATTCATCAAAAATAGAACATCCCTTTCCTATTTTATATATATTTTTTGCACGTTACCTCAACACAGTGACTTAGCACAAGAATTACAGAGTCTGTACACCTCTGCCAGCCATTTCTTTTGGCCTGACCCCCTTGTCTTGCATACCTATGCCAGCACTTCATGTAAGAAATTTCGGCTTGCTGATTTCCACATGTTCTAGTTGAACTGAGGTATTGCTGCTTCCGTAGTGACACAGTTTAAGTCTGAATCATGCAATGAACATTGACAGATTTTGTCTTGTTTGATGTTTCCTCCTAGACATTTAGATTTCTTTGAGATGGTCAGAAATGAAGATGACCTGGAACTTGCCAAGCGGTTTGACCTGGTAAGTTTTTCTGTGGAGTATCTGAACCTGACAAAGCTGAACTTGCATCCACTTGGGATGCTTGGTGCAACTCTGCCTTGTGCTTCCTAAAACTAATATTTGCCTTTGTTGCTGAGAGTTGCTGATGCTCTTGCTTTCACTGTTTCTTATTTAGCAGGTGGGAGGTTATGGTGTGTGAACAATGAAAACAGTGATCACACACAGGGCTTCTGCCAGGTACCTTTGATAAAAAACTTCTTTCTTTTGTTTGACTTAAGGTTCAGGAGTGAAGGAGGTTCTCAATCCTGCTTTCAGGGTTTCTTATCCTGATCATCTGGATGCATTCTAGTTTCAGACATCCTCTTTACAGAACTATGGGTGAAGATTGGGCTACTTTCTGATACTGGTATTGTTCCCAACTGTTCCCAGCTGAGACTCTGCTGAAGACTGTCACCTCAGAACCTGTGGAGAGGATTGGTGGTTTAGAATATGTGGATTTTAAAGATGAGCATAAAACAAAGACAGTTTCCACAACTTCTGGCATCAATAAGAAGCTGTAGGGTCCAGAATGGTTTAGCCTTCTCTGTCTTCATGAACAGCTCGTGGTGCACACTGATACAGTACAACTCTCCCTTTCTTGCTTAGCTTCTACTATTTGTGCCACCAGTTTCTAGGGCCCAAATGTTTTGTTTGCTCCAGAACACATCTTGGTGGCCTTGCATGCCTCCTGCCTTTTTAGCCCTTTACTTTGGGCAGCTTTTCCATACTGGGTAGGGATGACAATGGTGGTCTCAAAGACCCATTGCCTGCTCCTGGAACCTGCAGCTGGAAATGGGAGGAGACTTTGCAGATGTCCGGTTGCTGGAAATTTGCCTGTCTGTGTATTGATTGGATCTTTTACAGTTAATCAAGCTTTCACTGTGGATGGTTTTTGTCTTCTTTCACATCAGATCCACATTGATACAAAAAGTGCCTCTCAGATGTTTGAGTTGATCAAGAAGAGATTGAAGCACACAGATGCCTATCCTTATTTGTTATCCATCCTCCAGCACTGCTTGCAGATGCCATGTGAGTACATTTACAGATTTCCAGAGAAAGGGGTATTGGAGAACTGGGTGAAGCTTTGGTGTAGGTACAAGTTCACAGATACCAAGACACACACTGCCCTTGTCTTCCATTCAGAACTTCACTGTGGCTAATGAACTTGGTATCTTACACATCCAGCAGATTTTTGTTGCAATACTTAAGTCTGACCTCTCTGCACTTGCAAATAAAATTAAGTAGCTGAGACATTCCAGTTAGTCACTAACAAAGCTTTTAATGATTTTAAATTAGAAGTTTTAAAAAAGAGTCCTTGTGCTGTAGATTAGGAAATTCCCAAAAATAGATAGCATTTTGAATATTAAAAAAGGCACTGAGGATTTTTTTCTGGTGAAACAGTGCAGTATTGAAAGCTGTTCTGCCACTGGGAAATTCCACAGTAAAGTCTTCAGCTGCTGTCTCATGGCAATGCATTAGTGGAGAGCTCCTGAACTCAAAGTGAAAAATAATATTAGCATTTGTTTTCAAAGGAAGTGATAAAAATCTCATCATTAACTGTATTAAAAATATTCAGTTACATGTTCAGAGTGTAACAGCTGAGCAAATGCCTAGCAAGGTGACTAAAGAACTGCCTGTCTTGATCCTGTCTGGTGTGAGGTGCTGGTCTTCCACTGCTTTCATCCATATTTGAACAGTCAATCTGAGAAGGGAACATGAGGGAGATGAATCATGGTGTTCTTTCCAGAAAGTAGTGTGATATGTTCTCAGGCTCTCATTAGATTCAGCTACTACCATACAAAAATTCTATGTCTCAGTGGCCTCACTTTAAGATAGCGCTTGAGTTTTATGTATTAACTGGGATTTTTGCTGGCAGAAGGACTAAACCCTGCTAGGCCAGAACAGGATTGTACTGGAGCAGTTTTAAAGAATCTAAAGACCTAGGTTATGTAACGTAGCAAGCTGAGGTGACCTTTGTGTTTCTCTGGCTCTTTTGTTTTGATATTCATGGGTTCAGTCCATTTGGTTCAATTTCTGTTCTTTATCTCCACACTTTCTGGTCACATTTGAATTAATTTTTCACACCAGTAGAGTTTCACCCACCTATAGATAACCGAGCATGCAGATAGAACATCTCATTTTTTTTATGGTGCCTGATCATGATGTTACCCAGGTACCAAAAAAAAATCCCAAAATCAAACCCCAGCAAATAGTGAGTACTGGCTATCACCAAGGAATCCCTTTTGTAGATGGTTAAAATGGAAGTTATAGCTAATCTGTCAAAAAGCTTGCATAGCCTGAATGTGCAAATCAGGCACCAAGTTGCCTGTGCCCATTATGTGCTGTTCCAATATGCCAGGTGTTTGTAAATAATCTGCTAGCAACAGTTCAGGGTTAGGCTTTGTGTTCTGTAATTCATTACATACAGGATTGAGATGGAAGGTGGAAAGGAAAGAATGCCAATTGTTGGCAGGTTTGTGCAGTTTGGCATGGAATTGGAGGTTTTCATGGGTTGGTCTTTTTTCCATACAGATAAGAGGAATGGAGGAAACTTCCAGCAGTGGCAGCTGTTGGATAGAATACTCCAACAAATTGTTCTTCAGGATGAACGAGGAGATGATCCAGATATAGCTCCACTGGAAAACTTCAGTGTCAAAAATATCATTAAAATGTAAGCTGCAGTATTATTGTTTATTTCTGTTATGCAGGTATATGATAAGCATGCAGGTGCTTAAGAAATAAAATATATATGAGGGGTTTCTCATTGTCAGTCTCCTAAATAGTTTCCTTCTAATGACGTCTTAGTTGGGCAGTATTTTGAGCAAAGTCCTTGCCTTTGACTTCTAATTTCTGTTAAACGTTAAGCTGGTTAGAAGAGCAGAAAAAGTGCTCATGATTTTATAACAAGGCTTCCTCATGTGCCTTTTTTTCATTCAGGATGTTCATGAAAGCTTTCCTTGATGTAAATAAAATAAAAATAATATCATCTCTATGTAGATCCCATTCCTCACTAATGAGCACACAGTTTAGAAAGATTGCAAATAGAGGAAACACAAAACTTGTTACCTCTTCATAAATTGTCTGCTTGCTCTCACCCACAGACTTGGTTGAGGGCATTACCATTATTTTTTCCCATAGGATGCATCATTTGAGAAGTCTAGCTACATGAGCTGGCTCTCATCTCAACTTCCCTGTTCTCAGTCCTTTTTTAGCCAAACTTTTGGATTCTTCATTTCATCCAACTGCCTCTGCAGGTAATTCATGGCCCATTTACCTTCCAAATTATCCACTGAAAAGAGCATTTTATAGAACACAAGTCCTATATGAAACCAAATTCTCCTGTACTAAAAATCTTACAGTTCCTCTTGTTACAGGCATGAGCCAAAATCAAAACTGATTTCTTGTCGTGGAAAAATACAGGGGCATTCAGCTATTTCTATCCATTTGGATATCAGACTTCACTGTAGATTTCATGCATGATTTTCCCCTTCTACTTTCATAGCTACTCCTCGTTCTGCATATCTAATCAATCCCCAGGATGCCCTGCATATTTTCTGTCAGTAATAGGAAATAGCTGTTCCAGTATGAGATATGAGAATTGCTTTTTTACTGATATATTACCCAATAAAGAAGTGTTCTTCCTCCTTGTAAGAAAGGAAAAATAGAACCACAGAAAGTAGAAAAAATTATGGCAATCTGGTCTTATATTAAGGATGAGGTAATTTGTAACCCGTAGCGGTTACGATTATTTTAGTGATGACTTCCCTCTTTCAAAACAAGTAAACTTGGCACTTTGAGGACATTACCTGAAGACAGGAATGTATCAGAATGGTTTTCCCCAGCCATTCCTTTATTCTTTTTCATGACATCAAGTAACAAGGCATCACATTTATATTAGCGGTAGGCTAGGGATCAGAATCTGGATCCAGACAGACCGCTGGTGTGATCCTGTATAAACTTGTGCATTCACCAGCTTGCCTTTTGCTGATCACTACACATAATGGTCAGATGCTTTTCAACATGGGTAGCTCAGAAAAAGTTTAAATGCTCTGATTTCATCTTTCAGGTTGGTGAATGAAAATGAAGTCAAGCAGTGGAGGGATCAGGCAGAGAAGTTCCGGAAAGGTGAGTGCATCCTCTGTGCTTGGGTAGGCAGAAACAGAGGCAAGACTGATGCCAAGTCATTCGCAGAGCAGTGAGCAGCAGAGCTGGGCACAACTTTTCCTTTTTTATAGAATTTTGTCATGGTAAGCAGTTCATGTGTTTCACAGGATGGGGGTTCCCTCAGTCCTCCCGTGAAGTGATTCTACTGTCTAACTGAAACTTGGGCATTGCTGTCTTGGTCACTGAAGATCATTGTCAAGATAGTCAGACTCTATTTTTTTTTTCCTGCTCTCATTATACATCCCTGCTTAGAAAGTAGGATTTGTCAGCTTTTGTCAGCTTTATTTCAGCATAACCTACATCTCCTCAGGGACTGTTTGTGAGCTTTATTTCATCAATCCCACTTGCATGTTCCCCCTAGACCATGCTGAGCTGATGAGCAGGCTGGAGAAGAAGGAGCGGGAATGTGAAACAAAGACCCAGGAGAAAGATGAAATGATGAAGACACTGAATAAAATGAAGGACAAGCTGCAGAAGGAATCCCTGGAGCTGCGCCAGACCAGAGACCAGATGAATGATCTGGTGGCTCAACTTAATGAGTTCTCGGTATGAGACTGGGAGTCCTCCCCATCCTTGTTTAAAGGCTGCTAACTAGTGAATGATGAACAAAAGCATATTATGAGTGAAACACTTCTGAGGTCATAATAAGGAATACTTAGAAGCTGCTCAGCTTTTGGCTGAGACCAAAACCCCTGAGCTGGACTGCTCCATTCCTTCTCCTCAGCCACCTTCCTTGCAGGAGCTGCTGAGGCACACACGTCCTCCTCCAGCCATAACTTTCCATGCTGAGTGGGGTGGCCCTGGTTGTTATTTCAGTGGAATAGAGAGAAACCTCCCTGATACAAAAGTATATTTAGGGAAGAAACAGGATTCCTATCATGCTGCAAGAGCATCTGTGCCACCTTGGAGCTCTGCAGAAGTGACACTTGCAGTTGCTCCCTCCTGCTTGGTGGTCCTTCTATCCCAGTAGTGTGCCTGAAATACAATTCACCAGAATACAGCCCTGAGAACTTAGACACTGCAGAAAGCAGATTCATTCCCTCCTCCCCTCTCCCACTTTGCATTAGTGGGGCCTAATGACAGGTATTCAGTATTTCAAACCCTTAGCTTTTAAACCCAGGAGTTCAAAAGTTCATAAGATTGAACTTTTCTCTTTTTTCATACATAAGGAGAAAATAATACATTTTGGCTTCTTTTACTAGCTTTCTGTTTTTCTGAGCCATTTATGGTTCCTTTTTTCAAGCTCTTCTCCACAACTCCAAGGGCTTGAAACTTTCTCCTAAATGAAAGCTGAGATTCCTCCCTTTATTGCATGGCTTTGAGTGCAGGAGGCTTTAAAGAAAACATCAAATATTTTGAGAGTCGTAATAAAATCACATCAGCTGGCAACATAGAGTTATTGTGCCTTTTAAACTGTTTGCTTTCTTTGTCTCTGTTTTTTATTTTCCAGCAAGGGGGCAGCATTTCCTTCCCACCCCCACCACCTCCTCCTCCAGGTGGCCCATTAGCTTTGTCCTCTTCTCACATGACTGAGAATTTGCCACCGCTGCCACCTCCTCTGCCTTTCTCCAGCTGTCCCCCTCCTCCTGCTCCACCACCTCCTCCAGGAGGACCTCCTCCTCCACCAGGAGCACCACCTTTCTTCAGCATGGGGGTGCCACCACCTTCAACAACCACCTTCAGCACTGGTGGCCCCAGTCTGAAGAAGAAATCTATCCCACAGCCTTCACACCCACTGAAATCCTTCAACTGGGCTAAGCTGAGTGAGGTAAGAAACTGCATTACTCGATTAATTTACTTTGTAAGTATACCCCAGTGTTGATTTATGCCATGAAATGCAAAGTGATAGAAGCAAGTGGCTTTCTGTGGTCTGTAGTCAGTACAAGTCATTAATTGTCTTGAGGGAGTCTCCCTGGTTCTCCAGTGCTGCAGCACATCTCCTGTAATGGCCAAGGTGCTGCATAGATTGAGCTCCAGTAGATCTGGGATTGCTTTTTGGTTTAGCAAAGCTGTAGTGGGGATCCATACATAAGTCAGAGCTGGACATCTCCAGGACTGGTGTGCCAGAGCAGCCCTCACTTGTGCACCAGGGAAAAGGATGACCAGAGCAATGTGGGCAAAACATGGTGAGAACCAGCTGCAAAACCAGCTGCTTCAACTCCGGCAGGAGCCATCACCAAGGAGAGGAAGATGGCCTGATTCTCCTCACTGGTTGTTCATGGCTGTGAGGGGAGCTGCCTTTCTCCTTGAATGGTTAGAACTCTGTCTCTTGGTGATTGAACTCTGACTTGGCAAAAAAAAAAAAACCCCAGAGGACTTGGATTCTTCATGTTGCACTCATTTCTTCTACCTTGTGTTTCCTTCCCCTTCAATTCTCTTACCTCTCTCTCTCTCTCTCTCTCTCTCTCTCTCCATCTGTCTGTCTTTCTCTCTCTCCCTCCCTTCTTCTTTCCCTCCCCTTCTCTTTAGGTCTTAATTTTTTTAACTGATTTAGAAAGAAAAAAGTGTCTGTGTTGAGTTTGGATTGCTGCCTAGAAACCCAGGTTCTCTTTTAGACTGCAACTCACCCAGGGCCCAACTCCGGCATTTGGAATGAGTGTCCAGGGACCTCTGGAATGCCACAAGAATTCTCTCTCCCCCTCGCCCCTTTTCTTTAAAATAAAGTGAAGTGAAATATTTGCTGCACCGTCTGTGCTTGTCTGTCAAGGCCACGTGGGGGGTGTGGGAGAGAATGCAAGGATGAGGATTTATTTTCCTTTGCAGAACATGGGACTTAGTGCTCTGAAGAAAAGAAATAATAACTAATATATGTATATATATGAATTTATATGAAAAAGAGAGAGTCACAGGTGTTTCTGTTTAGTGCACAGTAACTGTAGGCTTATCCTGCCCTCTGGATAAGAGTGAAGGCAGCTGTGCTAATAAAATTGAAGACCTGGGTGGTGAGATGGCTAAAAGACACTATGTTGAGGAAGGCAAAATAGTTGGAAAAAGGGGCATAAGAAGGTGGGACCTTTGTTTTGGGGTGTCTGCCAGTGTTAGTGTTTTGAACCTGGTAAGGTATCTGCAAAGTCACAGAGGTTGTGGTGTCAACACAAGTGGTTTGTGTGTTAATTGGCTTGCACTTTGTTCATGGAATTGCTTAATTTCACAGACTTCTGGAGGAGCAGATACAGTTTGGTTATCTTCATCTGTTACATTAGATTTCCTGCTTCGATATCTTAATGTTTACGTGGATATGAAGCCTCTGAATGCAAAGTCATGAGTAGGTTGGATGGCCTTGTCATGCCTTCCATTACCTTTGCTGCACTTCTGTGGTGTTCCTCTGAACTGTCAGAGGAGCCAGACTTGAATGAATGAGGACTCACAAGAAGCACACTGTCTGGGAGCAGTACATCTCAAGTTTCTGAGCCTGGGAAACTGAGGCTAGAAGTGTGCATAGTATGTTTGTGGTTTCTGGTAGGGTTTAACTTCCAGTTCATGTGAATACAATTTTTCCCCACAAAAACCTTTTGAGGAGCAATACGTGAAACACAACAAGGTGAGGAGACACAGTGTTGGAAACAGCTGTACCTAAAGTTAGGGCTGCAAGCAGGTCAAATTTGTTATTCAGCTCTTGTATCTCTGCATACTGTTTAGACCACCCATCTCTGAGCAGTTAGTAGAGAGTCTCTCTCTGAAGGTTTCTCAAGTGTGAAGATGATGCCAGGAGTGAGGCAGCCCACGTGAGAGCAAACTCCTCTCTGTCCATGCAGCTTGCCTTGAGGGAGTGAGGGAAAGCCAACAGAGGCCAAGAGGAGTGTGGACAGGGCTGGCTGAGAGGGATTTGTCTGAAATATACTTTCTCAATAGCGGGATCAAGGCTGTTCTCCAGGGCAATTCTTATGACACCTTTTTTTCCAATGCTGATTTTGTCTTTGGAAGAAAAGAACTGGGTGTTAGGATAAAGATCAAATATAGTCAAGCTCTTAGCAGTTGACAATAGCAGATTGTCCACAGTTCCCATGGGCACCACAAAAAAAAGGTTTGACTGGAAAGTATCTGTGCTTCTAACAAGGAAACTCCAACCACCCACTAATTTCCATTGAGAATTAAGGATTTTGTGCTAGCTTTGATGTGAACTAATGATCAGTGGCAAAGCCATTTAGATGCATGGATTGGCTGAGTTCTGATGAAGCTCTTCCACACCACAGCTCCATTCATACAGCAGTATAGCACTGTCTGTGAATTCCATTCATACAGAATGAAAGTAGTGCTGGTGCCAAGGATCTCTGTTTTTTAAGAAAAAGATATTGCAATATAACCACTGTAATATCCTGGAAAGATTCCTGTCTTTGTTTCTGGGCAGCAATGGTCTCTCACTCTTGAGTTTTACACAACACCAAAGGTCAATCAGGGACCAAACATTTATAATTAATCCAAGCAATGGACTGGTTTCAAGCACAGTGGAAGTATGAATTAATAATTATCTATTTAATAAATATAAACATATTGATTTGGAGTTCTCAGAGTAAATCAAGTCAACCTTCAACTGCTCTACTTGTTATCTCATGGCTGGAGAAGCAGCTTCCCATTAAGTGTGCTGGTAATGACTCTCATCGGTGATGTCAGAGAGGCTTTCTTTAGCCAGCCCTAAATAGACCTTACTGAAGTACTTTCATAAGAAAGGTATTTGTTCTACATACCATATAGGATTTTTTTTAAAACCCAAAATGCACGCACACGCGCACACACACATATATAAACAAACCAAAGCCACCAAACCCAACACTCCAAAACATCCAGTCACATAAACAGAAAATGTTTGTTTTGACACTAATTTTTTAAAAAAATGTTTCTGTAATATTATCAATGATTCTGGTTTCTGGAACTTTCTTCCCAAGAGTAGCCTGAGGTTTATGGCATAAAGTGATGCAGGACTGCTGCTAGAGATTCAAAGTTAATGGAAAGAGTTCTACAAAATCTCAGTGTAAAGCTACTTGTAACAGCTGTGATGGTGCCTAGTCCTACAATGAGATAAAACAGCTGTCTTGATTAAAAAACAGGCCAAAAATACAGTTTTTGCTCAAAGTGGATTTTTCTTGCACTGAACAAATGATCTCATATCAAGAGAGAAGTTTGGAAAATGCGCTTTGTTCACATCACTTTTTCAGATTCATAATGGAATTTTTAATTAAAATTTTAAGTTGCTTCCACTATTCTGGTTAATATTCTACAGATATTAACCAACTAATAAGCAGGATAGCCTGCTCCAGTATTCACAGGACTCTCATCATCTCCATGTTTTCTCTGGACCTGCAGGTCAAACACAAGTAGTGTAAGGTTTTCTTCATTCTGTAAGGTTATTGAGGTATGATGGACTTTGATGGCTTCCAGAATATCATTATTTACCTTTCAGGGTAAATAAAATAATATGTTAGATGTAGCAGAAGACAGCTTAATATGATTCATAGTGCCATGAAACACTGGCATTTTCTAATGTTGGTAGGTCTCTCAGCAAACTGGGTTCACTGTAAAGGTGGATTGATGCAACTGCTACAGTGAGCGAATTGTTAAATGCAACATACCAAAAACTCAGCTTTATGGAGCAAATGACTTGTCAATACTTTCTCTCATAATGTTGTTTTCTTACCTGGTATGTGTTACCATTTTGTTAAAGGATACTGGGAAGTATAGTCCATAGGATTTGCTTCTCAAAGTGGGCCAAGACTGCAAAGCAGAGGAGCCACAGATCTTGAAATTCTTAGAGAATGAATAAATTAATGAATAAATAAATAAAGTCAGACAGAAAAACATTACAGATAAAGTGACTTTTCTTTCTTTTTTCTTTTTTTTTTTTCTTTCCTCTTTAAAGGAAAAGAAAAGAAGAAATAAAAAAATTTATTTTAAAATTGTTATTTAGGGACCATAAATATTTTTATGGTGCTGAGGGAATCATTTGTCATAGCAACCACATTATACAAGTCTGTTTCTCTTAAAATGCTCTGTCTTCTCTGACTGATGACAAGGAATTATCAGCCAGTTAATCCATAACTGTGTAAACTGTGTATCAGGAGTTCAGTCTAGGAAACTATCTGGCAGCAACATGAAAATTTTCAAGGAAGAACTTATAGTAGAAATAGAAGGCACAGCCCCACTTCAAGTGTTATGTGTAACAAAAGTTGTTTATACCTCTGCCTACCTTGATTTTTCTTTGAATTAGCATTAAAATTGGATTCCTTTGGTCAAAGTTCTGTTTGTACACACCATTGCAATGGGTGCTGCTTTGGAATTTGTCTTTCTGTTACAAGTAACATACAAACCATCCTGTACAGGACCAGATTCAGCCTGAGTCTTAAAATGAGCCTCAATTGAAGTTAGAATAATTTTCACTGGGTTGCTTTTCTGGGAAAGTATGGGTGAGAACTACTCTCTGCAATCCTTTTCTGAGACTCAGAACTTCCTGTTTTGGCACCTCTGCAGTTCTTTCAGACTAGACTGTTCTGTAGCACATTTTCGCTGTCCTTGCCATCAGTGAGGAAACCTCACTCCCATGAGATTTTTGCGGCAGGACAGGTAGATGGGCAAGACTCATGAGTGGCTGTCTCTTGAGTCACATCCAACCTCTGCCAAACACAGCATACAACATCCTCAGGGCTCTATCCCAGTGATGACTCTAAGGACTCCTGTCAAGAAATACTCTGCCATTTCAGTGTTTGATTGGACAATCTGAAACAGTAAGGCGCTCAGAGAACTACTCTGCTGTTCAAATACCTCCCTCAGGTTTTATAATTCATGGTTTAGAAAGCCAGCCTGCAAATTGAATGAGAATGATCACTCTGCCTGGATGCTTCTGGCTAAGCCTGGCAGTAGAGTTCAGGGCTGTGATACAATGGAAATTAATTTTGTCTCCTATTGCTTTGGCTGAGATGGCCTCCCAGACTTGTTTGCCATGTTACAGTCACAGGGTCATGATGTTCTTCCTACTATGGAAAGAAGAGCCACACTGATTGCAAGGGATGATACAATGATATTGGTGACCCTGCTTAGGGATGGATGCTGCTCCCATCTAGGATATGCTCTCACTGTAAGTAGCACTGCAGACACCCTTCCTTGCCCTCAGACATTCATAGGCTGCCTCTGGAGAGAGGGTGTTGGTTTTCCTCCACAGTGTCTGCCCTGCCAGGAATTTCCTCCAGAACACTTCACACTTTTATTTCCCCCTCATTTTATCCTCCTGTCAGGTTTTTTCCTTGCTCCTTGAGCCTTGTGGCTTAGCACATTTCCCTCTTTCCTTTGATGACTCTGAATGGGAAGTAGAGCCTGTTCCTAATTAGTTCTGATAATGAAGTGTTAACACACTTTGCTGTGTAGGTACAAAGTCAGATACTTCACAGCTGGAACCTGTGTGAGGCTTTCATTGCTATTGCTTGCCGTTCCTGGCTTGTCTACATCAGTGTTCTGCTGGCTCTTCATCTCCTGAGATTTGCTTAGGCCTTTTTTTACAATCCCTTTTGTCCATTTATCTTTTAATGATAATTTTCATTATTTTTCTAGTTAATAAAATATAATAAATTTGCACTTGATTAACAAAATGAACTGAACGATAGTGGTGCCAGGCGTGAAGAGCACCCAAAGCTTGTCCCACACGACATGCACCTTAAGAGTCAGTAGGAAAGAGAAGGTAATTCAAACATTGAGTCCTCTGCTAGCAAGGGTATCTGTCCTGAGAATATCAACAGGAGACCTAAGACCTTCAGTTAATTTAGGATGACTGCTGATTAGTTAATTCATGTACTACAAGAGCCTGTTTGTTCTGGGGTTGGTGGACAGCAAGTAGGAAGAGAAGTCTGTGCCTGTCTCCCTCCATGCTAACCGTCTGCCAAGCAGCTAGGATTCCTGGCATTCAGGATGATGTATCATCACAAGGGTTGGGAACATTTCCAGTTACTGTGGATGATGCTGTTTCAGGGATCTGGGTATAGTTTGTGTCTATGTGAGTTGACAAAGACCTCATGTAGACAAGGGAGTTCATGTAAAAGGAAACAATTAGACTTGAAAAGTCAAAGGCTTAAAAGTAAAATAAAATTTTGAACTACTTTTACAGGCAGACAGAATGAAAACCACCCACCCTTTAGGCTTTACAAAAGAACCTGGCAAAAGGGAAGATGTGTCTGGGGTTTGTCATGCATCAGTGCTTCTCCTAAGCTTTTTCCTCCTGATGGTAACACTTCTTTCAGCATGACCACAATCGTTGTGTTAGACAGATGGCCACTCTTGAAAGGAAGTATGCTGTGGGATCATGGATAATACTTGAGATGTGGTCTGCTAGTCTTGGAATGTGCCTTTTCATTAGAGGCTTGCTGTGATGAAAAATACAAAATAGTGTGTTTAAAAACAAACAAACAAAAAAACCCCCACTATTTTTTCTCCTTTGACTCTTGAAACAAAGTGTGTCCTCTAAAATGACAGCACTAGTACATAGGAGTGTGAGCAGAAGAAAAAGATCAGTCCAATTGGATTGGATGTTTTTAGCTCAAAAGTTTTCTTATCTCATTAAAATATGTCCTTTTCTTTTAGGAAAGGATCCATGGCACAATCTGGAATGAGATTGATGATTTAAAGGCATTCAAGGTGCTGGATCTGGAAGATTTTGAAAAGATGTTCTCTGCATATCAAAGACACCAGGTAAGGGTGAACTCTTCCATATCTTGTCTTTCTTGAATTTCTGGAGAAGAGAACACACTACAGTGGTCTAAGTCCTTGTCCACCTGCAGCCAGGCTGTATCATTTGGAGCTCTGCCACTGTTCAAAAAATCTCAAGACCAAAAGAAGTGGGGAGGGACACATGGGGCAGAGTATAACCTTCTGTTACTGACATACTTCATACGAATGGGCAGCTCTCAGACAACACCTACCAACAGGTAATGCTCTATTTCATATCAGTAGCTGTTGACTTCCAAAAGCATCCAAGCTTTACATTTACATTTGCATATCAATCTTTCTGTTTCTCCCATTCATCCAGAGAAAAAAGGCTGTAGTTCCCTAAGTACTAGCAAGGTGACTGAATTAGCTCTTTCATTTTGTCTATTTTTTCTTAAACAGCCAACTGACCCAACTGCCTAGGGGGCAGAAACTGTCTGAATTACAGATTATAGCACAAACAGCATACTTTAAAAGTGGCCATTTATTAGAATGTCTTTTTTCCCTCCTCTTTTTCTTGGAAAGCAAGTCATTTTCAATCTGTCTATCTCTGCTGAATGAGATTTAGCAGCAGAGGGTTTGTACTTGCACTCCTTGAACTCCCCCAGCTTTCATTTGCTTTTGGAATATGTTCAATCCTTTGTGTGCTGCAGAACTGGATCATTACTCTGAAGTTTTAGGAAAAGACACAGACCTGATTGCCATAAACAAACCTTTATGATTATTCCTTACAGTGATGATAACTACTTCATTAACTTATTCAATACCTTAAAATTAACGATCCAACCCCTTGTCTTTAAATTTTCCATCTGCTCCCTTCTCTCTTTCAGTTTTCTGTCCAATCCAATAAACATAATTAATAATTCTTCTGATTTACTAGTTCACAGCCACACAGATAAGCTGTGAAGAATGTGATGTTAGCTATTGCATGATGAGATTTCATTTCTCATTCTGCTTTTGCAAATAGTTGTTACTGTTTTAGTGGATCCCTCTCTCTTTCTGTGAATCCCACTTCTTGACACAGGATCTTATTTTGTGGAGGGGAAGAAAGGCACATGAAACTTCAGTGCTATTATGAGATTGGATTTAGACCCTGTCCCAACAGCTTAGCTATAGTGCTGAGCTCCCGGTTGTCTCGCAAGTAGCCAGACTTGTGCACATGAGTAACCATTGCAGCATCAGGGTTCCATTCCAATGTTTGAGGTGCAAACATTGCAGCTTCCTCCCTAGAAATGACCTTGCAAAGCCTTGCTTCCTTTTGTCCCCAAAATCCAAGGCTGTCCTGGTCTCAGTTAGAACCATAATGTTTATGGCTGTGTTACCAATCACTGAAAAGCAGCCTGAGCTATTCAGCCATAAACTAACCTGACCCTTACCCCTGCCTCTGTGGGTCTCCAAACAGTACTCTTCTATCCTCTTTAAACACACTTTATGACAGTGGCTCCAGACACTAGAATAACACTTATGTAAGCTACTTGTATTTTTGTGCAGTTAGACATCTTGCTGCCCTTCCAGCTTTTGTTGAATTTTTTATATTATTTTTTTGTTTTTTCCCCTTAAATATTCTGTTGTTATTACTTTACGTGCTACTTTCTTTTTTATCTGTACTTGTTCCAGTGTGAACTGAATTCCAATCAACAAATCCTCATCAATTCTCTTTTTTTTAAAGACCAGGCAACCAAAATTGCTTTTGAATTAGAAATTTATGAGAATTTTTTCAGTTCACACTTAGTCTTTTCTCCTCTTTTACGTTTGGAAATATTCCACTCTGACCAAGTATGTGTTTACTCTGGGTTTGTGACTTTTAAACTTCATCCAAGTGTCTGTAAAGAAAAATGTCAGTACAGAGCCCCACTCTTTTTGCATCTGAAATGTTGAATGAGTAAAGACATTTCTTTCTTTGCTGTTATTAACATGATCTTAATGTTTTTTCCAGTTTCATTTGCATGAAATAATTTTTCTATTTTCCTAATTCTGTAAATGACAGAGGGTCTCTTCTCCTCTCTCAAGCCCAGTGTATTCTTTTTGGTGCCTATGACAGAAAGCAGAATTGTCCAGTGTACAGAATGCTTGACCAAGAATTCTGACACTTGTCTTTTGACCTTGCTCCAATCTTACTGTGTAATATTGACCTTTTGATTTAGTATAGCTGGTGTTTTCCTGGAGTATTGAGTATGTCCTGAAATCACTGGTGTCTGTCAGTTGCTGTAAGGCTTCATTGAAGGTTACTGAGTACTTTCAAAATACTTGGCTAGAAGTTGCTAAAGGGTGTAACATGCCATTGAAACAAGCTTTTGCTTGTTATACTTGTTAATACCCACAAAGTGTGTCTGTGCATCAGGAGAGGAGAACTGACCCTCAAGTTATAACCTTGGCAGTTCTTTCAGTAAGACTCTGGACTAGATTTGTAAAGGTATTTAAGCATTATCCTAGTTAAAGACATAAGAGATTTATGCTTTAGAGATTAAATTTACTATTTTCAGAAAAGACCTAGAACTCTTAGTTCCCTGACATCTGCTGATTTAAAGTATGCACAGAAATGCTGAAATACCTTTGAACCATCTGGACCAGTATTACTTGCTAAGCATTTTGTACTCTTAGAAAACAGTCTGTGTCTAAATTCAGCTGCCTTGTTAAACCTGATATCTTTCTCTGTGCTAATTTTTGGCATGTTTCCTTCTTCGTTATTTGCGACTGCTGCCTGCCTAGGACCTGCTAACTAACCCCTCCTCCTGTAGGCAGGTGAGTATCACTGTCTGCTTCCTGATCCTCTTGCAGTGTGTGTGAAGGTGAAGTCCTGGATGATGCCATTATGGGATCACATTTCACCTCATGCTACTCTTTCGCATGCCCTAGGACTCTGCTTTCTTGATGGGGAAGGTGGTTCTAAAAAATCATTTAGCTGTATTATCTCCAAGATAGGAAGTAGATCTTGTTCTTTCACTTAGTTATTTCTCACTGCTAGTGTCTGTAGTCGTCTTTTTTGATGATCCAGAGGAAAGAAGACCAGGGATAGAGAAGAATGTGAATGTGAACTCTTCATTAACCAAAGTAATACCTCTCTGGTGGAGAACAAATGGGGCTGTCAGGGAGCCTTCGCTCCCACTATTCCCATCTGTAGTCCATCTGCTTTGAACAGTACTGGAGTCTTTAGATGTATTCACTGGTCACAGAATTTCTGATAAAGGAAATTGTTCTTTGTGTAGAACTGGGCACTTTGGTTTGGCAGAAAGATTTGTGCCATCTGAGGAGCAGAAGGATTAGAATGGACTGCTCAGAAAGTTCAGCAAAAGATTAAAATGGTGTTTAGATAAAGATATCAGATTAAGCACATGTCTACCCCTCAATTTATTTATCATCTTAAACAAAATTCTTGGCAACAGTTTTGGTAAGAGTGATGCTATCAGAAGAGGTTTGTTCAGATATCATCACAAGTGTCTCTGGTGGCTTCAGAAGAAAGTAGTTCTCACCATGAGTATTCAGGGAATGGTATTTGGAAAGTCTAGTCATAGCTTTGGGCCTTTTCACATAGCAGCATACCAAAACAAGTCAATACGGTAGAAATAGTTCCCTGAAGTATTGATAATTACTAGAACCTAGGGTGCTGCCTTGGTACCAGACCACAAGTTCTCCAGCTAAGCAAAATCAAACCATATTTGAAGCAAAGCACCAATATGATGAACACATTCCACGTGTATAATCATTTCAGCAGTGAAATTTTAGTTGATTTTTGGATTTGCACTTGACTTATCAAATCTGAAATTTTCTTTGAAGGACATAACATAGTGTTCTCCCAGTTGAAAAGCTGGTAAAGAATGATGGGATAAAATTTAAGCATCTTGTCTGTCAGGTTGACACTAGCTCCAGCTGTTCTTGCTTTCAGGGCTTGGCCTCTCTCACAGAAGCTAGTCACTACTGCCCCCTTGGTCCTCTTTTTCTGTGCCTGAGAAAATGTTGATAGTCCAAATGCAATCTGTTTTCCTTCAGCTAAGCTTGGAATCTGGCTTTGGTAAAACCTGAGGCTTCATCTGCTTTTGCTTACACATAACTTCAAGTAACTATAAATACCTCTCTCCTCAATATGAGTTGAAGAGGATATATTTTTAGATGAGACTAGCTCTTATGACCAAGGAGCGGGACATGAATAGTTTAAGTTATTCATCTGTATTGAACTCTGTGGGTTGGGAAATTGGAAATGGCATGGAGACTATTATACCAATTCCTGCTGTATGGCTTTAAGGGAAGCTGGCTAAACCCCCACCTCACCACACAGCCAAATGCTGAAACTGGTTTTTTTTTTTTCCCTTGAGATGGGTGCTGCTTATCACTCACTATAAGTTGTCCTTACCTGAAAATATTAGCTAGTGAGGAACAGTGAAGCATTTAAACCAAGGGCACAGAACAAGTGTCTTTCTTTACTTCAACAGCTGCCCATCTCCATGTTGTCCTGTCTGTCACCCCACAAACTGAGAAAATTCAGGAACACTTTGAAATCTCTACATGCCAGGTTATACTGGGGGCACGCTTCTTTTTAGTATTGTTATTTATTCTCTCAGAAATAATAAATATACCCAATGCCACTTTTGCCTTTTTTTGGAAACACTGTTTGATGTATAGAGTAACATTGCACTTTTTTTTCTGCCAAACTACATGCTTTGGGCACATCCAGCAGAACTTACTAAGTGCACATTTTTAGCTGGAGCATTGTATCTGCTGAAAAATGCCACTTGCTGTTGGTGGTGGCTTACTGTAGCACTTTTGGATGTGACTGCATGGGTCCTTTGTGTAACCAGCAGTGACACAGATTCGTTGTAGCTGACTGGTAAGAGTAACTGAAATGACAACTAGCAGTATGGACATATGATTTACATTGAACTCTCAAATACTTGGATGTCAAAATCTCTTGGATTAGTCATGATGATATAAGCAAGCCTTGAGTTGCAGAACCTTGAGTCCTGAGAGTGGATTCTGAGAAGCACCACTGTGTGCTTGCCATGATCTAACGCTTTTCCCTGGATATCTTCTATTGCCACTGCCAGGGAAAGGATGCTGGGGTAGATGGACCTTTTGTTCTGACTCATCATGATTGCTGTTATATGCTAAAAAAGAAGTCATGTTGCTTATTTGATGAGTGCATTCAAAGCCATATTATACTGGTAAATCTCAAAATCTCAAGGCCTGACAATATGGATGTCGTGGAAAGGCATTTTTGAAATTATTTCAGCAGCAGTCAGCTGGGAAAGTAAAAATTGTCCTGTTTCCAGTTCTCTTCTCTGTTGGTAACTACAGTGCTATTATCCAGGATCAACACCTTTTATCATTACCTCTACTTCCCTTTTGGAATGTTAAAAGATCCTGAATATAACTGTAGAAAGCCAGTCTCTGGAAGTGAAACAAATACCATGACTCTCGTGTAGACAGGACAAGGAGACAGGGAGAGACCTCCGAGTGGTCAGACTGAGTTTGCAAATATTTTATCTCTCTGTGCTGTGACAAATGTTCTGGACAGGGTGGTTTTTTGTTTTTTTTCCCAGTGAATGAGTATGGCCATAAGTATATACAGAAAACTTAGAAAAAGTTAAATGTATTAATTAGTTTTTAAAAGAGAAGATAGTTTAGATGTAGATTTTGACTGTTTAGTAAGATAAATGCAATTGTTCCCTACTGTTTGCATGTCTCATATAATATGGATTGGTCATGTTCAATGGCAGGTTTAAGACATGACAGGAGGATTTTTACTGCTTGTGCTGCAGACTTTCAAAATGCTGTGTAACCCACGCAGAAAGCACCTGCTGAAGGGTATGCTGTGACACCAATGTGCCTGATTCTCCTATCATGCCAGTTTTTCACATTAGCATAATAACATAACTGTCAGTAGAGTGAGTGCAATAGGTCAGAATCAGGTCCAGTATTTGGGATCAAAGATAATCTCATTGGTGTTAATGAATGATTTGTATTTGTCTAATAGTACATCTACCTACATGCTTTCCACCGTTGTCTTCTTATCATGGGGATGCATTTTTCTAGGTTGGGATGGGTTTGTTCATTACACTGAGCTAAATCTATCAGTCCTGGGCAAGAAGCATAATACTGTTTATTTTCCCTCCCCATACAGAAAGAGATGGGCTCAACAGAAGACCTTTACCTCTCCACACGAAAGGTGAAAGAGCTCTCCGTGATTGATGGCCGGAGGGCCCAGAATTGTGTCATTCTCCTTTCCAAGTAAGTGCTAAGCCTTAGTTCACAGGGTGTGTCATGATCAATGTAGAGGCACGAGGTGATGGAATTGAACAAATGGATGTTTCTTTTCCCAGCTAGACCTGCTGTCTAATACCTGCAGACCCTCAGATAAACCTCTCTTATGGTGTCATAAAAGCACATCTCTCCTATGTGTTATCTCACTTAATAAAAATATGTATACACACATATTTTATGCATCAAACAGGTGGACACCAGCATGTATCTGAAGATTCATCCCCAGAAAACAATCACTACTCACTGCTAGATGAAAGCAGCTCTTCAGCCATGCTTGCACTTCACTCGAAATGATGTGTCCCCTGTGTCTGTTATTTGTGTCTACTCTGTGTGTTTCTTTCTAAATGCTGCTCTGACCATCTCCCTGAAATACAACAGAGCTGAGTGTGATGTTTATTTTTGACTTGTGGTGAGAACAGTGGTAAACACAGGCATTCATATGCAAGACCCTGAGATGAGCTCAGTTGGTTGGAGCATGGTGCTAATAATATCAAGGTTGTGGTTTAAATCCCTGTATGGGCCATTTATTTAAGAGTTGGACTGAGTGATCCTTGTGGGTCCCTTCCAACTCAGAATATTCTGTGAAGAGCTGAGTCTTCTATTTGTAAATTAGTTTTTGCAAGACAAGAATTGCCTTTGCATATTCCTGCAGTGACAAATGCATTCAAATGCGGTGACATCATGGCCTTCTATATGTTTTCGTGTCTTTCTACCAACATGAGAATTGGGTTGTATGTCCATCACTATCAGATTTGTTTAGACACTGATCAAACTGAGAAAGTTGCCTTTCCTATCAGAGGAGGGACAGCAAGGCTGGAGACAGAACCTGGCAAAGCTGTGGCAGTAGTGAGCAGTCACTCTGTTTCATTGGTCAGTAGAAAATACGTGTTCATATGGATGTGATGCTTGTCTGCTCTAGCGAGCTAACAGTTAAAAGCAAAGTTGCAGCCAGACCACCAGGACTGGAGCGAGTTCTTTCCATTGCTGAGTGAAACCCACGGAGGCTCTCTTTATGTTACTTCTGTGGCATTAGCCTGCATGTCAGCAGGACCCCCACCATCCAAACCTTCAGTGAGGGAAGGCTTACATTTCTCTCCCTGCAGCAGTGGCCAACGCATGTCATTGCTGGTGTTGGCAGCTGACTGAGGCTAGGGCAAAGGAACGGGGAGGCATAAGGGCAGGGTTTTCATGCTGTTTGATGGACCCACTAAATTGTGTCTGGAGTTCAGATTAGCTCATGTAAGCAGATGGAACATTTCCTAGAAGTGGTAACATCATGTGTGCAGCTAGCTGGGCTGAGGAGGATCCAGGAAGGTTCCCTTCCACTTAGGATGGCACTTAGGATGGCAGATATTTATTTGTAAGAATCTTCTGTCTCCAAAACAAAAGCAATGTGGACAGCAGTAATGCATGTTTTTCAACATTCAGCTCTTCTGCCAGTCTCTTACGTGAGAAGAATAATCTCTATACAGCAAGAGAGAAAGGACAGTTTCTGTGTTTTGTCTTCCCTTTTTCTGCCTCCAGCAGTAGTGTCACTGAAGCATGAAACTTGCACTTCAAGATACACGGCATGTATTCACTCCAGGTGTGCCATGAAGTCAGTCCACCTCAAACTGCTAGTGAAAACCTCTAACTGGATGTGAAAAGCTGTGTTTTGTGACTGTCAGCTTCTCCACTAGGAAATATCCTGTGCTTATTGTTAGCAGGTCTAACATGGATGATAGAGATTTGGATACTGAGGTGTCCCTAAAGAGTCTGCAAGTTTGCATTGTGCCCTGTTAACCTTGCTGTGCTGTGCTATTGGTAACACCAACTGCCAGGACTATCCCACTGTCTTAGATCATTTAGTGTTTGTAGCAGATAGTGTTACATGCAGAATATCAGAAATATCTTACAGTTTGGCCCAGGATTGGTATTCCTCCCCAAACTTCCCTTTTAAATGCAACCAGAAAAGCAAAAATATTTGGGAACTAAAATAGCACCTTTACATTCTTGCCATTTTTTTTTTTCTCTTTGTGCTTGTATGGTTCTAATATTAAAGGCAGGAATTGGGAGGAATGGCTGCAGACAATAATTGAAAGGGCTTTATGAGTCCTTTGCAGATTTTTTCATTACCCCACTTCTTCCTCCTTTAGGTTAGACCCTGAAGGAGAGACACTCTCAGCCAAATCATCCCTGTTTGCTGCCATGCACTTGCTGTTCCTGCAGCCCACCTCACACACGTGCATATGGGTGTGCACACACATGCAACGAGAGGGGATTTAAAACTGGTGACAAACAAAGAGAGTTTGTGCAACCCGGAGCTGCAGCCCCAGATTTCAGGTTGCCACAGTATCTGCCAACAGCTGTTTCCAATTGACTCTTACTGAGCATATATCCCTGTAGTTTATTCCCCCTTTGTTTACACTAAACTGTCGTGTCCTTTAAAGTAAAATAGCTGCATGGGTTGGGTTTTCTTTCCCTCCCCTACTCAAATGTTTTTGTTTTACTAACACTGTGTTAGAAGAGGTCAGGCAGAGCTCATATTTCATATGGTCCAACAAGCCAAAACCTAGCAAGAATGAGAAATAGATGTCTCTTGCTTTCTTTTGCAGAGAGTCTGCAGCATGGCAGACTGTAAAGAGATGAAAATGGAATTGCTAGTTGACTTTTGCTGACATTTAACAGATTAATAAACCTTCCTCCCCAGTCTCATCTCTATTTCCATAAAAAAAGCTCTCTTTCAACTACTCAATAGTAGTATCTCTCAGTTTTCCTGCAGAAGGATTAAATTGTCCTTGTTTAATAGAGCCTGATGGATCTAAAACAAAGTTCTGTTCCTTAGGTCATCTTTAAAGGTTTCAAAAAGCACAAGATGAGTTTATATCACAGTATTTCCAGT
The DNA here is from genome assembly GCA_013398175.1 of Climacteris rufus. NCBI lineage: Eukaryota > Metazoa > Chordata > Aves > Passeriformes > Climacteridae > Climacteris > Climacteris rufus. Next base: position 484,806 of record VZRZ01008477.1, on the reverse strand, counting down.
AGGCCATAGTTCAACCAGGACATGGAACCATCTGTTTGTGGTGAGTTCAGGCACACACCACCATCAAATTTAGCTTTTTTAATGGTGTTTCAAACACACAGTTACTTTTGTCACACTGAAAATCTGCTGTGTCTCATGAATTTCTTGATGTCTTAAGTTTCCACCAGGATGGAATTTTATTATCAGACTTGTATGGTCTGGAAGAGTCATCCCAGATCCCCATGTTTCCCTCCTTTCACCTAGCAGCTGGAAGTCTCTCTGACCTCTCTCATCATTGTGGCTTCTCCCTGCCTCCTGCCATTACTTAAGTAATGGATAATATTTTTACTGCTCTGTTTTTGTAGTGCCATTGCTTTTAATGTTCTTTCAGAACATGCCCAATATATGTATTGTTTATGTATATATATATATATATATATATATTTTTTTTTTTTTTTGTGAAATGCTCTGGAGAGTTTCAGTCCTATGAGACATCTTGCTTGGAAGAAGGTTGAACATATACTTATGGAACATCTTTGTGCACATTTTTTTGCATGAATTCCAGCAAAATAATTATGTCAGTGTTCTTCTGAGATGTGCTTGTTATTCCTGTGGCCCAGGGAGTCAGAAGTAACCTTCTCAAGAGGCTGGAAATAGAGTGCTAGCAAGATGTATTAAAACCTGTAGTAGCAGAAAGCAGAATCTGACTATACAATAATAGCTTTAAATGTGAATATGACAGTAGATAGGTACTAGCAGGCAGCTTTACCAAATGTTTTTGGCTTTGTTGATCCAAACCATCAGTAATGGAGAAGAAAAGGGACTTGGGTAGAATATCCTATGAGAATACTAAGGAGATCAAGTATTTTTCTCACACTGCTGTACCTCCTCAGTGGTTTTAAAGCCTTTCAGTTCAGACATTAAGGGGACAAGCTATTCAGCCAGTGTCAGTCTCCATGTACTTTCTCTGCACTGCCCCCAGTTCCTCTGTGCCTTTCTGCCAAGGTTAAAGCACTGTTGTCTTCACTGATGAGATGAATTGGCAGCTGAGATAAGAGAGTGTGGAAAGAGTGGCTGCATCTTTCTGTGTTCTGACTGAGCGTCCAGTTAGACCAGTATGCTGTTTCTGAGAGGAGGCCTTTATGGGATAGTGACAGTGATATTGAACAGGCTGCAGCTTGGGAGTTGTACAGAGCCTTAGAAGAGCTCAGAAGTTAGAGAAGGCTTATGTCTCAGTTGCAAAGTGTAGGAATGAATTAAGTGTGTGAAATGACTTGTAGAGATTGAGAATTCTGCAGTCAATATAAGCTAATTTTTGGGTGAGCTGTACAAACTGGCCTTAGGATATAGCTAAGTATCAACCAGTGCCTCTCACTGTCACATCTACTACTGTTGGCATCTGTTGGAAGCACTGTAGTGCAGTAGGAGTATAAAATGGCGTTGATACGTGATCATCGGTCCCCTTCTCCAAGGTAAAAGGAAGAGTGTGACTGTGATCCCCATGGTATGGGAGCTTAAAACGGCTGCAACAAAACAACAGATTCTCTGTTAGTGGGCAAGCATGCTTCTTTCTCAAAAGCTAAGTAAGATCCAAGGAACAAGCCTATGAAGTAACTCACTTTTTCCTTGGAGGGGGAGATTGTTAATGAGTGACAAGCACTTTGCTTTGATTCATGGGAGGAAGAAATGCAGGGGGGAGGTTAGTGTGAGTTAAATCAATGGGTATATTTAAGGAGAAAAAATGAGCGAGCAGTGGATGTCTGTAAGGGAAGTTGATGTAAAACTGCAACATGTCTCCCAGGCATGTTCCAAGTCAGGCTGCCGACGTTCTCCAAGAGGACGGAACAATAAACCACTTGATGTCTGCAAGTGAAGCTGGTGTTAAATCAGTCGAGGTGTCCTGGGGAGATTAGTGATGAATTACTCTGCAGAGTCAATAGAGATTATTTATGAAGCCAGAGGGGATAGAGGGAGGCAGACTAAGTACCATATCAGAAGTTATTTGGTACTTGTTGAGCTTTAACATTGCTTGAAGATGACTCAAGCAGTTGGACTTCCATATGCTGCCACCAGATGTATGGCTGAGGGAAGAAGGAGGGAGTGTTCTCAGTAAAGATCCTTTTCCTTCCTCATCTGACCAGTGTCAGGCTCCTGTTGAACAAAAACAGGCAGTATCTGTGCTATGAATGAATGTGCTGCAGCTGAGGAAAGGGGCACTGTGTTTTCTTCTGATCACATTTACTTCCTGCGCCATGATCCCAGGATATGTGATTTAGAGAAGTGTAAGACAGAGGGAATACTGCTTAAATTCTATGCTCTTCCAAACTGAGTTACCTCTGGCAGCTGACAGGAGAGTGCCTGGATCTCAAAGCTTGTAAGAAAGTAATTGCAGGCTTTCCAATAGATACTAAAATATGATTTTTGTAGTGTAAATTTTTGGGCCATATTTCCACTTTAATTTGCTGTCTGTCCCATACAAGTTTTAGGCTCTGAGGGATGCCTCTATTAGTTTTAAATTGAAAGATTTTACGCATCTGCTTTAGGGTTCTTCTTTAATCAGTTCACCTGTTTCTGTTTAAAAGCAGCACATCTGTTTCACATTACTGCTGGCCATCTTTAAGATCTGCTGCATGGCTACGCATGAGTTTTGAAAATACAAGAAGAATCACTTGATTAACAATTCTTTGGCCAGTTATTCAGACAGTTTTTAAGTGGGAAGGTCTGTGTTTTGTGCCATGGATGCTCTTGAATTGCATCCTGTCCCAGAAGAAGAACAAGCCCATTTTGGAAGAGTAAGATTGTTCTGCTGTCAATCCTTCCATACTTGTAATTAGGTTGGTAATAATCTAGGATGCACACCTGCAGGCAGAGTGACCGTGTTACAGTCCTGTAAGTGACCAAGTTAAACTGCTTCTCGGCAAGCTTTCTGCTTTTCTCTAGTGTGGGCTAAACCATTCAAACCAGATGTTCTTCTGCTGATGGCAGGGCACAGAAGCATCCAAGAAATCAAAGTGTTTTTATAACTGTTTGTCCTTGGGGCTCTCAATTATACTTGAACAGAAGATGTTTTGGTGTGTGTTTAGTGCTGATGAATGGCAGCAAAGAGAGGAGCTTGGAATCCTTGGGCTTCCGGACAGAACAGCAAGATCAGTGATAATTTACACAACACCGTTGTGTTGATGTACCTCAAACCTGTTCGGTCCTGTTTACTGCTTCCCCAAACACAGGTAGCGGTACTTGCACTGTGTAATGGGTGATCAGTGTAGCAATTGGTCGAGTTATTTGCATGCAAAACACATGAAACTCACCCCCATTCTTTTTAACCTCCGTGAAAGTAGCCACAAACCCCCTCCACCCTGGCATTAATGGGTTGCTTTATTATGTTCTGTCTCACAGACTTTGTGCCTGTGTTGCAGGATAGGTCTAATCTGCAGACTCCAGATTCTGGAAAATAGAAAGGTGCTCTCTAAAGGAAAATAACCAACAAAACATAGCACTTCAAAAATTCTAGGCACTGAATTGTTTGGGCATGTGTATATGTGTCTCCTAGGGACCAGGCCCACAGCCACCAATTTCAGCCCTTACTGGTCACAGCATTCGATCAGTTCATGGTCTCATAGCCATGGATTTTACAATTCATTATTTAAACCAAAAGTAACCCTTCCATTTTCTGATTGAGTCTGTACAGCTTTATGGAGAACCTACTGTACTGAAGTTTGTTGTTTTGATCAAGAGTCAAACTGATAACCTGAAGTAAAAAGTTTTCAACCTTTTCATCGTAAAACTTTTAATCCTTATATCTCATCTGAGCATGGTCCAATTATGTAGCTTTTCTGGAACTTTGGTGCTTTAACTTGCTTAGCTGGTATCAGTTTGCCCTCCTGTTGAAAGAAGACATGATGACCAACTAGGAACACAGTAAGAGCAATTGGTTCAGAAATGTAATGTTTACAAGATTTCAAATGTCTGTTGATTCATATTTTAGTTTCCAGCTGTTGTATTGGGCAATATTAAAATGTTTTAAGTTTCTTAGATTAGTAATACTTCCTGTCTGTAAAAATAAAGCTTTTTATTTTGCTTTTACCTAGTTCAAAAAATATGGTTCTATCCAAATGCCAATGGCAATGTGAAATTTCAACATGGAATTTCTTATTACTGAAGACAAAAACATTTTGCCTTATGCGTTAGCCTGTCTCTTACTTATATTTGCATTTTTTTTCTTTCTACTGTTACTTAATTATATTGATTGTAAAAAGTCCATGGAGACTGTAGACTTCACTCCTCAAAATTTCTTTTTGCACTCTATTGTTTCAGTCACGAAACTGAGGTTTTCTTGTGGATAGCCTTTGCTTTATGGTTCATTTCAACTTCCCCTATTCTCCTGAAATGCCTGAGTGTCATGGGTTGGGGTTGGTGGGTTAGAATTTGTCACTTGTCCGTTTCTTTGTTGACATCTGCTCTGAGAACCACCAAGTTCATTTCAAGTATTCATCAAGCAACATCTTGGTAATCACAATTTTTGACTTCTAGTCTGCCCTGCTCTCAAGTGAAGATCTTGAGACTTTTTTTTATTGATTCTGTGTTTAGTTGTAGCTGATGACCCCTACTCATTGCACACAGGCGGTAAGGAGAGTGTAATCTTAGTACCTTAGATGACATTAAAAAGCTCTTGTTTTCAGAGCTTGTTTCACATGGGATACGAAACATGGATATGTAGATGCTGTCTGTTCCTTTGTCACCTGTCACTGCTGACAGAGTGAACTTTCTGAAGACAACCAGTCTTCTTGCAAGAAACCCTGTTTCTCAATAAGGGAATTTTCCCATTATTTGTTACTCTGTGAGATGCTTTAATATTCACAAGGTGGGATGTTTCATGAGCTCGTGGTGATAAGTCACGTGGACTTGAGAGGTTTTACTATAGCAAAAGAACTTAATGAGGGGATTATCTGGTATGGGGGAACTTGGAAGCACTTTTGATCTGTGAGGACCTGATTGTTTTTAATCATCATCTGATTTTTGATGTGTCTTTGATTAGCTGAAGAGAAGAAAAATATATGATCCATAAAATCCCTGTCTTTAGAACTGATTTGTTCATCTTACTGAATATTCTAGAACAGCAACTTCACAGTAGAGCTTGCTGTGGTTGCTTCATGCCTCTTTAGTGCAGCGTTTCAGGCTTCCTACTTTCTGAATTGCAGAGTTAAGCTTGGCTAATGATACAATGTTGATACTTTTGAAAGGCTGAAGCTGTCTAATGAAGAAATCAGACAAGCAATCTTGAGGATGGATGAACAAGAAGACCTAGCAAAAGATATGCTTGAGCAGGTGAGAAAGATTACAGTCAGATATAACTTATTTTTAGGTCCTTCACTGCCTTTTTTCAAATGGATGTATGTACTGCCTTTGCTGGTATGTCAGCAGATCTGAACTTGGCCTTGTCCTGTCAGTGGAGCTGCCCATGGGAGCATGAGAAAAGTACTTTTCCCAGTGTTGTTGAGTATACTTCTGTCATCTAACTGTATTTGTATTAAGTTTATTTCATAGGTTCTCTCTTCTTGATGCAAAATACGCGTGATTACAAGTGGTATGGGGTTTTCTTTCATATGATTCATATGATATTTCATATTTCTTTCATATGATTTTCTTTCATATGATTACAAGTGGTATGAGCTATGTTCTCTCTTTTTCCATAATTTTCCCATCTCTATATTTTCCTGTTGATTATTTGGTGTTATTGTCCCCTCCCCTTCCCTCCCTTCCCCTCCTCTCCTTTCTTTTCTCTTTCTTCTTTTCTTTTTCTTCATCTCCCTTCTCTGCCTGCAGCCTTTCCATTGGGAAGTGCCAGGAACCAGTCCATGTGGGTCAATGCCAGGACTAGAATGGATCTCACATTGAAACTAGAACAGTTAGAAAGGGAGTCAGGGACTTGCGTTCCTATCACTTGGTTGATTGTATAGCTTTTGAGGAAAAAAGCCTCACAGTTAAACTACCATTGCCTGATTTCCCCCACTTGAAGAGGGTAACAGATGATGCTTTGATCAAAAATGCATTTGATAAAATTCCTTAGGAGTGTGCAAAACGTTATAATTATGAACTGTCTAATAAATCTGATTTCTTTTTTCCATGCAGTCACAGTGTTTAATCATGCAAAAAAGCTTTTCCATTTTGGAAATGTATAGCCTACTTGTCATATTATCTGAATGCTCACAGCTGCTCCAGAAGTCACTGCAAGCTTCTGATAGTCCACACCTTTGAATATTACATATTTGCAGAGTGGAATAAAGTGTTGTGAGGCAAAGTGCTTGATATGCCTTGTGAGCAATTCATGTGGGTGTGTGCTGAGGCTATGTGCAGAGCAGTATTTATAACCATACTAAAGCACAACTACCATCAGATATGTCAAAAATCTGTCAAAATATGAGCTTTTAAGGTCAGCATATGAATAGCAGCCAGTGTCAAGCGTGTATCCAGTTGCTTGGTTATTGTTTATTGTTTCAGCAGTGTAGGGCATACCCTAGAGAGATAGATGAGGCTTTGTGTGTACTCTACGATAGGCACGATGGGTACTTCACACTGTTTGGGACACATCCTGCCTTTGTTTGCATCAATCTAAACTCTAAGTAGTGCTGTGAGAATCAAGTTCTCTTTGTACTTCCCCTTGGGTAAGTTGCAGTAGCACTTGGCCTTTAGAATTTTGAAATGGGAAATTCCCCATAGAATTAAAAATTAATCTTAATGGGGTCAGTGAAGGATAAAGACAGAACAGCAAGGAAAGGTTTCGAAAAGGTCAGTTTTGTAGACACAGCTGCACTTTTTTGAAGTTACAGTCGCTTGTCTGAGTCGCTGTAATGCTTCCCCGTGGTAGCCAAGAGATCTGAGGGCCCTCTCTCTCCATCAGGGTTTGTTTGTGCCTCTCCGTCCCTCTCTCATTTTCCTTGGACCACAAATCTCAGTGTTTGGTTTGTGTCTCTCACTCCAGCTACTGAAGTTCGTTCCTGAAAAGAGTGATACTGACCTGTTGGAGGAGCACAAACACGAAATCGAGCGCATGGCCCGGGCAGATCGTTTCCTCTTTGAAATGAGCAGGTCTGTTTGATACGTTATGGGAGAGTACATGCAGGACTTCTTGGAAGCAGCTTTAATTGTTATTGAAAATGGTTCATCTGGCACTGGGGGAGAATGCGCAAAACTGGGCCAGCATTATACCCTGCATTTGCCAGAAGCCCATGAATGTTACAAATATTTCCGTTCATGACACAAACTTTATATTGACAATAAGCACTCTGTGCATAAGGGCCTGTCCCCTGAAGACAAGCAGAAGTCTGCCTCCTCTGCCTATACTTGTTCACAGAAAGGAATTCAGATCCAAGTATCAGATGTAATGTAGCCAGGGGTCAGGATTTCATATTGATCCCTTTTTCTGTTCATCTATCTGATGTCCTCATACTCTGACCCTCTTTCTTGTTCCAGCTTTGCTACAACCCTGATGAGGATTAGCATCTTGTTCTGCTAATTGAGGTGTAGCTGGCCATCTCCCATGACTCATATTTTGAGAGTACTGGGAATTCTTCCAGCTCCTTTTCAGTTCAGATCAAAACATGACTTAAGGTCCACCATTTTCCTAACAAGGTTGATTATATAGTGTTATATGTTTGAACTATGTCCATAATCCCATGCCTAGACCTCATGGGACTGAACATCCAACCATTAGATTATATGGGGAGCATACTGGCCCTGGGTTTGAAGCATCCACTTCAGTGTTGGCTTTCCTCTGCCCTTCTTGCAGGATTGACCACTATCAGCAGCGGCTGCAAGCATTATTCTTTAAGAAGAAATTTCCAGAGAGGCTGGCAGAAGCAAAACCAAAAGTGGAAGGTATGGTTAATAAAACTTATTCTAAGAGTGGGCAGAGGGGCAGGGAATGACAGGAAAGGCTTTTCTTCAAAGGAGGTGGTGTTAACATGCATGCTATGTCTGTAAAGCCAGTGAGCCCAAGGCGTGTCCTACCCTAAGAAATGTATTCTGTCCAGCACTCTTCTTTTACCCATTGACTTAATAAAGTCAGTTTCATGATTGTTACACTGTAAATATGACTTGACAGATATGACAACATGCTATCAGGCTGTGCTGAGATGTGCCAAAAACTTTCATGGCCTTTCTGTGCAGGTCAGCCTTCCCTTCTCTCCCTCAAGTCCTGGCACCGTCCCTCTTCAAAGGGCACTTAGAATAGATGTCTCAGGATACTGATACTCTGGGAATGTGTGACCTAGAAGGAAGGGAGGTGTATGGCTTCTGTACCACATCTGTGGTTATTGCAGAGAAGAGATGAGTGCATTCTACTCTTGGTTTTGTTCATTTTTAGATGACCTCAAGCCTTCCCCCTGTTCTCACTGGCTCTATCTTCAGAGCATGAGGTCCAGAAGAACAGCCTTGATCCTATGTTCAGAGGTGCTTCCAACAAAGTAGATGTAGTGCATTTTCCTTCCAATTGTCCTGATTCTGGGTGTGTGTGGGTGCAGGAAGGACTCTACACAGTGTTGCAGCATTTGTTCTTAATGGGCATTTCAGGGTATTTCAAATTATGAATCCAAGCATGTTAAAAACAGCCACTGTGCAATAACCTGTTGTTTTTTCTCTCTTTTCAAGCCATTCTTCTGGCATCCAAAGAACTCATCCGAAGCAAGCGCTTGAGGCAACTCCTGGAGGTAGTTCTCGCCTTCGGGAATTACATGAACAAGGGCCAAAGGGGAAGTGCTTATGGCTTCAAAGTCTCCAGCCTGAACAAAATTGCAGACACCAAATCCAGCATAGACAGGTAGGGGATGAAGCCAGAAATGCATTGGTTACTGTGCATCTCTTCTCCTAGTAATGAAGAGAGGGGTTTGTTTGGTTTAAGCTCTGTAGACAATTGAAAATGATGTCTTATTTAGCACTTAAATGGTGCTTTTCACTCTAAAAGATTCCACAGCAATTAAGACTAGCTATTAACAGAGCAACCAAATTCTGCTGTTTCTCTGGATAGTGCACATCTGATGTTGAATTGTGTTTTTGCAACACTATGCAAAGATGACAAAATGTAGTATTTCACAAATAACTGAAATAAGTTTGGGGAGAAGGAGGATCTTTATGGAATTTGCCCTTTGTATCAAAGTTTTATGGCCATGTTTTTTCAAAAAAGAAAATACAAAACAAAGCTGAGCACAATTTTATGTCTCCTGTGAAACATGGCATATGTTTCTGATGCAGGACTGTCATAAACTTTCTCTCTACATATACCAATAATGGAACCACAAGGCATAGCTCAGAGAGACTGATCCTGGTTATATCTAGGGTAGATAAGGAAAACAGCTGGTTTGGGAATGTGGAGCTTACTGTTTATTGACATGGACTTCAGATCTTTATAATGTCACCCTGTTTTGCCCCATATCCCTGTACTGGTTGTGGAAATTAATCCAGCTGAGACTGGGGAGAGAATACGACTTTTGGACTCCAGCAGCACTAAGGTTTTCCTTGGAGATCTCTTATGCTGGTTCTTCCTAACTTGTACCTTCCTTGAATTTTAAGACCTGCTGAGACCATAGTTGTGGTGAAATGATTTCAGGCTGTGACAGAATGTATAATGGCAATTAAAAAAACGTAGGAAATTCATCCCTGCCTCAGAGAGTTTGAAGTAACAGAGTATTGTTTTTACTACCAAATTATCCTTTCTGTATTCCAAGGCTAACACTTGTATAGCTAGTGGTGCACTTTTTTTTGCCCTAGCTTAGCTTGGTTTGATTTTTCCATATATTAAATGTCCCATGCAGATTCTGTTCTCTCACCAGTTCCCAGATCCCAGGCTCCAGTCTGTGTGAAGCAATGGCTGTCTGCTGTCTTCCCTGTCAGTTAACCACATGACACCCACCTCAAGTAGCTGTTATGGCTGGCTGTTCTGTTTACATGCAGAATTCCTCATTTACTTTACCGATTTCTTTAAATGTTCTCCTGCATCCCTCATACATCTTAATTCTGTCTATTCCTACTTGAGCTGCCATTGGTTTTGTGTTAGTGAGCTTGACCATGGCTCATAAGCTAAGTTGTTTCATTACTGCAGTAGTATTCTTTGCAGCTTCTTCAATCTTCAGGAACCTTTTTCTCTTCTTAGTTAACTCTCAGGTTTTTTTCCCACATTGCCTCTGAGGACAGCTCCCTTCTCCCTTACAAGTTAATATCCTTTTAGTACTATTAGTTGTTTATTCTCTGAAGTATCCGGTGACAAACATATACTCTGTTATGCAATTTTCTTCTCTTTTACACCATCTACATAGATGGATAGAAGCATGCAGGTGTTTCCAGAATAAATTAAGATACGATATATTGCTTGAGGTTTTAGGAAGGATAGCTCATAAAGGACTAATTCATTTCAGTCGCTTGTACTTTCAGTAGCAGAGCTGCTAACTGCTGATATAATGTTTGTTTTGTTCAATCAAGCACATTTCCTACCCAGATATTTTTCAGTGACTTGTCACAATCCTCTCACCATCCTTTCCTTCTCATGACCATCTTCCTTCTCATTTCTCCCTTCTGTTTTTGTTATCTTTAGGAACATTACTCTCTTGCACTACTTAATTATGATATTTGAAAAGAATTATCCAGATATCCTAGATATCCAGACTGAGTTGCAGCATCTTCCAGAAGCAGCAAAAGTCAAGTAAGTCCAATGCTATTGCTTGTTCCCAGAGCTGGAATTCCCAGCGATTTTTGTTAACTTAATTATCATCATATTTTTCATTTCTGTCTTCTAAATTCACAGCCAGCCTTACAATTAAAATGTCTTTGTTGTAGATAACTAAATTAAGAGCTTTACTCAGATATGCCTGTATCTACTTTATTTCTGAATCAGACATTGTAACTAGACTGGCTGTTGTTTGTAATTCACTCACCATATGCCATGGTTGTTCATCTGAGTTGTGCTATTTTTTTCTGAGTAATTGCAGGTTTCTTCCTAAGACAGGGTCAATTAAGCACAGAGGCTACTGTAAGTCTTTTTCAAGAAGATGGTTCAAACTTTTGCACAAACCAGTCTTGCACAGAGATGTAGAAAGCATCATATTTTCAGCAAAAAAATTCAGTGGTCCGTTTCTGGAGGTGTTTGTGGGAAATGAATACAGAAGCCATCCCCCAAAATAATAACTTTTTTTTCACAAAAGCACTGCTCAAAAAATACTATGCAAATTATTTACTCAGCCATGATTCTTTGTGTAAGGAACTGGTCCAACTAATGAAAGACGGGTGGAAAATAAATGTATTTTCACGTTTAAAGGCATTTATTAAAGTTTTAGTGGTGTTTTTGAGATATAAGCTACTACTCCCCAAATACTTGGAGATGCCTGCTGACTTGGTACTTGCTAGTTATCTGGAAATTAAAGACTTATTTTTGCTTGAAGTCCTAGAAAAAAAGAAACTCCCCTTTGTACCTGATGAACAGAAATTCAGTGTAACATTTGTGTCTAGGGAAGCACATATGAACACTAGTAGTATGTTTCTATGCTCAGTTACAGTGTAAGCTTGCCCAGACTACCATATGGTAGAAGTGCAGATGGAAAAAACAATGTTTGGACTGTGAGGGAGAAAAAAAATCACATGTAAATGTACTGCTAATGGGATTTAGTAGTTATATGGTTCAGGAATCATATGCAGAGATAATCTAAGACTCTAGTAATGTGTGTGCTAAAGCTATGTTCCTTGCTTATGCGTCAGCTGATCACTGCAAGCTGGCCATATGCTCCTTGTTGAAGGGTCAGGCTCAGCTCACAGGACAGATGTTCTGAGGGCAAACCCCCATTTTCTTCCCAGGAAAATCCCAGTCTTCAGTGTGACCACAGGCAAGCAGGGTCTGCCTCATCTTACATCTCAGACAAAAAGTAGCACAGAGCACTAACAGATCCCCTTCCCCTCACTTTGAGTCATCTGGCGTGGCTGGTGCCAGAGGCCGGATACCAGACTTGATGGGCCAGTAGTCTGTGCTGCTGCACAGTTCCTGTATCCCTGTGTAACACTGCTCTTTTTGTTTTATCTGCTCTGCGTCTGTCTCCTGTGCAGCCTGGTAGAGCTGGAGAAGGAAGTCAACAACATAAAGACCGGATTGAAAGCTGTTGAAGCTGTAAGTATCTGAAGGTTTCCAAAGTGCAATACTTAAAATATCTCTCTCAGAATCAGGGGCACTATATATTTTATGATAAGATAAAGTGGGCTTTCTTTTTTCATTCCTTTCCATTCCATTCCAGAATACATTAACCAAGAAAAAACAAATAAAAGCTTCTCATGTGGAGCTCCTGCTGATGATCTTAGCAGAGTTAAGGCTAATGAAAAGCTTGTTTGATCTCAGCCTGGAGAGTAAAAGGACAGTTTGACAGTTTGGCATGGACTGAAAGAAGAAATAAAACTCTTGCTCTTTCTTGCTGAAGGATGGATGGCTGCTGAGCAAGTGTTTCACATGGGCTCTTGGAGTAGTAGTAAGCAGGTAGTGCACTGTTGCACTGTTATATGCAACCCTAACATCTATCCTGAGCACTCCTTGGAAAGGCAAAGGAAGCAGCTGAGTTGGCAAGCAAAGCAACAATGGCAGGGTTTTTCCTGCTACTAATGAAAGCCAGTTGTTGGGAATTGCATTGGGTGGCTTCTGTGCAAGGATTGCCTATCTACGAGGAACTAACACAGGACCCTCCAGTCCTTCACGTTCACCATGAGACAGACAGTGATGAGTTCATTCTTCTTTCACGTGACCTGAGTTTGCTTTGCCTCTGGGGCTACAGGAAAGGATCTTTGTCCTGTCAGTGGCCCCCAGGCTGTCTGGTTCTTGCCAGCCGTTCATCATGTCGTTAGTCAGTGATGCTCCTATGAAAAAAACTTTCCCAACCTTATTTCTGGATCACTGGGGTAATGGTGAATGCAGCAATGAGAAGAAATAGTGCTGCATACATGGAGTACAGTGTTTGGGAATTAAAAGCACCTGTAAAGGGAAGGCTGACATGGAGTTCATGACATGAAGAGAGACCCAGTTTTTGGCTGGGACAGACAATTCCCCCCTTTGAAATATGACTAGCTAATTATGTTTTGCTTTCTTGCATCAGATTATTTGTCCTTTTGCCTTTACAGATGATTTTTCTTCTTTTTTCCATACATGGGTTCCATGGGCAACCTTTCCTTCCCATACAATCACCATTTCCTGCCTCAGTCTTCTCCCTGGCATGATATTTTTCTTCTGAGAGTGCCAGCACCTCCCAGTCTGCTTCCTCAATTCGTGGTTTTCTGGCATGTAAAAAGCAGCACTATAGCAACAATAGAAGATCACTGTCAGGTGGAAGGGGGAGGAGAGGAAGGTGTGATTCTTGATTTTGTTCCAGTGTGTTCTCACCACAGCCTTGGCTTCAGTGACTGGTGTTTCTTCAAGGCCCCTTAAGAATAGGAAGCTAAAAATAGTTTCACAGTCAGATGTTCTTAAAGGTACTACTAACCATTTGCCTTCCTGGACTTGGAGCTCACTTCTTTGTAAAAATAAGATATATTCATTTTCAAGACATTCATGCAGCTGTTGCCTTTGTGTAGGATGCTCCCAGAAGGACAGCTAAGTAGTGGAAGGGAATTCTGTCAGCAGAGCCCTTCTCTTACACAGCAAGGAGATCATAACCACTGCTTGAGAAATTATTGCCATGGCTGAATCATTTCAACCCTCTAGAGAACCAGCAGCCCAGCCCACCAGGGGTAGTTCTGGCCTCTGTTGTGCTACTATGATTAGCAGAGACTTTCTAGAAAATACAGAGGAGTTTTGTTATTCTGTGGCATCGCTCTCTGGCTGATTACATAGTCATATTGGTTACTTTTGTGAGTTTTTAGGTTTTTTGTGCATTTTGGGATAATTATTCTGCAGGGAAGAATTGAATTTGATATTAAAGAGCAGACCACCTAATCTTAATTTTACTTTGAAAAATGCTGCTCTCAGTAACAGTCCCAAATGCCATAGCTTTCAACAGTGAGTAAGATGACAGAATTGTTATACTCACCTGCCTGAGGAAGGAGGGAGGAGAGGGTGGAACAACTTTCAGCTAAAATGAGATAGGGAGAGATAGGATGAAAAAATATATGCATAATTCTTAGAAGTATGTGAAGTGGCATTTCTTGTATTATTTGTAATGTTCATTTCAGAGTGATTGTAACATAGAACAATTCACTGCAAAGTGATGTACTGAGTAGTGCTCCCAGGACTGTCCCTTGGGATGTGTTAGGAAAACCAGTGGAGAAGAGGATGTAATATAAGGCAGGGGAAGTAGCACTTCTTTAATGTGGACTTTCTCTGACCAGCTGCTCATTGCTTTTCCCGCCCCTTTTCTGCCCTGTGGTCTTTCCTTGTAGTGGTTACAATCTCTTTCCAACTCACACCAGACCAGAAGAGATATCATGTCTGATTTTAGATTGTTGATGGCCAAAGTAATTCTTAGCATTCAGCAGCACTGTGTGGAGCAAATCCCAAGATGTTTCTCAGCATAGATGCTTGTAAACCTACCGATTTGGCTCTGTGAACTACTATTTTGACGACCAGTAACAGAGAGCACCCAACATGCATGTAGCTAGAGTTGCAGTCAGCACAAAAATATTTTTTTCCAAAGGGAACAGAGGGTCAGATTGTAACTTGACCTGCTGCTTCATGCTGCTTTCCCTACGGAGAAAGTAAGGCTTTATCATTCCAACTGATTATTCAGCTGAGAATAAAGATGAGGCCCAGATTATGATTTCATTGTCCTTATGAGACTGTCAACAGCACACAAGCCAAGCACAGGCATGGGAGACTGCCAGTCTCACTATACATTAGTCAGTTTGAGGCGCTCTATAGCTCTCTCTGTGCTTCAAGCATGGTGATTAAAGTAAGGGAAGCGATAGCTATGGGTAATCTTGGCTTTAAACTAAAAAACTTGAGCCAGAAAGAAAGAATATTACAGTATATTTTTTTCTTTCTGTAGGTAGCAGACAAATAGACCTTAGTTTCCTATGGTTTTCTGCATTCTTTTTTCTTTTACCATAACTCTTCTTAGCACAATAGCCCCAGTTTATAACTCTGTCATGTTTATGACATCCAAGTTAATGCTTACTGATTAGCAGGGTGCTAAAAATGTTGCACCTGGCATCTGTCTGCCTGTCCTTCAGTTGGAGAACGAATTTTGATGTCTTTTGCTGTTTAGCAGTGCTTTTCAGTGCTTCACTAGTGCTTTTCAGAGAAATGAAGGGGGAGATCTAGAGCACATTTCCCCAAGTATACAGCATTTTGATTCACCATGGGAAGAGAGGATGAAGCGAAGCTCATGACTAAAAATTCTAAATATACTTGCTATGCAGTGCTCTTTGTTGTTTGTCATTTTGCATAGGAAAAGAAATGCAGCACTTCATGTAGTTCATGCTTAAATTATAAAGTTACTTTAGAAACTCAACCCATTGATGGCTTTTTTGAGAGTGGTTGTTGTTTGAGGATAAATGGAACTGTAACTAGGACCTTCCTTCATCCCCGCTTGACCTCCCCTCTGTTGCCTAATAGGCCAAACTTCTGACTTAGTGAGAAAGTGGTTTCTGAGTTAGAGCTCTGGATGAATGTGGGAGCAGAGCATGCTCTGCAGTGAATGAAATAGATGGGCTTCCCTACTCCCTTCCTCATCAGTGAGGAATCTTTGATGCTTGCCTGTCTCTATCTCTTACTTCTCTTTCAGGAACTGGATTATCAGAAGAGACGCATGCGAGAATCAGGGGACAGGTTTGTTCCCGTCATGAGCGATTTCATCACTGTGGCCAGTTTCAGCTTCTCAGAGTTAGAAGACCTCCTCAACGAGGCTAGAGACAAGGTAAGAACTCCTTTTGAAGTGTTTAGAGTTTCACCAGCTCAATCAAAAGCATGAATCAAAATGGAAACAGCAATTTAAGGTGCTGGGACTTCAGTGGGATGTCATAGACACTGAAAACTATTTAGGCTGAAGTTTCTTACTTTTCCTAATGTGGTCTCTATCCATTTAGAACATATTTTAGGATTAAAGGAATGTTCAGTGCTCTTACCCACTTCTTTCTAATCTTCCTTAACGTTATTTTTGTGTGTCGTAGAATTGCAATGGCAGTATCCATAACAGGATACCACACTTTGCCATGGTGTTGAAGGGAATGCCTTTTAAACCATTGCTGAAAAAGGGGTCGTAGTGATAGTGGCCTCATATCTTTTTACCTTCTGCTTCTGACTACATCCCACTCTGCTCATTCAGCTGAGCACATCTCTTTCCTTTAAAAATGCACCTCTGGGTACTTTGATGTCCTGGTTTCAGCTGGGATAGAGTTAATTTTCTTCTTAGTAGCTGGTACAGTGCTATACCAGATATGCCTGATCTTTTCCACTGATGCTTCCCTGTTACTGGGTGTATTTCAGTACAAAGATAGAAACCCCAAACATGTGTGCTTTGTCTGACATTCTTGGGTTCTTCTTAAACACACCAAGAACCATGTGCGTGTTATTCTTCAGGTGCTGCTGCAATCATTTTGTTCTTTCATTGCCTGCATCTCCATTACCAGATTGGTACAACTATGGAGGTGATTGGTACAGCTAAGGAGGTGCTTGTTCTTTGCTGATGGCTGGAATCTGGCACTAATCCCTCTGTCTCTCAGCTGAATGAGGAAGAATTTATATGAAAAGATCATAAGCATATGAAAATGTTTAGAGAAGAGCAAGTTCTAAAGTAAATTATATGTAATGGCAAATCTGCCCTTGTTGGCTGGCATGTTAAAAGTGCTTGGCTTTATGAAGCAAATATGTTATTTCTTTTGGATTGAATTGTTTCCACTCTGGTGTCAGTCCTTGTAGTGTGAAGGGACCTATTGCATTACTAATCAAAGCTGTGCTGTTGGATCAGCAGGCCTTAGATTTTGAAAATATAGGCTGAGGATCTGGACAGTAAGACTCCTCACTCCTCCAGTTCCTCTGCAGTAATGTCATTTTGTGATTCAAAAGCATTTCCTTGCTGTGGAGATAAACTTGGTAATAGTCACTTGAAGCTGCAAACCCAGGAGCTACTGGCTGTCAGCGAGGGCTGCCCTGGCAAATGCCAGGGGGGCAGTAGTTATTGCAAGACTCAGAGGGCAAAGCTGAGCAGCCTAACACCACTAATGTAAAAAAATTCTGGGGAGAATAACATGACTAATTTTTTTCATAGAATCATAGAATGGTTTGAGTTGGAAGGGACCTTAAAGATCATTTAGTTCCAACCTCCTTCCCCCAGCCATGGGCAGGGACACCTTCCTCTAAACTGGGTTGCTCAGAGCCCCATCCAGCCTGGCTCTGAACACTTCTATTTTTCGTTGTTGTCATGTTGCTCAAGAAGATTCAAACTACTTCCAGTATGATAAAGTTCACACCATACTGCTTTATAAACACAAAAAAATATTTTACATTCTGTGACCCCACTAAATTTACTGAGAAAAACCTGGTTTTCTATGGTTTGGGGGTCTCTGTATTATGACTGGGTAAATTTTTCAACTCGATTATAGTTAGGCACACATTTCTGGAAGGATATTCACTCTGTCCGTGGCTTAGACTGCATGCTTCTGGTTTGGTGTTAAAGACGGTGGTATTCCTTTCTTTTTGGCACACTAGGAAAAAAGTCCAATGCAGATTCTTTGCAAGTTCAGTTGGGGATTAAAAACTGGCAAGTGATACATGTCCAGCACAGCAATGCAACTTTTCTTGATCAGGCACTTGCAGGAAAAATGCCATTCTTTTGCTTTAAAAATAACCAGAGAAACTCCCTACAGACGGACCAGTATGTCTGGAAGTTGTTGCACGCTTTTTTAGACATAGCCAACATAAAGCACTCAACATAAAGAGATGTTTTATTTTAATGACTATAACATGCTTAGGAAACATTACTCTACCTTCTCCTCACACACCCTTACTATGTTTGAACACACACCATTCCAACTTTTGCTCAACCTATGGCTTTGGTTCTTGCACTGGCAAAAAGCTACTTTTGGACTCCTGTAAAGGAACTGTCTGTCCTTACCAATGTTGAGCTATTTCTCATGTTTGCTTCATATTATTTTGGCCCTTTCTTCTTCCTCTTTTTCCTCTTTTTTCTTAAAAAAGAAAAAGAAAAAAAAAAGGAAAAAGAAAGCTGGAAATTTTCAACAAACCAGATGTGCTTTGCAAGGCTTATAACATCTTCCAACCTCAATGGGCTCTCTGTGCTTGTTGAATCACAAGCTTTTTTTTTACCATGGAAACCTACTAGAACTAGCCAATTAAAGGAAGAGAGTGACCCAGATATCTGATTATGCTGTTCTTTTTTGATTTCTCAAAGCAAAGAAAATTGAGCAAAAAAGGACAGGGAGGACTTTGAAAAATATCCTAAAAATCCTAGGAAGAACTCATCTGACTCACAGGTTTATTAATAATAATGAAGCCCAAGTTTTAACAGCTGGAGTTCTAAAGTCTTTCTAAATATAGATATAGCTAATTGATTACCGTGACTTAATCAGAGCCATGTTTCCTCAGCTGGGATTTAAAACAATATAACTTATCTTTTCAAACCTAGGAAGTTTTTTATTTTTTTTTAATTTTTTCAGTATTAGCAAAGTAATTTCTTTAGTTATGGAAAAAATCCATTACCAAGGTGTGGTGCTGACCTTCTCAGCAGATGATAGTTTTCACAATCCCATGCAGTACTTTTTTTGGCCTTTTTGCTTAAACAGAACCATTCATAGTCAGTGGCCATAGGGAGGAAGTGATATTTTAAATTTAAAGGGACGGGTTGTCAGATGCAGGCATCCATGTTTGCAGAGGAAGCCTTGTAACTGTACTCATCTTCATGCAGTAAACAGATGGCTTGCTTAAGAACTGATTGAAAACTTAGAACAACTCTTTAAACAGGCTTTCTAACACAGATGGTTCTTGTTCTTTTTGTGTTTTTCTCACTTTCAATACCACTTTATAAGGGAATATATAGATTAGATCAAGGGATAATGTTTTCTGCCATTTCCCATAAACTGGAAAGTGGGGGCAGGAGAAAGTGAAACTCTGCCCTGGAATCCTTCACCAATTTTTATGTGTTTGAACAGATGAAAAATTGACTTTTTTACGTAAGAAAGAAGGGGTTGAATTTTGTTCATGAAAATTTTTCTCTGTGTTTCCTATGAGGAAGCAATGAAAATGCCCAAGCAGAGGAACATTAACCTCCCATGGTATGAATTTTATTTTTGTACTTGAAAAAGGTGACACTTGCCCTATATGAAGATTTACTACGTATTTAAATATTGACAGGTATGAACTTAGATTACTAGGGTGCCTCAGAACTGTTCTGCTTTGTGCTTGGTTTATAACAAACCTGGTTTTAAAATATTTTGGATCTTTAGGAATACAAAGTCTGCTTAGTCAGATATTGCCATTCCTGTGCTGAATGTCAAACTTAAGCCTCTCTGTAGAGACACTGTGGAGATCACTGCCTAGGCAAGGTAGGTAGGAAAAGTGTCCATTCCCAGTCTTTCTGATGACAGTTCCTCTCAACCAAGATGTTTATCACGATGGAGAAAGGAGTTCAGAAACTGGATATACATTTCATAAGCTTAGCACCTATAGTAACTCTTTTGAAGAACAGGAAGACAGTGAAAGGCAAAATCCATTTAAGAAAATAGTCATTAATGGCAGAACGCTATGAAGCTCAAAGAAATACTCTAGTCCAAGTGCCAGTTACAGGCTGTGACTTCAGTTGTGCATTATGGGGACTGATGTTTTTTGTCAGCCACTGGGGTAATGAATAAGGAGTGTATCAGGACAGAGAGTGAGGAAGTCAACACGAGGTAGGTTACAAAAGGCACCACAGCCTGCTGTCAGAAATAGCCAATTGGTAAATAAATCACATAGCTGTTGTACAGTAACTTAGAACTTCAGAAGCTGCAGTGCACGTTGGCATCTAATATATGATAAACGTTTAGAGCACCTCCAACTTGATTTTGGGGCTACCAGCATCACTGTTGAACTCCTGGGAGAATCGTTTAAGAGCATTTAGGCTCAAGAAGAGCTGGGCCCAGCACTGCCTGAAACTGGCAGGGCTCTTCTGAATCTATCCCATAAAGAGAACAGACATTTATTTGAACTGCCTCAGTAGAGAATTGGTGTCTTCATAACAGCAAACTCGAGATTACTTGTCTGGGGAATACAGCTCATGTTCCATGGCTACATGGTATAATTCATTTGTGTATTGGCTCCTCCCGCAACAGCAGAAGCACAGACAGCAGGAAATTTTTATCATGGCTGTTTTTCCTCCTCCTCATAGAGCCCCATTCCTGCCGGTTCCAGAGGTCTTCTGCCACTGTTTAACATTTCACTGGCAAGCACAGCAGAGTTTGTGTGCTGCTGTCCTGCTTTCCCTCTCCTTGCTAAAATGGCTTTTTAAAATAAACAACTGTCTAAACGATTTGCTTTGGCAAGAGGATAAATTCAGTGGAAAGTTTGGCAGAGGAAGCAGAACTGGCACTGAGCTTGTGGACCTGTTTTATCATGGAGCTTGGGGGCCCTTACGGTGTGGAAATGAATTTTTTAATGAAAAAAAGATATACCATTTGGTTTTACAATGGAAAACCTGCTGAAACACAGTTTTCCATTTTGCTTTTGTCCATGTCATCTGTCCCCAAATGACTTTAGGAGTAAGCAAGTTTTAGCCCTTGTTCCACAATATTACAGCATATCACAAAATTCTGGGAAGCATTTTGCACGTAAGAGGACTTTGCTATAGATTTCATAATTGTGCACGAGAGAAGGTGCTGTTTGGCAGGGAATCTGCCCATGCAATACCCAAGTGATTAGTACAGGGTAACACAAATCCTGTGACAGAGAGCAGAAGAGAGGGCTGGAATCCAAAGCACTTTGGTCTGTGCCACACTGCCTGGTAACGCCCGGACTGATGCAGGCAGTGTTATTTTAGTCACTGTGGGCAGGTAGGAGCCTGGGCTGTGTAACAGCATTGGGGAGGCTGTCTCCAGCAGCTCACTGACCCTCATCCCAGTACTGGTGCTTTGGAAAAGCACATGTGGTTGCAGAACCAGAGCTATGGAGAAGCAGAGTAGTAATAAAGCCAGAGGGGTCTGTTGTAGTTTAAACAGTGAAAAAACAGCACGTCTCTCTTTACAATAGTGCACTAAATGGATGCAGTGCCCTGCAGATGTGAACAACTGATTTTTTGCCATTTGCTATATCAGATTAGTGGGGCGACGCTTTCTGTTCTGTAATGAATGGAGAATGCAAGGCTTGGAAAGGAATAATTAGTTCCCAAGCCACATCATGGGCAGAGCTGGCAGCAGAAGCTGGATCTCCTGACTTGCCTTCCTCTGCTCAGTCAGCGTTTTTTTCCAGAGGGGCTAGGGAAAGAAGGAAAATGTTTATTTCAGTGAACTGCAGATTTTTC
Source organism: Climacteris rufus (assembly GCA_013398175.1). NCBI lineage: Eukaryota > Metazoa > Chordata > Aves > Passeriformes > Climacteridae > Climacteris > Climacteris rufus. The sequence goes on along the minus strand of VZRZ01008477.1, from coordinate 463,369 downwards.
CTTTTGTAGTTATTTTAGTACATTTAACTCACAGATCTTTTGCTTTTTGTCTTTCAGTGCTTTACAGTAAGTGATTGTGACCTGCAAAGGCCTGTGTTACAGGGCACCAACGACAGGCTGTTGTCAGCCTCCTTGCTGGTGCTTAGAGACCACAACACCTTAGATACATGACTGTCTCTGGAAGGCTTCCAGGCTGCTGGGTCTTTCCAGCACAGCAACACAGTCCCTCCTCTGAATGGGAGCAGGTAGACAGTGGCAAAAGCCCTTCTTGCCAGTGTGACAGGAACTAGCTGGTGCTAGTAGTTGGGTAACAGGCCATGTGAAGAGCATTTGCAGACAACACCACCCTCTAAAGGAGACTTCCATGTATGTAGGATCCAAGAGCCCTGGGCAAGGAACCCGTGCCTTTTCAACCTTCAGCTTCCTTAAGAAACCAGGAAACCCCTGGCTGACATTGATGGGCTCAAACCAGCTCATGTCTCTGTGCCCCCTCACTCATCTTTGCTGAGCACAAGAGGAACACGGGGGATGGAGGCAGTGCATCGCAAGGTGCAACAGCCATTTCCTGTGGGCTGCCCCTCGACTTCAGGCTTCACAGCAGTTGGACAAGCCTTCCTTCTAGCTGGCAGCTCTAGTCCCTGCTTTTACTTCTTGCCTTATTTTCAATTTTCACAGGAGTTAATGACAATTAAATTAAGTGGAAAGAGATTCCAGGTAGCACATCCCCTGTGAGCAGTGCACTTCAGGTGCTCTGTATGTTCAAGCAGTGGTGGCAATGCCTGTGGCCTGGCACTTCCCTGCCTCCCTAGCTGATTGTCACACTGGAGCAAGCAAAACAAGAAAATAGAGCACATGGAGATACTTTATCTCTCTGTGGTATTTACAGCCTGTATTCTCTCTGCTGAAGAGCTGGTGCTGATTCAGTGTGGGTTACTGTAGACTGCTGCACTTTCCTAATATTCAAACAGCCTATGTGTATATTATATATAGATAAAATTAAAGAGAGGGGTGAGGAGAGAGTGTAGGTGTGCATGTCTTCAGAGGTTTCAGAGAAAAGGACTTAAACGTAGAAGTAACCTGTTGCTGTTTCTATGTACTGTTTCCTTCAAGTCCTGCCATGTTTGGTAGCTCAAAGCAACTTGCATTTCTTCCAACACTTTTTTTTCCCGAGATTCTTTGAGTTTCTTTGTTTGTTTCTGGCTGAGAACACAGACTTTTTAAAGAAAAAAAGAATCTATTGCTTCAAACTGCTTTGTGGGCCTGGCAGGGAAAGCGGAGAATGGGAGATGCTGAATCTCTCAGGCTGTGCCAGAAGGAAGCTGCTTTCCTTGGAGATTTCCTCCCCCTGCAGTTGACTGGGAGACATTGTTTATGCTTTACCTGGTACAAGGCCAGAAGGGTTTATAATACCTGCTTCCAAACTCATTTTGTGCTTGAGATCAGAGCCTGGACTGTTCTTAGCGTCTTTTCCATTCTGCAAGAGCACCCACATAAGGAAAGGGAAACTGGGCTGTGTTACTATGAACTGAACACACATAGGAGAGAGTTTGAAAACAATCCATAGCCTAGGAGAGTCTGGATTTGGTTCAGTAAACATTGAGGTCTGTAAGGATGCTCTGCTGCTCTGTGCTGATGTGCTAAAGTGCAAGCAGGAAATGCTAGGGAAGCTGGGCATCAGGGCAAGTACTGTCAGGAGTGTTTCTGGGGCTGCCTGTTGCAATGCAGAGGTGTGTGAGTGAAGGTGGCTGATACAGTTTTTGAATGTGTGTCCTTACACCACATTTACTGTACACATGTGTACACCCTGTTGACAGACTATATGTGCTTGCATTTGAGTGCATTTTGATGAGTAACAAGGCATGCTTGGGAGTGTGAGAGTGCAAAGTACTGTACTGCAGGACTGATGTCCAAGAGCCAGAGGTTACTGTGAATTTACCATATGCCAATCAGGACTGCCCTGTGACTGAAGTCCTGCCAGTTGGCTGTCTCTGTATGTGTCCTGCAGCCTCAACATTTGCCTTTTAAAATCAAAACCAGTTGTGATGTATTCACTCTCTTTTAAGTCTGCCCAGGAGCCCTGGCTGCTTTCCTTGCCCCTCTCTCATGCCTTGTCTGTGTATAGTCTCCTCTCTGCCGGGCAACACCCTGACTCAGAGGACTCCAGAGAGATGGATGACATGGCAAAAGGTTTCTGAGAGGACAGACTGTAACTTTATTGCAAAAAAATTTTAACTCCAGGCATTTAAAAAGTGGATTTGAAGGGAATATGGAAGGGGAAAGTATGGACTAAAACTACTTGTTTCCCCAGCTAGCTCACTGTCTTCTGTGCTCTGGCTGTCCCACAGCTGCAGCTGAGATGTGGCCACAGTGTCATCCTCTGACATTCCTCTTCTGCCCTCAGGAACTAAACATGTTTTTTTGCATAAGTAGACAGTTAGTCTCTCTGTCTCTCTCCAGCACAATTGCTGCATGTCACCCAAAGGATATCCAGGAGAGCAGATTCTTCAGGGATAGAGGCACCTGCCTTAAGGAGAAGCACTTCTGTTGCTGGGGATGGTTTCTACTCTTGCTGCATGAATGCTCAGAGGGTATTGAATTACATGTGTGGTTACTCATAAGCTATCTTTGCTGTCTTCATCAAACTGCCCGCTTAATTATGGCTCTTGTGTTTTCTGCCCCCTTGACAGTATGCCAAGGCACTGAAGCATTTTGGAGAGAGCGAGGGCAAGATGCAGCCAGACGAATTTTTTGGCATCTTCGACACTTTCTTACAGTCATTTGCAGAGGCCAAGCAAGATCTGGAGAATATGAGGAAGAAAAAGGAAGAGGAGGAGCGCAGGGCACGCATGGAGGCCATGGTGAGGATCTGTGCACAGGAAGATGTTTCCTTCCCTCACCTTTTCATGTCTTGAGAGAAATTCCAGTGCTCATGTCCTGTCACTGTTTTATGTTCTTCTCCCTGACACCTCTCTTTGGAATCACTCTCTTTTCAAATGATGACAATTTTCCTGCTGTCTGTCTTGTCAGCTCTCAAGGACCTATTGTTTGGCTCCCAAATTACCCTCTCTTGGATTCAGATACCACATCTAGCCCAGGCAATTTGCCTTGGCACTTTGTGGGATCGTGTTGCCCCTGCCCTGTGCCAGACTCCTGCTTCAGGGCTGCAAGCAAAGAAGCCAGATTTCCCTCAGTCCTGCCAAGCTGGTCAGCTTCCAGTCAGACTCCATCATCATCTGCTGCATGCCTGTCATCTGACAGCACACAGTGACACAGCAAATGCTCTGGCACCTGCTGCAGCCCACACCGACTGTATTTCCCTCAGGCCAGCCTTAATGCCTTGATTGCTAGGGCCACATCTGGCCTTGACGTGGCAGGAGAGCTTTTTGTGGATTTTGCTGCTGGGAGACAGATGTGTGTGTCCCCAGGGGTTCGTGTGAACCAGCCTCCCCCTCTAACTTCAGCCTCTGCACTGCCTGAGAACTCGGCAGTCCCCTGCCTCCTTCCCCCCTGCCGGCGCCTTAACCCTGGCTGCCGCCATGGCCCCAGGCCACGCTGTGGGGAGTTGCTGATTTAATGTTTGCTGAGCCAAAAGCACTGGTTTGTGCCTTTCAGAAGAGGAGAGAGGTAAAACACCAGGATGCCAGTGCCTTACTGTTAGACACAGGGATAAAATGCCAGGACATAGGCTCAAGTTTCCTCTCAGCCAGCCTGAAAAATGCAGGAGACTGGTGTTAAAGCAGTTCCATAGGCCTAATACGCTGTGAGGGAGGACAGTCTGCTTATGGAAAGAGCCTTCCTACAACTTGAGGCTAGTGTGCAGAGTGAGCAACCTGCTTCCTGACAGACACCACCATCCTTGCCATTTCTACTGATTTTGGAGCTGAGCAGTGGAGAGGGATAACCAAGCTCCTTGGAGCTAGGGGAGACCAAGGGCATCACACTGACAGGTGGATGTATCCAATATAAAATCAGCAGGTTTGTTTCATTGCTCTTTGTATTTATAACCAGTTTCTCTTTCCAGAGTTGGGACAATGTGTCTCCATCTTCCCAGCACTGCCTCCATCCAAACATGAACTGTTTTGTGTATAGGGATTCAATTAATGTTTTGATATCTCACACAATTTTCATTCTCCAATGTGTTACGGCTTTCTGTATTTTTCCTTTCTTCTTTTTCCCCTTCTACAGGACTTCAACCTTTCTGCATGTCAATTTAGCTAGCTATGCCCGAAGTGCAAAGTTGTTTGTGACTGTTGTGTACAGACACATCCAAACTACTAAGTCAGGTACAGTCAGCATGGTAGGTGCTGCTGCACTAAGGTCACTAAGCCGGATCCCAGGAGCTGGGGAATGATCTATGCCAGCATCACTTGGAAACTGTCATTTGGCACAGCTACTGTGCTGGTACTATCCTGCTGTAAAATTAGTGCAAAACAGCAGCAGCATAGACAGATGTGTCCTCTTGCTGCCAGGTGATAGTGCTTTGTGACGCAGACATATGATGCTACTCATTCCTCATTTCTCCTGCTTTCTGCTTGCCTATGTAGAAGGGAAGCCCTGCAGGGCCTCTGGTTGCTCTTGGCACACGTCATGGCCTTGTGGATAACCTCCTGCTCTTTTTTTGTTCTTAATCTGTGCATTTTATCTGCTTGGCAGTGTACCTAGTGACCTGACATCTTGGTTAGCTAATCCTAAAGCTCTGTGTTTTTCTCCACAGCTAAAAGAACAAAGGGAAAAAGAGAGGCGACAAAAGAAAGCAAAAGCTGGAAGCATCTCTGAAGAGAGTGGGGAGTTTGATGACCTGGTATCAGCATTAAGGTCGGGTGAAGTCTTTGACAAAGACTTATCCAAGCTCAAGCGTAACCGCAAGCGTTCAGGGAACCAAGGCTTAGAGACAAGCCGTGAGCGGGTGGTGACAAAGCTAAATTATTAATTACAAGAGGAAGAAAATTAATCAACCAAAAGAAGGTGATGAAAAAGTGCAAAACAAGGAAGATGAATGTGTGTGATGGCGCCTGGCTGACAGCTGCCCCAAAGGATTTCTTTGGTCTGCAACTAGAGACGTTACCTTTCCATGACCAGCTTTTTTCTCATCCCTCTTCTGTGCTCCTAATTTGAACCATTATAAAAGTGCCTCTGTGGAGCCAACAGGGCCTGTGACTGGGCCATGCAGAGCTGACAGATTTGCTTCTGGGAGTTTGTTGTGTCATCAGAGGTTTCATGGTGATGACAGAAAGTACTTGGGCCTTGTAGACAGCCTCACAGCTGGAACAAGATAATTTTCTGTGTGCCAAAGTGAAAACTAGTCATGATCTCCCATCTTGCTGATAACGAGGAAGACTAGCTTCAGAGCAGCTCTGTAAACAGCTGTCACTTCTTCAGGATCTAAACTGGCCTTCAGGGGTTTGTTGAGATGTGGTTCTCGAAGTTTCCAATTCACTTCTAGAACTGGATTTTATAAGCCATTGATTAGCACCTGAAAAATGCATTTAAGCTCATGTCCTGTATAGTATTTTTGTGTGGCCTACACTGTCCAAAGCAAGTGATGCTTAGAAGGAAGTCTCCAGTTTCTGTAACAAAATGAAATTCAAGAATCAGGATCAACATACAATAACTTGCAAAAGTCTTTTGGATTATGCTTTTCTAAAAAGAGTTTTCTGGAATTTCTTAGTGGTTGAGTCTCAAAGCTATGAAATGCATCTTCTTGGAAAGAAGCTTTGACTTTCTTTAGAAAACTAAGCCACTGCCAGGTTGGGATTACAAGTAGATGACTGTAGAGCCTGTTGTCATTGCTGGAGACTGGTAGGGAATCAGTAGAAAATTTCTTATCTGTTTGTGCAAGATTTCTTAGTGCAGCCCAGTGGAAATTGGGAGCTCCCTGGTATCATCTGCAGGTCTCCAGTAGCAAAAAGCAAACAGGTTCATTTCCTGCCAGAAGTGAGATTTCTTTCCCACCTCATGCTAGCTGTGATTGCTGTTGGCATGAACTGGTCTTCCTGTCTAACAGTCTGACCTCCACACACCCCACTCCTGCCAAGGGGAATCATGTCATTCAGTAAGATATGAATGGTGTCAACAGCGAGTCTTGGAGCACACAGACTTTTTCAGTTTGAAGAAATCACTGGGGATGAACCAAGGGTGAGCCCCATAATGAAAGTTGAGAGTTTTTCCAGGAGGGCACAAAACTGTGTAAGCCAAGCAGACTTTGGATTTGGGTTAATTCAGAAGAAACAAATAAATTTGTAGTGAAGTTACATGAGTGAAATATATAAACAGAAAAGCAAAGTACCCAAGAAGACGCTTGAATTCTGTGTGTCTTCATGGTTCTTGGAAAGGGATTAGATTGGTGTGGGCTGTCATGGCCTTTTTTTTTACCTTTTTTTTTCTTTTTTTGTTATCTTCCCTGGAGAAGGCAAAGAGGAGAAGAAAGAATGGTGATGGATTCTTCCTCTTAGACAGGAAGAAGAGAGACAACATTTGAGAAGAGGAACCCACCATCTACAAACTGCTGCATTAGTCAACAGCACAAAATGTCAAGGAATCCCAGGGAAGCGAAAAATGCTCTATTTGTCACTTTAATCATTTGGTTTGATTTTTTCTCTGAATGTCACTTAACCTCAGGCTCTGCACTGAGTCTGCAGAACAGAACTTCCTCTGCAATGCACGCTGCCTGATCAGTATTACACACTACAATATTGGAGAAGCAAACTGTAGTGGTTTTCTGAACACTTTGAGAGTTAAATAATTATGTAAAATATGGAGAGAAGCAAAAAAGTCAGAATTGTTAAACTCTGATGTTTCACTGTTTACTGAATTTTGAGTCTCCCACCCCAGAATTTTCCTATTTACGACATTCCAGACTGCCGCGCCTCTGTATAATACTCATCGTAAAGAGCTGGTATCTTACAAGAGCTGGGTGCATTCTCCTCCCTTACTATCCCCACTCCCCTTCTGGGATTAGCTATTAACAGCAATGCCTATTGCAGTGGACACAAGCACCTTGTAGAAGAAAGACTATTTCATAAAGGTTTTTGAAAGTTTAAGAAAAAATCTCACTTTTTTAAGCATTTTTATTTTAAATTACAAAATGGATTTTTAGAAATGTCTCTTGTAAATTATATTAACAAGCTCCTTGCTGCTCCCTGAAGTAGACTTGCTATATATCCCAGCCCTTTTGTTTGTCTTGTTTTAAAGCATGCCATGTAACCTATGTAATGTAAGCCATATGAGAGGTGGTAATATGTGCCAAATTGGTATACAGTTGAGTTTAGATTTGAATAATCCCTGAATTCCAAAGATAATGCTTTTAGGGATTAGAACATTGTAGGGTTTTTTTCCCCCCTCTTTGTTCTCCCTGGGTTTAGGACTCACCCAGAACTTCAGGTGTAGTGCCAAGGTCAGTCCTGGTGCAAGATGATGTGACTCATAGCTCTGTGCAAGTACAGCTGCTTGCTTGCTCCCCAGGTACTTGTTTGCTAAGGCAGACTGTCAGCATGGCAGAGCTGTCAGAGAAGAAACACCTCAGGGCAAACCCTTTGAATATAAATACAGCATTTCCCCTGCCCCGGTATTTGTCAAACCAGGTTTGTGCTGTGCTTTTTGAAACTGAAGTCACTTCGCCAGGCCACAAATGTAGCAAATGCAGAGAGAGTGATAAGCCCTCTGTCCCTTTATGTACACAGTTCAGCCCTGATTTAAAGAGAGCCTGTATGATGGTATGTGGCAGTACTCCAGCCACGCTGAGAGTCAAAAAAAGCTTTTGCCACCTCTTTGACTCATACATAAATAATAAGAGATTGTGCAACTCCTGTAAATCAGATGTGGGGATGGACAGAAAGCTTGGAGTCATGCCCCTGATTCAATGCAGCTCGATTTTCTCAGCACTCCAGTGCTGCAGGCTCCTGTTCTGAATCTGTGATGGTGGCCAAAAGTTTCATTCAGCGTGCTGGACAGTCCCCCTGGCTCCGTGGTGAAAGTTCATAAAGAACGTTTTGGAAAAGCTCAGTTTCACACTGAGGCAAGCAGTATTTTCATACAAGTGGTGACGAGCAAAGGCCCATTAATACATCTGCTGTATGAGATGAGGTTACCCACACAGACGATAAGGGAAAAATTGTCTCTGCTGTAGGGCCTAGCATCAGATTCTTGCTGAAGCCAAGTTTGTCCTTCCTTCTCATCTCTTGGGTACTGTAAGTGCATCTAATATCTGTTCTTCTTCAGCAGTTGTAGTAGTTGCTAAGTGCTGAAGGAGAAAGGAAAATCTTGCTCCTGAGTAGATATAGGAAGTGGTCTGAGGCCTAACATTGCTGGAGAAGCTGGAGAAGAGCTAGAATCTGCTGTTGCCCTTGCACCTGTGCCTAGCATGAGCATTTTAAGAGAAGTCACTCTGCTTTTGGAAATAAATGGAGGAGGAGGAGATGTGAGAAGGAAGGGTATAATTGAGGGCTTGTTCTGCTTCCTGCAGAAATATAGTAATTGCTAACTTTATTGTGAAGTTCCTCGTACCTAGAAGAGGTACTTTCTAACTCTCTAGACTTTGTCCCTAGAGGTCTAGTGCTCATTCATTACCCCTGTGTCTCTGCATTGTTGCTACATAAGTTGTATTAGGATGATCCCAGAAAAAAACTGAAGACTTTCTCCCCCTCCCACTTGCTTTGAACTGAGTCACTTTTCTCAGTCAATCATGTTGATTGCAACAAGGCAAAGTGACTTCATGCTCTGTAGCACAGCTATTGTCCAAGCACCAGTTCCCTACAGGAGCAGAAATTCAGGGCTGAGAGACTTCCTCACTAGGGAAATGACCTGGATGTCTTTCAGAAGCATTTCTGTAATGTGTTCACGATGTTTGAGGAAGGGAAAGGAATCATGAGGGATCCTGATGGGAGACTGTGGGGCACATGTTTCCATAATGATCAGCCCCACTGGCTAAATCTTTCCTCTTCTTTAGGAAAGATCACACTTTGAGCTGGGTTGCACGGGAGAAGCTTGTGTCAGGAGTTTCCATGAGGGAAAAGGAGATCCGTTGTACAGTAGATGATGTACATGATACATGCAGTTTCGTTTCTAGGTTGGTTGTTTTGGGGTTTGTTTGTTTGTTTGTTTGGGGGTTAAATGATTTTAAAAAAAAAGGTTTTAGGAATCTCTAAGGGGAACCTGTAAATCTGACACCTCTATTTATTTTGCCTTATTTTAGTTTGCTATGTTTGTATGTATACACTGCATTACAGCAAAGACTATTGAGACCGTGCCAGGGCATTACACCGGCTGGACAGCTGGCTTGGCTCCTGCAAGATGAGCCAGGCAAGGGCACGCATGTGAGCAGTCTTGGTGTGGGAAGGGAGGGGAGGAAAAAAACCTTTCTTTTGGCTTTTGTCATATTACTCTGCCCCTGGTGATCCTGGTTCTGGGAAAGGACCCATTTCAAAGCGTGTCGTGAACTGATAGAGGTTGATTATTTTAGAACATTTTTACAGAAGCTGTTTGTTTTTCATCATGAGTCAGAGTGAGAAGATTGAGAAGAGTTAAGGTGCACAGTTGCTCCCTCTAACTTCATCCTTCCACACAAATTCTGTCCATAATGCCAGAGAAACTTGGCTGGATGGTCAAAAGTAGTTCATGCCCTTTAACTTCTCACCAGAATTAATGCACTAGTGAGACAGATTGGGACAGTTATCCTTCCTCAGAGCTAATATTCCTTCCTACCTTCATGGCCAAAGAAGGATTTCATCTACTTTCCCTCTCTCCTCCACCCCACCTCCCCAGGTTACCCTGGGTAAACAAAATCATTCTACTGATTGGTTTTCTACCTGTGGAGTCTCCAGTAATTACGAGGTGTTTGGCCATGGCTCCTTGGTTTCTGTACTTGACATAGGAGATTTCTGATTGCCTGCCATCCAAACAGGTAGTCTCCATTGGCCACCCTTAGTTTCTGTTATAAAGGTAGAAGGGGCCAACCTGGATAATACAATTTGGCCAACTGAAAATATAGAATTTATATATTTATTTAAATAATGTGTGAAAAAGCTAGCTACTACTCTAAGTAGTAGTTCTGATGACCAGTATTTCCTGAAGTTGGCCAGATTTGCTCGCTGTACCTGCTGAGAAGGATGCCATGAGTCATGGTGTTTTTGCACCGCATTTCATGAAAGAGTCTGGATGGTTCCAAACCAGTCTTCTGTTATGGGTGCTAATGTAGAATAGACCCACAGTAAACAGTTCAAGTTGCTCTGATTTTACATCAGCATAATTCAAAGTGGGATCTGGATTAAAACTCTCCTTTAGACAGTTTTGTCTCTTTACAAGGTATTCTACACAGCTCATGTAGGTCCTTTCAGCTGCTCCCACTAGGAGCTCTGACCCAAGAGACCTAGAGAAGCCTCTATGACAAGCCATTTCCCCCTTCCTGCTTGCCCTCAAACAGGCCCTTTAAAACTCTCTGCAGTTTTTAGAATTGTGAGGGAATGTTCGGTACCTGAGCCGTTCTGCGCTCAACCCCTCCCTTCCAAACCATCCCCACCTCCAGTTGTTCTGCTCCCCTGCAAGCCTGCTCAGCTTGAAACTTGCAGGTCACTTCGGGAGGTATCCCTGCCTGCCAAGCTAGAAAGTACAGTGCTGCTTACTGAAGTGGGAGGTTGTGTGCTGCTGTAATGCCTTGGCATATCCTCATTTCTTAGTCAGTTTAAGACTATAAGTGAATTAAATGTACAAATCCTGTAGTGTCCTTTTTATCTGTATCTTTTTATAAGAATATACTGTAATACTAAAAAACAAAAGCAAAAAAAATTAAAGATATATTGCCCCCACTGCGTCTCTCTACATTTCTTTGTAGTTTCGTTTTCTGCACATTTTGCTGGAAAGTCTGAAAGGTCAGTCAGGGTCTGGGTGCAGTTTTTTGTTAAGCTCTGGGTCTTTGGTCAAGAGCAGTGCAGCTCTTTAGGTGACGTTGTCACTGCAGAGCTGGTGAGAAACTTCACAGGTTATTCTGGCGGAACAGGGAACACAGTGAAACACAAGCACGTCCTCCCCACGCTGTGCAATGGTAAAGGGCTGATCATGGAGCCACCAGGTTACTGTATCCAAGGGTCCTCTTAAAAAAGTCTCTCTCATGCCTCTTTCTGAACAACATCCAAGGGTACACTGGAGTTCACTTAAAAACAAAACAAAAAAAAAATGAGATGGTCCTGATATCTAAGAGTTCATAATCCATTGTTGGGACATGAGTAGTTCAAGCGAGGAAGGGAGTGCAGGGCAGAGCTGGCCCTAAGCTCACTGACATAACTGACCAACATACTGACAGCAAGACCATCGACTAAGAGGGGTGGGCAGGAGAGCTTTGCTGCAAATGAAGGAGTTAAATAAGGCCAGCTGAAAAGAAATCAGGAAAGCCAACATCAGGAGTGAAGACTTCAGAAAAGCAGGGTGGGGAGTCTGGAGAGAAGTTAGACACGGAGCAGTGGGGCGAACAAAATGCACACAAGGGCTAGGGCTAATTTGTGGCTGAATTGAATGATGTGCTGAGGAAATCCTTGGAGCTCAGGGACAGAATCTTGTCCTCATCATAGATGCAATGTGTACAACTGTTTCATTTGTACAAGGATCTCCCCGTTTCTTCTAATGGAAAGAGCTCACTGACAAAATTCATCCTTGAGCTGCAACATTTCATGCTTCTCTTCAGCCCATCAAAGGGCAATGCTTTAGCCTTGAGCTCCTGAAAGCTCCTGCCAAGCTTCCAGGGAGAGCCTTGCTGGCTGTGCAGCACATTTCTGCAGCATAGATGTTCCCAGGGACCCCAGACAAAGCCCCACCTGTTGGCTCTGGCTCAGGTGGGAAGAACTGTGGAAATAAGCAAAAGTAATCGGGGTAATTGCTTGCACAGGCTGAGGATCAACAGGCAGCAAATGGGAGTGTGAGTGCCTTATGAGAAGGTTCTTGGGTTTTACTTGTTAAAAGGGCTCTCAGTTTCTCTGTGTTGATCTATTTGGTTCACACTTCCCTGAAATTCTAACTTTTAGGTTCTTGCTTTACCAGATGTAAGGGCAGAGGCAAAGGGATGTTTCTGGAACATCTGCCCTGTGTGAGTGGCAGAGGCAGGAGAAAAATGCAGAGACTTCCCTGAATTCTCTTCCCTGGCAGCTGGGAGGAGGAAGTCAAGCCATTGCTTTTCCTCTTGTTAGAGGTTAATTCTGTCCACTTTGAACAAGAGAGACATGCTGCCTGCATTCTAAGAAGACTTTAATGTTTTGTTTGGGGTTGGACCTCACAGTGAGGAGCTGGTGTTCTGCCCTGCAGCATGGTTCCATCACAGAAGCCTTCTTCCATCTTTCTGGTTGGCACCTTTCCTGTGATCATGGACCTCCCTGTCCTTGTCATCACTGCACAGAACAAGGTAAGGGCCTCATGGCTTTTTCTGAGCAAAACTAAGGTTGGGGTTTAGCTGCCCTGAATGACTGGGAGTGGAGTGTAAGGGAAGCTCTCTGCCCTTGCTGGGAAGGGCTGAGAATCTATTATTCATTGGTTTTCCCTTTCTTTAACCTTTGGCTTCTGTTTAAACAAAGATGACTTTTATTTCTGCCATCACAGACATGGAACTTGCTGGGAGAAATCTGCTTGGCCCTAGATTTCTACCTCTAGGAAATAAAATAATTATAGCTTCTTTTTCCTCCTCTCAAAGCTGAAAAAGTTTTGGTTTTCAACATTGTTGTGATAGATTTTGTTTGTTTGATGTTCTTCTAGCTAATGGGCTCCTTGCTGTTTTCTCTGAGGCATGGTTGCTATTTATCTCTACATTGCTCAGACTCGTCAGGAAGTAAGGTCTTTTTTTTCCCTTTTTGTCTTTTTGCCCTTTTTGCTGTTTCTTTTCCTTTGTGTCTTTTTTTTCTCCTTTTTTTCTTTTTGTCTTTTTGTCACTTTCACCTTTTCATTTTGTCCCTTTTGCATTTTTTTTACCTTTTTTTTAGTCCTCCCCACCCCATGCTCAGCAGGGCTTGTGGTGAGATGGGCGCTTGCCTTGAGAGAGCTGTTGCGTCTTTCCTACCATGACAGCACTGAACCCAGGGGGTCCAGTAGGGTCTGAAATACTGTGAATAGTTTAACATGGGAATCCAGGAATTGGTCTTTGCCCACCTCATTTTAGATGTGGGGCACACTTGTGTTGAGCCAGTTTCTTACAGTGCTCATGCAAGGAGAATGTCTCTAATTACATAAGCTAAAAAAAAGAGAAATAACCAGAAAATGGGAGGGGGGAAGATTAGCTCAGCTGGTCAGAGCATGGTGCTACGTTAACACCAAGGTTGTAAATTCAATCCCTATATGGCTATTCACTTAAGAGTTGGACTTGGTAATCTTGTGGGTCCCTTCCAACAGAGAATATTCTGTGATTCCCTGATCTGTGAAAAGACTTTTAAAATTTATTTCACAGTGTGAGATGTGGGAAAAGGCTTTTGTTTACCAGAAGTGTCTATGACCAGTAGTGGTTGGGTCTGTTGTGTTATAGCAAGACCTTTGCCGCCCTCTCCCTTCATGGAAGTGCTGTTCAGAGCAGTTCTAGGAAAGACTGAGGCAGCTGATAACCAGGGAAAGCATGTCATGCAGAGGCTGCAGGGACCTGGACCTGACATCAGCCCTGCACACCCCTTCCCATGGGGTGGACAGGGAGGTGAGTGTGCTGTGAACTGTGTGATGTTGCTGTGTGCCCCTGAGGGAGGAGAACTCCTGTCTCTCCATGTTCCTTGTGTAGGTTTTAAAAGATTGGTGAGGGGCGACTGTGATTGTCTCAAGAAATCTGACAAATACTCATTATTTGTCTGTTTATAAGTAAAGAATTTCCCTTGCCAGTAGGTTTGCAGGGGCAAAGCTTGTGTTTTATCCCCTAAAATATCACCAGTATTGTCGTAATTTTCTTGGATGCCCCATGAGAGACTACTGAGAAGTCACCTGTGGTGAATCCGTAGCTTGTGCTCTGATTATCGTTCTTTGCCACTGTTTTGCCAGTGGTGGTTCCTGAAAAGCCAGTGATCTGTAAAGGTATCAGAAGGTGGTCTGTGCACAGTGGCTGAGGAACATGCTCCGTTGCCCACAGAAGGAAGCAAACAAAATAGTAGGGAAATGAATGTCCATCTACTTTAAGCTTAAGCTTTTTCATTTGATTATGGCATTGTGGTAATACAAAGATGAATTCCCCACCTGACCCAAGAAGGTTAGGTGGTGCCTGGATTCAAGAGGTAAGAAATGGTGTTCTAAAGCATTTCTTTGCTATTGCATGTTCCTATGATCCCGCTGTGCCTGGCTGACTGCTGTCTGGGTGTAATGGCCTTTGGGTGTGATGGGAACTGTAATCTTAGCCCCTGCATAGTCACAAGGTATTTTCAGGGGCAGAAGTAGGAATCAGCCTGATGCTTGCCTACCCTTGGGCTCACAGTAAGGTGTTATGACTGGGCAGGAGTTTCCTTGCTAACAGAGACTGTGTTTGTGCCCTTGAACAAGTCTGGATCTGCTCTGACTTTGTAGAAGAAGCTGGTTAAAAAGAGCCGATTTTTTCCTAGGATTATCCAATACAGTGTTTTCCTTCCTTTTAGGCTTCCAAGCAAGAGAGCAACTTTTCAGAGCCATGCCCCATTCTGCTGTAAAGTATCCCTTGCTTCTGCTCCTAATTTCCTTCAACATCTGAGTCCTGCTCACCAAACTCTTGTGCCATCACAAGTCCTTTCTGTTGCCACGATCCTTTGCTTGTGCACATTGGGAGGATCTGCTGCCCTTTCTCTGTGGCATTAACAGCTGCAGGAGCCTGGGCACCTCAGGCTCCAGGTGAAGCCCCTGGCAGAAGACTGACCTTGCAGCACGAACGCTGTTGCTCTGCCCTCAGCCTGGCATCACATGCAGGCACTGCTCCCATGGGACAGGAGCTGGCAGGCAGATTGGACAGTATGTCCTACCTTCCTGTTGTTCTTGTGGTGCAGCCATTTTTCATCCAGGGAGCAAATGTTAAAGATGTTGTGTTGCCCTTTTAGAATGGCACTAATATCTTCCCTTGCTCTGGTCCCCCAGATGAAAGCTTCTCTGTAAGTGGAGAGGAGGCTCTTTCCACAGCTGGAGTCACAGGGATAGGCAGCCTCTCACCACAGAAGCATCTCCAGCAATGAGGCAATGTGACATCAGGACCAGCGCTAGCTGTGGCCTTGGGGGTGCTGATCTTGTGCCAGCTCCTGGGGTGTCAGTGCTGGGATACATCAGCAAGCATGTCTTTGACTTGTACCAGGGTCAAAGAAAGATTCCAAATTGCAGCTTGTCCCATAGACGCGATCTTGTCCTTGTCAGGCAGCTGCCAGTTCTCTGTCTGTTCCTGATTAATCCTCTCCCTAGGGGATGCTGACCAGCACATCCTAAATCAAGATGGAAGGAAGAAAGGGGATAAATCAGATACTGGGACAATCTTACGCTAATTTTTAACCCATGCTGGCGCCCTAATACAAACAGGAAGGCAGCAGGAGTTTGGACAGGGATCAGTAGACCTGACGTAGTGCTGTGCAGAGCAGAACCAGTATAATTGTGGGAAAATGGGCATAGTCACAGAAATAGCTGAGCTTTCATGAGAGGCAGGCTCTTTCCTGAGAGCTTCTCACAGGACTGGTGGCCAGCTCACTTCTCTTCTTACTCCAGCTCACCCTTTCCCTCAGCTCTACAATGAACTTTGACACCTCCAACATCTGCACCTCCCACAGTCATTAGATCAGGGTCTGGGCTGTCACAAACACATGTGGAGGTTTTCCCTTGGGAGGCAGGGAGGTGAAATCTTCCTCTAATATCTGGGAGAAACCAAGGGACAAAAGCCCACCTGCTAAAAACAGACGTGTCAACCTGGTAGCAAACATCACTTTCTCCAGTTGCACATAAGGCATGAGGAGCACTCAGTTTTGGAAATCTGTCTCCAGATGTTCACTGCAGAGTGCACAGAGCAATGGGAATTCCAGATAAATGTCCCCATTTACAAACAATAATTTGAGTTATTTATCAAGCATGACATGTTGGTCTGGCCCACATCCCTGTGGTCGGGTCCTCTTGGATCACAGTCCAGGCCTGTAGTGGTGGCACTGTCCTTTTCTTTATGCCTTGGTTGAAGAAAGCTTCATGTGATGCCAGGGATGCTCTCTTTGCTCACAGGTGAAGGAGCAGCAGCTCCTGCCTGTGCTCAGGACAGGGCAAGGTCCTCAGGCCCCAGGGGAGCTGGCAGCTGCACCTGGAGGCAGCAAATGCACAGGCACCCCAACCTTGCCGATGTTTTCATCATTTTTCCTATTGCTCAGCTGTCCCCTGTTTCTTCCATGGCTCATTCTGCATCTGGCTCAGACTTCTTTGCCAGCTTTTCTTGTCCCACATTTGTGTGAGCCTTCCAGTGTAGAACAGTGCAGTTTGGGGCTGAACACCACTTTCCTTCCCATGGTCCTTGCAGAGCCACCCCTGCCATCCCTGGAGCTTTGCTTCCCAAGAGCTTCCAAGGCACTCCCAGCCCTGATGGGTGCAGGGGACTCTACCAGTGCCTGACCTGTCCTTTGGAGAGCTTCAGCTGCGTGTGTGAGGAGACACTTTGTCTGAGGGATGAGGCTAAATGCAGGCTATGATAAAGCTCTGACACAGCTGCTCTGATGAGCTGATGCCCTCGTTTCTGAGCCGAGCCACTTGCGAATGTAGAGGAAGCCCCTGTGCACGTGTGGACAGGGGAACAGGTGCTGGCAGTGTGTCTGTGGGGGATTTCTTGCTGGTGCCATGCGAGGTTGTAGGGATACTTGGGTTTTCCCTTTCCCTTCTATAAATGGCTTTTGTGAAAACAGGCTTCTTAACTTACATTACAAGAGTGAGGGCTAAATGAGCTTTACTGTGAGGAGGATGCTACCAGTGACACATGAACAAGAAGAAAATTTTGGCTAGGTTAGATAGGAGATGAGCTTCAGGGATGCAGCCTGTCCTCACAAAGTCTATTAAAGGACTTCTGGCTGCAGTCAAACGTGTATCAGACACCTGGTGAGGTGTCTGCTGTTCTGCAGCAGGGTGGGGGCATTTGCAGAGCTGCCAGGGCAGGAAGTGCCATCATTGCTCTTAAACCCCAATCCCCTGCCATGGGAAGCAGTGGTACTCCTGCTGTTGAGTAAGGCACTGGGTCTGACTTCCCAGAGAGCTGCCTCCCTCACTGCTGAGGACACAGGAGGCATTTTGCCAGACTCTCCTGCTGCTCCTCAAGGGTGGGGGAGTCCAGGACATGGGGAACCCTGTTCCCGCTGCTGGTGGGAGGAGTGTTCACTTGCTTGCTCCCCACTCCATCCAGCTGGGTTTAATTTTAGAAACACAGTACTATCTTGGGGCATCTTTTTCCATGGAATGCAAGTCTTTAAGTAAATAAATAACAGCTTTGTGGAGGCGGAACGACAGCCCATAACCGCACTGCAAAACACGCACTGAGCAAGTTGAGCTCCGTTTCCCTTGCATGTGGAAATACTTTGTACAAATACAGTGGCCACACTGCCTCCCTCTCCTTGTTCAGCCCCCTCCAGAGCTGGCCACGTGCATTGATTAAAAAGAAATAAAAACACCTTGAAATACCAGCCTTGGAGAAGTGGAAATGAAAACCCGTCCAGCTGCTGGGGTTCAGCTGGAGTTCTCTGGCATAGGTTTGCAAAAGCTATGGTTTACTGGTGATGGGCTGTTACTGGCTGTGCCTCTGCTGCATCTGGGACATCCCAGAGGGATGTGCTCTGAGGCATCCTCAGCAAGCTGGGAGAGAAATAGCAAGCTATAAAGATGAAGGCAAGAAACTTGTGTTTAAATACCCCTCCCAGTCTGGCTGGCCAAGAGCCTTCTGCATGCAGTGGTGTTACCGATTGCTGAATGTCCTGGGTGTGTCCATCAAAGCATGTTTGCTGCCTGGAATATCCCATTAAAGCAATTTTACCAGAGCAAGAGCCTGTTTTCATTGCTTAGGTCCAGCACCCCTGACATGGCATCTGTTGCATGAGCTGCTGGTAACTCTGTTCCCCTGAGCCACCAAGGGGAACTCTTCTGAAGTTCTCAGTCTGAGCAAGACTTACCACTTCCTCTGATGGAGGGACTTGGAGATGTACCTAAATCTGCAAGGTGGCACAAATGGTGTGAAAATAACCCAGGCTTATGGCTACTTCCTTTGCTCCACTCATGCTGCACATTGCTGCTGCTGGGATAAGATAGTGCTGAGATGAGAGGACTCTCTGCTTGTAAGGAAACTGGGTCAGGAGCACCCATCTTGGGTGCATCAAGAGTTGTCAGTGTTGCTTCTGGTTGACTCCCCAAAGCCAAAGGGGTGGCTAGACTGTGCCTAATCATGGAGGAATGAGTGAGCTTTGCCAGGGTCTTTGAAGCAAGTGGGCTTGAAGTCAGCAGCTGTGGCTTGGAAAAAGCCTCATGTAGCATCCTGGTGCCACATGCAGATGAGATGCCTAAAGAGATTTTGCTCTAGTCTTTCTTATCTAAGGTGAAAAACTTACCTTGTCCTTCTTCCTGTAGCTCTTGGCAAGAGCATTTCTGGCCACATCTGTGATAGTTTTGCATGTTTGTTCAGAGCTGGTTGTAGTATTTGAATTCACTGCAGGGCTTGCTAGCTGCACCTCAGCCATGCTGGTGGCTTCCCTTCCCAGAAGGCTGCAGAGACAGGAGGATTTTCCATGTTGTGTGATTCTGCCTGCTCCTCCTCTGCAGACTATCTGGCTAAGCCATCTCCTGTCCTTGGCCTCAGCCTGCTGCTTCCACTGATACTCCGGAAGGAATTTTATTTTGTAAACCCTCGTGAAGGCCTTCTCTTGTGGGGCTGGGCAAGCTCTGCCCATGTTCTCTATGAGTCCAGGATCAGGGCGGCCCTGGCAGCAGCTTGTCTTTTCCACTGATCCCAATTAAGATTCAGTCTTGGCAGGATGGAGCCTTTTGAGCTGCCAGTTGCAATAGGAGAGATGAGGCTTCAGGGGCAGCAGAAATTATTCCCTTCCCTCAGCTCAGTTCATTTCTTGGATCTGGGCTGAGGATGGCCCCAAGGGTTGATCTGCAGAAGCCAAATGAGCCACACAGAGCTAAAACATTTCCATTCAGTGTCAGGCCCAGGGTGGGGAAGTGCAGTTCTCTGAAGCACAGAGACTGTGGGTGGCAGCTGGGGAGGGAATGGAGGGAGAGAGGGATGGACGGGTGGTGTAACTCCAGGCACTGCCTCACACAACAATAAATTCCAGCCTTGCTGGAACTGTGCACGTGGGGAGTCTTGAGTGATGAAATTACACTGATAATGAAACCTAAGTTCATTAAGGTTGCAGTAGTGGCAGATCAGAGCTGTGGAGCTGAACCCCCTCTCTCCCAACCCCAGCAGCAGATGTTGCCAGCCAGCTCTGCCTGATGTGACACTTCACAGTTCTGGTGTTGACAGAGATTTGCCACAATGTGCACCAGCAGGTAACTGGCCTAGGGCTCTACCTATGGAGCAGCCACGGATCTGATGGCATGTGTTATCTTCCAAGCATAATAATACAACTTCACAGTTGCCTGGCCCTCCTGCTATCTCCTCCTCTTCCTTCCCTACCTGCTGTCCCGCAGCAGCTAAGCTGCCCTTGACTTTGCAAACACAAACTCTGCTTTTGCTGGCCTCCAGTCCTTTCAGCTGCACACCCTGAAAGTATTGTGGATATAAAAGAGACTGTTTCTGTTGCATGTAATTTTAAGACTAAATTCAGGCAAGAAGAGCTTAGTAGGTAACTGAGAGTTTCTGGTTTTGAGAAGGCTCTCCAGAATTTGAGATTATGCCCTCTCTATTGATGGAGTCATTGATGAAACAATTGTCTCTGCTGCTAATTTCGGGTTCTGGAAGCAAACAAAGCAATCATGAAGTGTGAAGCTTTGCTCCGTGGAGCAAGTGTTCTGTGGATGGCACCTCAGAGAGCTGTGGACAGGAGGCAGCTTTCCTGGTGGCCACGGCCATGCCACTGCAGTCGGGCTGTGCACACGCAGCTGAGCAGTGCCTGGTTTGTTGTGCTGCTCTGCTTGGAGGAAAGCTCAGCAGTGTCTCAGGGCATCCGTCCCATCCCTTCCGGTGAACTTGCACTCAGCTGCACTTTACTGCTACTATTTTGGGTACCCTTTATCCCCAAAGGAGCAAACAGGGTAAGGACAAAAATAGAGGTGCTAAACTGGAAGCTTTCTAAACATGGTACTGGCAGCATGGAGGGACAGGGGAAGGTAGACAGCTGGATTTTTGTCTCAGCTACCACTGTTCAAGCTTCTTGTGCCCAAAATGAGAATCTGCTCTTAGGACAGGGTGCACTGAGTTCACTCAAAGCCCTTCAGGCCCAGCCTGTGACAAAGGATTCAGCTGCTTCATCCTCTGCCTTTCTGGGGACCGTGCCAGGCATGTCAGGGGGTTGCCTGCCACCAGCATGGCTTTGCAGTGCTCCTCACACCCACCGATTTTGAGTTGAGACTTTTTAAGTTGAGGCTTTAACCTGATGTCTCAAAAAACTGAAAACCTGGCCAGCCCACTGCAGCCAGCAATTCCTCCGATTGATCTTAGCTTCCCTGAAATGCTAAGCTTCTCTTGGAGCAAGGCTCTGATGAGTGGAGGGAAGTGAACTGTGTTTCCATTTAACTAATTAGCAGCTCTGTCTTGGCCAAAGCACACAGGATGCACCAGCCATTTTTCAGCTGCTCCAAGCCTGCCTGACTGTGCTGAGGCAGGCAGAGGGAGCCAAGAACCAGCAACGTGCCAAGCAAGGGGTGGGACCAAGGGCCAGATTCTGTTGAGTCAAATCCCATGTAAAGCTGAGTAACAATTTACAGGGAATTACTGCAGGTCACCAGGGGCTTAGAATAGCTAAAAAAAAAAAAATTCCTCTTGCTGCTCAGCTGTTGTTGCTTCTGGAGTCTGGTTCTGAGTGGTTGTCATTCAGAAATACCTCCCAGAGGTATTTCAAGTTGTGTCTTCCCTCCATGGCCCATTCTTCTTCCCCCAGCACTTCCTGAAAGCACTGCTCTCTGACACAGATTTAATTTATTTCAGAATTGCTAATGACCACCTTCTGCCGGCTTCTCCTTTATATGCTGCATCCAGTTTTTAACAGGACAGTCTGAGGGTAGGGTAACTAGTGTCAGGATGTGGGCATGAAGGAAAGACAGGCCAAGCTGCCTCAAAAGCCACAGACAGTAGCACACAAATGGGACAGGAGCTGGGACAAGTGGCAGTTTCCAGCAGGCAAAAGCTCTACTGTGAGGGTTGCCTTGATCTGCTGTATTTGTGTCTGACATGCACAGAAGTGCAACTTGTGGCACCCTTCAAGAGGTGGGGGGATTGGTGCTTTACTCTGTCTGTTTCTTTTGATTAAATCTTCAAAAACCTGGTTCCAAATTAGGAAGCAGCTCCTAGAAACAGCTTCGAGCTCATTTCAGGATTGAGAGCATTTAGAACCTTAGAATAATTTAGGTTGGAAAAAACCTCTAAGATCATCAAGGCCTTCATGGTAGCAGACCCAAGAGCCTTCCTGGAAGCTCAGATGGATTAGAAAAGGAATTTCTCTTAAGGCTTATTCATGATACAGGAGAGATGGACTTTGATACAGGCACTTCCCCAGACCCTGGTTTCAGTGTGCAGTCACTTGGACTAGGAGGAAGAGCTCTGGAGGCACCAATTCTGCAACAAAACAGGCATGTGGGAGAAGCTGGGATAATGACAAGAGATGATAAATTATGATGCTAAACCCACAGGATTAGAGAGTTTAAGAACAGCCAGATTAAAATGAGTTTCACTCAACAGCAGTAAAAGAAAAAAAGATTCGGTATAGCAATAAGTTATTGTGACTGATCCCATGCTAATTGCTGTGCAATCGTGCAACTTGTAAAGTTTGTCTTGTTGTTTGGCCCAAGATAACTATTCATAGCAGCTTTTGGGTTAAAATGTAGAAAATAAATAAAAAGGGTATTCAAAGTAAAGCAAAACATACTCCATTACAACTAATATTTATTAAAAATACAGTGGACAAAAAAAAGCAAGCCTCCAAAAAGTAGTCAGTTCATGTTACACCATGGCCCACCCAGCACCACTGAAACATACAGTGCTTTCAACTCATTTCTCTCGCAAAGTGTTCTGTTGACTCATGCTTGGTTCCTCACCAATAAATGTGCATAGTTTAAAGACTTGATAATGTAACATGAGCATAAAATGACACCAAAGTCAGTTTGCCCTGCACTTCCAGCTGCTCTCAAACCAATGAAGTTGTGAAGTGTGCGTAAGTAGCAGGATGTGCGTGGTACTCATGCGTGTGCTTAGTAGTTCCTTGTACGGTCCTGAGGCCTCTGTGTGAGCTTTACAGCATGACAGCAAACTTCTCAGAAGCCAAAGAATCATGCCCAAAGCATCACTGTTACTACTACTGGGTACATCTAGTTTCATTTTCAAAAGAGCCTGGGGGAAGGCTAGGAGGGTGGGGTGTCATGTGCGTGGTGAGGGGAGGTAAGTGCTTGTGTAAATCAGTTAACTTAGCAGGTTACACATGTGCTTCCTTTTCCTGGCAGTTGGTCTCCATGCTCATCTTAGGAAACTTTCATGCTATGGGTACAGCAGTTCCACCGATGAATACAGTCTTTTGTATTTGCAGGATTGGGGGGGGGGGATTGTTGGTGTCAGTACAGCAGTTCTAGTTACACTCCTGGGAATGACAGGGAGTCAAGACTGTAAAAATTAATGTAGATGGTCCTGGTTCTGGCCACGACCTGGTTAATTTCTGCAGGAGCCAGGAGGGGGCAGGGCTAGCACCTGAAGGTTTTTCTGGAGACCTGGGAAGGCATCTCTTGCAGTAAGCATGGTGGGGGGAGCAGCTGGGTAGTGCTGGTTCCCTCTGTTATTGAAGCTGTTGCTGCTCCTTTTCTTATTCCGTCACTGTTTCCAGTAAATTGTTCTTATCTGAACCTGTGATTTTTACCCTTTGTGTCTCCAGTGTTCTCCTCTCCAGTCCACCACGGGGGGGGAGGGGGGAGAATGAGTGTATGGCAGAACACTAAATGGGGTAATACCATTCCTAAACCACAACATCGATGTACAAATGCTTATGGAGTTTGGGCACCAAGCTTTTCAGATTCCTTTCCCTTTCAGTTACAGCTGCTATGTCTGTCACTGTATGTGCCTTATCTCACAGTGGCAACAGAGAATCAAATTAATGCACCTGCAATGGAAAGAGTGCCCTTGTGGTAGCTGGTGTATGAGATTTGTAAAGGATCTGTAGTAAAACCTATTGCCTCATCTCAGACCTGTGCTTACTTGAAGTGAGCAGGGTGTGCATGGCAGTGTGGTATGTGCTCACGGTAATTTAACCTTATTTCATGAGAAACAGCTACTTGCGAAGGTTAAGACGCTTTTTTTGACCTTGTTAGAGTTGTCTTCAACCCTGTGTGTATGGAGGGAGCACCCTGAGTCGTTCAATTTCACATTGGCCAGAAGCAGCAGCAAACTACTACTACCCTGTTTAGAGCACTTAAATTAACAGTCGAAAAGCATCCATCGGTATTAACAAGAATGTTGAGTAATTTCTTATCTAGGACAGTTAATTACCAGGGCTAATTAATGCTACATGACAGTGGCCACTGCTACATTTACAGGGATGCTTAAGTGCTCCAAGGCCAGAAGACGTCATGAAAAGCAAATTAGAGAAACATGCAGCAAAACACTGTGGCAGACACAACAGCAACTACACCTTAATTTTTCAAGTGGCCACTACTATTAAAGTTTGTTTTACCTGTGAGGACTATGCAAGTTGCTGGTTACTAGGAGCTGCACTGTAGGATTAAAAATTTGGAGTCTTCTAGGGCTTGGTGTGACATCTCTTTCTAAAGTCAGGGAGAGCTTAATACTTACTTCCTTGCATGGCAAAATTAATCCTTTAAGCATGCAGACAGGGCATCCATGTATTTCAGTGGTAAGGTCAAAATGCTGGAACATGCTTCTAACATTGTAAAACATATCTTTCAGATCAGCAAAATAATGCTTCCAAACCTAGAAATCCTGTTTCTGCATCATGTTTTACAGAGCACTCTAGGCAGAAAACTGGGCAGCTGCTGTATTCTTTTCTTTTGAAACTGGAATGTGGATATTTCCCACTTGCAGATGTCTCTCTTATGAGGAAACTCTGAGGCAGCTGGGCCTGTTCAGCATTCAAGACATGATTGAGAGGGGACCTCATCAATGTCTATCAGTATCTGAGGGGGAGGTGTGAAGAATATAAAGCCAGGCTCTTCTTGGTGGTACTGAGCAACAGGACAAGAGGCAACAGACAAACTGATGCACAGGAAGTTCGACCTGAACATTAGGAATAACTGCTTTACTCTTCAGGTAACCAGCACTGAACAGGTTGCCCAGAGAGGTTGTGGAGGCTCCCTCACTAGAGATATTCCAGTCTGGATGCAATCCTGTGCCGTGTGCTCTGGGATGACCCTGCTTGAGCAGGGAGGTTGGACCAGATGACCCACTGTGGTCCCTTCCAACTGTGCCCATTCTGGGATTCTTTGATTCTGTGAAGGGAAGCAGTAGCACTGCAAAGGGATGGGAGCTGCCCCTTGACCCTGTTTCATGTTTATAATCTCTGCCGTATGGAGAGGCTTCCCAGCTGTGTTCTTCTTACTGTCACCTTCCAAATTAAAAGTAGGTCAGGGGATAGACAGACAATTCTGAAATCTTAATCCTTGACTTAAAAATAGTTGCCAAATGAACGCACTTGCTTAATTTGTTGCCAAATTAAGCAGTTGCTTAATTTCCAGAGTTCACAGTTGCATGGTATGATGATGACAGGTATGAATATTTCACAGCACAAAGAAAACAAAAAAAACCCGAAACCTTGGTGGTAGAACCAGGAACCTTTTCTGAAGCTCATCATGAGGACAGTGAAATGGAGGTACTGGCAGAGGGGAAAAGTCTCTCCTACAAAACACACACAGTTTTCAACAGGGATAAGTGACTCTACTGTTAACCCAGCAGAGAGGTGATGGAGTAAGGCAATGATGGAGGTGTAGGGTTGCTTACCATACCTGCTGAGGTCTCCAAGCCCACCAGCTGAGCAAAAGGACTTCTGCCAGAGGCTGAACAGGAGCAGTGGTCACCTGGAGGGCTGGAGGTATCTGGATATTATCTAGACCCTTGAGAAGTCTCCCCTCTGCCCACCTGTCTTACTAAGCAACTTCACCTCTTGGATGACAATGTCATGAGTAACTGCTTTGCACATGTCATACACTGTCAGTGCAGCCAGGCTGGCAGCTGTGAGAGCCTCCATCTCCACACCTGTCCTCCCCCAGGTCTGACAGGAGCTGCGAATCACCACTGCATGTCTGGCCTCATCCAGGCTCAGAGACACTTCAACATGGTAGAGAGAGATGTTGTGACACAATGGGATCAACTGGCTGGTCAGCTTGGCTCCCTGAATTCCTGCAATTTGGGCTACTGCCAGCACATCCCCTTTCTTCACCTGGTTTTGCCTCACCATCCCAAATGCCTTCTCACCCAGCAGGACCACAGCACCAGCAACAGCACTTCTTCTGGAATCTAGCTTCCCTCCAACATCAACCATTGTGGCCCGTCCTTCCGCATCGGTGTGAGTCAAGTTGTCAGAGGCACGAGGTACCTTGGTGCAAGATCCTGAATCCCTGGTGTAGAGTTCAGATCCCAAATGTGCCTCTTTGGACTGACAGTCCACAGAAACTTCGCCAATGGAAGCATCAAGGCACTTTGTATCAAATGTGGAGCTTGGATTCTTCTGGAAGACACAGTAGCCTCGAAGCTGGGTTTGTAGAACTCCTGTCGCCATGTGCCACTGTTGCTTTGGGTGAGATTGTGGCAGGAAAAGTTGTCCTGTAAGTTTATTTTTCATTGATGCTTTTCCCTTTTGTTTGGGTAAACTTGCTCTCAAAGTCAGCCAATGGCTAAATATGTGGCCCCACTGTTCTGAATGTGGGGGACTCTGTAGGGCATCTTGGCATAGTGGGAATGACATCAACGCAGGCTCTGGGTAAAAAAGAAGTAACATGAGAATACATCTTACTAACTGGAAAGAATACGTCTTACTAACTGTAGCAGCTGAGAACCCTGTCAGAGCACTGCTGGGATTTCCTGTGTTGCAAAAACCTGAATAAGCCTGCAAACATCTACTTTTTTCCTCAAGCTCTCTTTCTCTTCTCTCTCATCAGTGCCCTGCATTTCCTGGTTTGCTATTACACACTTCAAGACTCAAATCACTTATGTCAAGGTCCCTGACATGAAGAAACAACTTAATTTCAAAAAGTATGAACACCTTTTGAGTAACAGCAGCCAAGAAAGCTTATAGGAACATCAGTTCTGAAGAAAAATGAGTCACAGAATCTAAGCATCCATTTGAGGTCATCCCAGCACCAGCCTTCTTTCGAAAGCCTGGCAGAGTTAATAGGAAATTCTTACATTCAGATTCTCAGCTCTGCCTTTCCAAACACCTCCCTCCCATCAGAGGTGGCTGCACTTCCTCCTTTCACCTCCTTCTGCAGGGGGAAGGGTCATGCCAGCACTTGAGGACAGCAGGGACCAGATGCACTGCAACTGCACTGTCTACAAGCTCAGAGGGTGATGGGAACCCCTCGTATTATTGCCAGTTCTTAACACGTTAATGACAGCTGAAGTTTAAGTACTGGAAAAACCACGCTCCCCTCACTGACAGATTTTAAATCTACTCAGAAGTATGTTCCAAGTTGAGCTGGCAGAACTCCCAGCTGGCAGAGAGGTAGTAAGCCCTCCTGCCCCTTTTCACCATTTAATCCTTTGGTTTTGGCATTTGCGATGGGCTAAATGCCAAATGTAGAGACAGAAGGAGTCTTTTTCACGTAAAAGTGAATAAAATGTTTTGTAAGTAAAGAAAGCGGTATAGAGGTAAGTGGCTAAGCTCTGGTTTAACAGCACTGATAAGCATGTTTCTCTTTCCAAAGCTCCTGCTCTCTCTGTTCTGAGAAATGTGAAATTAGGTGATGCTCAATAACCTCCTTTGGTAGCTCTGGTTGTTCCAGGACTCCCTTTTCAGCCTATCTACAGGTGCATCAAAGCAGCTTCCCATCTGCACATTGCTGAGCCACCTCTGCTGTCCAGACCTTCAGGAATTGCCCTGAACTGTCCACATGCCAATAACAGATACAGTGTGGACAAAGCTCTCGTTGTGCTACCCCCTCTTTTTTAAAACAAAAAAAACCCACCAAACTCTTCCATGTTAGTCCCAGCCTCTGCAAAAACAAGACTGATGCACTTAGCACCTTTTTCACCCAGAGCGCCCTCCAAACATTGTCTGAAAGTACCCATTCCTGAAGCTTAAATCAACCATAGATTTCATGGTATTTTTTTTAATTACTGCAATAATCTAAACTGAAGCAAAGGCCTTTTTTGATCTACAGCTGATGGCCTATCCACTAAAATTAAGACTCCTAATTTGAAGGTAATGTATTTACCTCAGAGGACCGGGACTAAATGGACATAAATGTACTGAGTGCAACATTGCTCTGCTTCAGAAGAGCACAGCAAATTTTTCTTATTCCTCCTCTATTATTCTCTCTTATAAGTGGGGTCTAACCTGAATAACCTTTGGAAAATCCAGGAACTCAAACTACTCTGTTCTTCTGGATTCCTTGATTAGATTTAAAGGTGAAGCTAAACCCCTGGAAAGGTGTCTTGTTTTCAGGAGAAGCTGGACTGCAAAGGCAGACAAGTACTTCCTTCCACAGGATAAACACACGTAGGAGCAGGGAGAGAAGTTTGCTCAAGTAGAGTGGGAAGTAAACAGACAGCAAGAGACAGTCATGACAGCAAAGCATCTTTGCTTTTCCAAACAACCTACACTTCTTGAAGTTGTACCTAATCATCTCTATTTTCACCCAAATTGGTCATATAGATACAAAAAAAAAACCATAATGGCTTTCTACCACACCATATACTGAAACCATCTGACAAATTCCATCTTCTTGGATTCTCTTTCTGCAACCAAAGTTTAATTGTGTCAGCTTCCAACTAGCACAATCGCAGGGGGAGAAAAGAAGGCAGGAGATAATTAAAATGATGAGGAAATTCCCATAACTGGAGTGAACCCAGGAGAAGAACAACCTGCCAAAAGGAATATTTTGATTAAAGGAAATAGGATACAAACCATATAGCAAAGGATTGGACAACAGCAGTGCAGGGAAGATGCCAGGTTTGGCTTCCTGGGTCTAGCAAAACCAATTAGTGATTTCCACAGCATTCATTAGATTTCATTAAATTAATTCCATACACACACTCCCCCACTGACTGCTTGCACGCCAGCATTATTTGAAATTTGTAAGTAATTCAAAACACAATTAGGAAATCTCCTAATGATTCCCCATGTGTCACAGTGGGATACCCTCCACTCATTTCCAGTCTCTCCATTGATGCAGTGACTGCCAGCAGCCAGTCTCAAAGGGAGATGGAACAGCTGAAGGAGGAGGACCTGGACAGGCCTCTTTCAATGTATGTCAGACAATGCTAAAGCACTTTTTGAAAGGAAATTGGATTGATCTGATCTGTAGACATCCAAACATTGCTATGAATGCTAACTTTGGAGTGTGGGAATTCTTTCAAAGGCAACTTGAAAAATTACGTAGGTCTCAGTGAGCTGTCAAAAGTTTAAGATAGTATTTTTCATCTTAAAAAGAAAAAAAACAACGACATTTTTTCTTCATGCATCAAGTCAATACACACTTTAAACAAAGGATTCTCCTTACCCTTCTCCTGGAACACAGTGCAGCAGGGCCAAATACAAGAGAGCAAAAGCAAATTCAAAAAGGCAATCTCACACCACTCAACATGGAGAATGGTGGCCCTTTAAAGAAGGGCACCAAGTGGAAAAATATTCCCTGAAGACCTGTTAAAGACCTCTGTAGATCCTATTTCCTAATAAAGGCAACAGAAATACAAGCCCTAGGGTCTTGGTTTAAAAAAGCATAGTTATTATACCACCTGTTGCAAAGACCTGCAAATTAATGCATGCTCCCCCTTGCAAGGGTACCTGTTTTAAAACCTGTGTTTTAAGCTGCCCAGCAGTTAACCTGCTCCAAAATATCAGTGGGAGGATGAGAGTTCGGGTTTGAACCATAACATTCATGTCTTCTACCCCTGCAGCCTTTTTTTTTCACCCCTTGTTGATAAGGAACAGAACATCTTGCAATTAATCTCACTAACTCTTACAACCATTTCTTATAGTCTTTGGGAAGATAGCTATCTTACAAAACAGGGAAACACAGACATGGAGAAGGTAAAATCAAACCGAAGGGGATGTGAAAAATCAGTAAGAGAACCTCAGCAGTGGTACATCATTCATGAAAAGAGCTTCAGGCAGAAGGGAGAGTTAGCAAACATCTTCAATAAACACAAGGAAAGGAAAGGCTCTTGGTTCACAGGTCTTTCATGGTTATGTACTGAGACTTTGCAGCAATAAGAGAGAATTTCAGAAGAATGAAGCCCCACTTTTCAGATTCTGAGGAAGTAGTGAGGTGGGAACACGTGCATTTCGGTCACGTTGCTGGCTCTCTATATATTATAAGCAAAGTTGAATTTCTTAATCCAGGGATAGAAGTCCACTGTGCATCCTTATATTTATATGGCAATTTGGTAAAAACTCACCCCAAACTATCTTTTAAGTAACTATACTATTCTTCTTAAGTACAAAGGAAGCTGACAGGAAATAAGGTAGGAAAGTTAATTATACCTTTGGAAAATGTAATGAACTTTCATAATTAGGGAAAACAAAGCCAGTGCTGTCAACTGGAAAACCAGATAAAGCTTGGTAGGGACATTAAACCTTTCCTCCTCTTCCACTTCAGCATGTTAACTATAACTGGTTAATTAAAAAGCCCCTTTCTTTGCCTAAAGGTAATCCAGAACCACAAGCTAGACTCAAATGCCCAACCTACTCTGCTCCCCCAAAGACAGAAACCAAACAAAATCATTGTATGTTTTTTACGTACTGATTTGTCACCCACCAATCAGGATCATTGGCCGGTTTTTCATCTGGGAAATGTTAAACATGCCTAGAAATAAAATAAGGAACACATAAAAATCCTGGCTTTTTAGTTTTTAAGTCATGCATCTGGTTTACATATTTAGTTTTCTGCTCTTCACAGTGCAACCTGCATGCTAGGAAAAACAAAGCTCAATAAAGACCAAGAGAACTGGAGGAGGTGGAATCTAGCATGGTATTCTTTAAAACTATAGCTACCACAGTCTCCAGGCATCCAGCTGCTATGGGTCTATCACACTGTAGAACCCATTCCCAGAAATATTTCCATAATGTGAATTACAGTCTACCTACTACAGCATTCAAACAACTTCAGACTATCTTGTTTCTAACAACGGTATTGGACTGTACCAGTTCTATAGATAAATTGTTAGTAAGTGCTCCTGTTCAAAGAAGTTCAATCACAGAAGGCCTCAAGGGGACAATACTGAGATTAACCCAAATTGGGAAAAGACAGACAATTTCAGGTAAATGCTGCTGATGGCAAAATGCCTTTAGTAGACTCTTCCCCATCCACCCCCTGCTTTCCAAAACCAGAGCTTCATAAATAAATGGTCTACAAAAAATGAACCAATCCCTCCACTCCTTCCCTTAGGTTTACTAGGCACCATTTTATCTGGGTCAGACCAGTGTTCTTTGCAAGTTAGTCTATGCTCAGATTTAAAAGCTACTTTTAAATTTGTTTAACACATTAAGAAAAAAGGGAAAAACCTACTGTTATTAAGCTGTCAGAATCTGCAAGAAAACACAAGGGCCAAAGAATATTTTTATCATATAGGGGACTAATCCATGATCAAAAAGCCAGTTCATGTACAAGAGGTCAGCATTCCCAGCTGCAACCAGATTACAAAAATACAGTTAGGTTCAGATGTGAATGTTTGTATCAATATAAATTCAGAAAAGATGAATACAGCCTGGGGACACGACTGCATCATCATGGACTTTGTGTCATGACCTTATGCAGACCAGCAGATGAGCGCCTACAAATTTCTGATTACTCAGAAAGAAATCTGTCACTTCTAGAAACATGTTAATGCAGTAGTTGGATTGACAGCTCAATTTAGACTTAGTACTACTTTTACAGCGAACTAATTTTAAGAAAAGAAAGGGATCCAGTACAACTGCTTAGCTTCACACTTTGCTGTTGTTGTCATGAGCCGTGGTATTTGCATCCATTTGAGAATAAAAGTCAGTCTGAAAGTCCTTTAGATAGTCTGGATTCTAACTCTCATGGAAGGTTACAAGTACCAGGACATTGTTTTCCCTATCACTGCTGTTACTTCTCAAGTACAATGAACATACCAGCATGCTGTTTCTTTTTTCTGCCCACTGCTGCTCCAATGATTTGAATCAACTCTTCCTCTGAGGCACCCGACCGTAGGTGATCCCTCAAGGACACTTCTGAATTCCCAAAAAGGCACACCTGCAGCCAATTCAGGGAAGCAGAAGAGGAGAAATGAGAAAGAATAAAATAAATGACTTTTATAAGTATTTCATACTAAGCTCAGCATAAAGAGCTTTGAAGAGGCCTACCCTATTGCAGGGAACATTTATGGAGATTGTTTTCTTTATCTCTCCTCATGTACACACACAGACAGCCTGGGATGTTTATGCAACTTAAGCTCATTGGGCCTTCAGGCTGCCTCGGTCATCTGACATTAGGCAGCAGCACAGCTGTTGTCAATATCAGGTGACAATGCATAAGTGCCAATTTTTAATTGAAAACTTTAATTTTCCCCAAGAAACTGCCAGTTTCAACGTGGCAGGAAATGGTTATCCCTCCTTGTTCTACAGTCATTGAGCAAATGTACAGGCTGCTCTTGAAGCAGAAGAGTTACAAGATGTTTGGGAAACAAGACAGGATCCTTGTGGAATGCAAAAGCCAAGCCCTCACAGCTGCTTGGGTCCTTTGTTTAATGGGAAATTATCTGCTTGTCACATGTTTAAGATGATTTTGAATCAAAGATGAGAATAAATGTTTATATTTACTGGCCTTGCAACCATGTTTTACAACTGAAGTTAACTATGGTAGCAAAACAGAGAAACCAAAAAAAGGTGATGTAACATCCCCCTAAGAGCCTGACAAGATGGAACAAGAATACACACAGGATAAATAAACAGGAGTTAGCTGGTAATAATTATGCATCTTTACATCCCAGTTTCTTTTACAGGATGAATTCCAACACTATTTTCACTGCATGAAATTGAAGGGAATCCTGTTTCACTACCAACCTTTAGGTTCCCATCTGCTGTTATCCTCAGCCGATTGCAGGATCCACAGAAGTGCTCTGACATGGAGGTGATAAAGCTGATTTGTCCCCGGAAATGCGGCACCTTGTAACTCTAAAGAAATGCAGAGGAGAAAAAAAAAAGAAGAATCAAATACAGACTCCTAATTTTTATAACTCCACTTGCCTAAAGACCAGAAGACATTTTAATACAGTTTTTCTTCAGCCATAAGATCGTATCAAAGAAAAAAAAACAAAAAGCAAAACCAGTTTTGTTAGGTGTTCCAGTCTATTCTGCCCTGATTCTGGAAATGGCTAAACTTGTTAAATGCTTGCTTTTGTAGTTATCAACTAAAAAGTGATGCCAGTAGGCAGCATGATACTCAAGCAGCTATGAGCTAGAAATCCCCCATATGACACTGTATGCTCTAAAGCAGTAGTTATTTCACTGAACAACTGTTCCACCAGGATTGTTAATGTTCAAACATAGAGTGAGAAAAGTTTCTAAAGCTATAAATACAGGCCTGGCATCCTTTATACCTGACTGAAAACACATCTAAGAAACACACTGTATTTATAAAGGTAAAGACTATGACTAGTACTTCATAAGCATCAAATCACATGCAGGCAGTCTGACCAAAACCCAAGCTTTACTACAATGAGTATTCTTTAACTCTGGTTGTCAAATATCAATGCTGAACTTGGGAAAATTTGGGTATTTGGGGCAGAGAAAGAATGGGGGCATGTTTCACATGCTCTTTGTCCAACCCCACCTTGGCTGTGCTGGAAGTTTCACAGGGTAATTTCTCCAGTTCAGGCCATCGCTGTTTAATTGTATCAAGCATTTCTTTGTAGCTCACCATCTTCTTGAAGTTCCATTTATTGCCTACAATTAACAAAACCAGCCTCACTTTACATTGTGGATTTTATTTCTTTAATTAGCAGAGAACCACTTTCATTATCCATAAATCTCTTTTTAGCCTGTAGGTGTCCCACCCCAACTAACCCTGCTACAGTTTATCAAGGGAAGAAGATAAACTGCAAAAGATACAGCATAAAATTTCAGGCAAATCTTAATTCCCCAAAAGAGCTTACCAAAACCTTCAGAGACAAATGCATGGGGTGAATATCCACCAACCAGATTCACTTCTGTCCAAGGCACACTCCATGCCATGAAGAATCTCAAAGCAAGAGTACTTACCATCAAAGGGCATGTATTCTATGAACCGCACATCCAGGGGCAGATCCTTCGTGAAATCCACAAAGTCCAGCAGTTCATCCTCATTGAGGCCTCGCATCACCACACAGTTTACCTGCAGGTAAAGCAGACACCCGAAACTAGTGAGCAGAGTATGACCTTCTTCACACTTACACAAGATTTCACAGTCCTTGTGGAAGGCAACATAGACAGAAATAACTATTTTTTTTTAAAGAAAAGATTGTGAGAGAAGTTGGCATGACTGCAGTGGTATGGATGATAATTTCTACCTAATCTAAGTTTTTACATCCAACCTAAGTAAAGTTGTTAAAATTGTCTTGCCACATGGAAAACTAATATAAAAGTGAGGTAACACAAGCATTGTCTTACCCATCTAAGGTATGTCAGCTTTGACTCTTTAAAATTACAACTCCACTCCCCAATTTTACATTGTGTGCCTTCTGTAAAAGTACTGACAAGTTACCTTTTATAGCGTTCTTGATCATAGGCAAATTCCCTGGACCAGAAAATGTTCACAACTCACTCCATAACCATAGGCTATAGGATAACTAGCTCCACCTTCCTCCAAAAAAGAGGTTAACGCTGAGTTTTCCACACATTCCTCATAAAAAGTATTTACATTGGACCCTCAGGTCATCTGTGCTTTATCTGAAGAACAACACAGAGCTGTGGAGTTGCTAAAACACTTCTGTTAGCAAGGCAGCCTTGTATATCCAAACATCAGGTATCACAGTTTTTAAGAGCTTTCAGGAAAGCCTAAAACCTAGTTTAATTTCAAATGTTTTCCACAGCTCTACAGCCTAAGTCACTTACATGTAATAGCACTTCCAAAAGCACTGATGGAACTGAAGGGAACCACAGCTGCAGAACTGCAAACAGCTGAGTTGGGGTCAAGTTTCATGTTACAGTTAAGCTGGTCTACCTGCATGCTCAAACTCACTCTCCCTCTCTCACGCTGGCACTCATAATAGTCTGATGTAAGAAGGTAAAGGAGAAGGATCAGGAGAAAATTAATATCTTTTATCAGGGCAGTTCCTGTCTGTTAACTCCCTTGCCCAGGTTCACAGTTGTGTCAGACAAGTGCCAATTCACCAGAGAGGGCAGGAGGAGGCAAGTACAGAGCAGGAAGATCCTGCAGCAATGCAGTCAACAGGCTGAGGCAGTATGAACCTGCACCCTCAGCTGCACAAGGGTGCAGCTGCACAAGCTGATATCTTTCTTGATGTGATCTTCAACTGTTTTCTCCAGTTTTACCAAAAATTATTCATGAGGTGAGATGGAATATAATAAATTCCTTATCAGGTGAACTGTATTTATGGTAAAACACAATAGTTTCAGAGTAAATAAACACTGCCTTTACCTTAACGGGACAGTAGCCAAGTTCAGTGGCTTTGTGGATTCCTTCCATTACCTTGTGAAAGCCTAAGATACAAATAGAGTAAAAAATAATTTTATTGTTTAAAACTAGAATGCAAACAGAGGTTTTTAAGTACAAGACAAAGTGATGACAAATAAAAACCAATCTAATTCAGCAGAGAGGGCTGCACATAAGAAGAGCTGCAAATAAAGAGACTTTAATTATAGCCCCACTCACACCCCACAAAGACTACCAGTATTACTGTGCTCAAGTCATTGAGATCAATATTTAACTGGTATTTGAGTAACCAACAATACTGGCATGTTTTTTACATGTTTGTATATCCATGTATTATTAGCACATGATTCTCTGCTTCCCTGTAAGTCAGCTTTCCCTGTCTTACATTCTTCTTAAAGGGAGTGGAAAGAATTTATGAACTGCCTCCAGATGCAATGAAGAAAGAATAATAAATTAATGTTTATTTTATAGTAATGGCTCATGTCTTTGCTATAATGGCAGAATTTCACTGCTTTGAATCAGACAGCAATGTTGCTAGGTGAATTTTAAAAGGATTTTGCTAAAGCACATTTGGGGTGGAGTGGGTTTAGAAACAAACAAAACCCCCTTGATACCTTGTTCAACCCTGGCTACAGATGTAA
This sequence comes from Climacteris rufus, assembly GCA_013398175.1. NCBI lineage: Eukaryota > Metazoa > Chordata > Aves > Passeriformes > Climacteridae > Climacteris > Climacteris rufus. Next base: position 427,841 of record VZRZ01008477.1, on the reverse strand, counting down.
TTGTCTTCCCAAAGCTACTGTCTATCCATTAGTCAGAAGATCAGAGGCAGCATTTTTCAGGATCATCATTTTTATGACTAAACATGGGAAATTAGTGAACAAAACGTGGCGGTGATTAGAGCATTTAGGAAAGCAATTCAGTTGGCCTTAGACCCTCAAAAACAAATGAAAGCTGTCAAAAACTTGAATGAAGTGCCCAGTTTCATCCTAGCATTTATTGTGGCCCACACCTGCCAGCTGTTCTCAAACACAAAGATATATTTAATTCAAGGCAAGTATATTTGTCCTTACACATACCTCTTAGAGTTGGAAGAAAAATAAAGCAACAATGCAGTTTTAGAATTCCAAAGCCACTTAGGAAAGCCTCTTAGTGATCTCACACAAACCACCCTTCTGTCAAATTTGTTTAAAGTTAAGACCTTTAAGACCTTTCATCAAGACATCAGTTTTAGATTTGGCATATTATTCCCTCCCTGCCATGCTCACCAGCTGGCAGAGAACAAAGGTGAATAGTAGCAAGAATGAGACAGTAAACTCCTGAGCTCTGGGCACACATTTCTGGTGAGTGGGTGTGCTCAGCTGCTCACAGTGTGTTTGTGAATGACTCTTCTACCCTGGCAGGTTCTAGACTAAGTTCCGTTCCCATTCCACACATGAAACTTGGATATGAGAGATCAAACACTGTGTGAGACTGAGCTCTTTCTTCGAAAGCTGTAGTCTTCAGCAGCAAATACTTTACACATGCTAATGAAAGAGCAATGTTTCAGAGTTTGTGCTGACAATTACCATGCTGTTCCTAGTCATATATTTGTCTGCATAGGTCCATCACCCTCCTTTCCCTATCCATTATCTATTGGAAACTCAAGATTCTCTAGTGAAGAGATTCACTTCATTATTCGGTAGGTGCTTTAGCAGAAAAAAGCAATAACTCTATTGTATTCTGTGCATACTTAATAATGGATGCATTCTAAATCAGAAAAAAAAAAGACAAAAGTTTCACTTATCTGCTCTCTAGTAAAGGCATCACAAAGCATGGACACAGGAAGCAGAAGATACAATTACTTAATAAGCCAGTTCTAATGCTAGTCCTGGCTGCAAAAAGAGGGGTGAATAGCAAAGAGAAGACAGTGAAGTAACTATTGCAAGCAAGTGTTTGAAGTTATAACTCGTCACTCTTCTAAATCACTACCTACTTGTGCACGTGCCCAGGAAGTTTCCAAAACCCGTGGTAGATCTCGTTCTAATTAAGCAAGTTTGCAGGCACATTGTGGCAACAGAGATAATGATACACTGCTGTAAGCACAACCCAGAGCCACAAATGGGATCAAAAATCTCTGCTACTGCTCAGAAAATCTTATGTGTGACCTCAGGATTGCACAAAGGAGAAATTCAATGTAACTAAAAAGGCCAGGAAGCAGCCACTTCTTGTCTTTCACCCAACAAAAAATTTCAGTATTTTCATACTAGATTTCTTCTGATTTCAGAACTTTAGCCAACTTTAAAGTAGAGAGAGCCTTAGAGCCATCCAGAAAAGTCTTATGTGGAACAAAACCTCCCAGCATTTAATCCTTACAGGAAGAAATGCTTCAGGCCTATGTTTAATGATACAATTACAGTACACCGTTACCTCATTTTCCTTGTATGAAGCAAAAAAAAGAAGGGACAGGCCATGAAACAGGTTAGAATGGCTACCTGCAAGAAAGCATTTTTCATTTGTTTATTCCTTAGAATGTGGTAGATTGGGAAAAGGAGAAATATTATGGTACTCTAAAATGCATTCATGCATCAGTGAAATCTCTGATGATCTCACAGTCATTTTGTCTATCCCAACTATTTGGAATTAAGAGCAGATGTGATGCAGGGCACCTGCACCAAAGATATACATTTTCATCATCTTCTTAAAACCTTAGAATGACCTCCCAGCAAAACAGAAATATTGATTCCAAGTTTATCAAGTTCCTGCTAAGCTCCACAATCAGATGCCACCTTTACTTTCCAAAGAAGTTACCAGCCTGTAGCAGGCCAAGACCAGGAATCCTTAACAGAGTTATTTCTTGTTGTCTCTGGAAATGCCACAGAAGACAGGGTAGCTCAGTAGGGCAGGCACTCTATTCTCTGCTTATTCCATACTTGGAAATCTCCTATTAAATAAAAACNGACCTGCCTGGACTGCAGTATTCCAGGCTCAACAAAGCAAAATTCCAATTAAAGTTTTTTTAAAAAAAAAGAAAGAAAAAAAAAGAAAAAAAAAGAAAAAACCAAAGTATTTAAACTTAATTTCAGCCTTTAAGCTTAACAAAAGAAAGGAAAAAAAAACCCAAACCAACAGAACTCAATGTTACTATTTTTACCTGATCTTTGCTTAGAAAAAAGCATCTGTGATTTGGAGACTTTATTCTCCTCTTTAAAAATGTTGAGTAATAGAAACTTCGCTGTTTGTGCTGTTCAGTTGAGCAATTTCTCTCTTTGTTGTTAAAGACCTATTTTTCTCTAAAGGGGGAAGAGAACATTTATATTGATAAAAATCCCCCCAACCCCCTAATAAGTTTTAGTTTACTTTATAAGCAGCACATTCCTAACAGTTTCCAATTAGATATGAAGAGCTGTGGCCTTGTAATTGAGGAAGATGGAGGGTCAGGTTTGCCCCTTCAGTAGCACAAACAGGGCTTGTTCCTAATGAATGCCACAAACCAGGTACTATTCAAACACAGAGAGCAGAAGGAAAGAACATGGTCAATGCCTGTTTGTGATTAGCTACTCCCAGATACCTCTCTGGGCACCAACTGTGCTGTGCAATAGCCTACGCTGGAAGGAGAATGCTCCAGTCAGATTTATGACAGGAACTGATTTCTGCACCATGATACAGAAACCTGAAGTAGTGCTTCCAGAGAGACTGTTGACAAGGACACCTTCTGCACCTGCCAGCATAACTTCAGTTTGATAGCAGTGATTCAAACGTTGACATTACTTCTCATAGCATTCCAGATTTCTCCATCCCTTTCCCTACAGCTATCTGAGGCTGTTGCACCATCTGGTGGCTACTTAGAGGTTTTGTCAGAATTACAAGTTCACAGACTGCTGAAGTTACGTTGCTGGACAGAAAGAGAATGATACATGATCAAATCAGTTTTAGTTTGGAAGGAAGCCCAACCATGAAGCTGAACCCCACGATCAACTTTAGGATTAATTTAAACAAGAATCTGTAACACTGGGCGTATCCATGCATTTTTGGAATTCTACTGGGAATTACTTGCTCAGCAAGAGAGAAGTTCCAAAGCCAGCAGCCCTCCTCAAATTACTTCAGGCATGGTTTATGTTTATTCGTATTAAAAAATTGTGGAGATATGGAACATCACTGACCACAAGAGAGACCACTCCTAGCACACCCCCAAATATAACTTCCAGAAACTGCCACTATTCATGGCAAAAAGTTCTCTTCTTGTGGCATCTCTGTGGCCAGATGCCATAGCAGGAATATCTGGTTTTTTTGAACAGCATTAAAGAAGAGCAGCACACAAGACCAACACAAGATTTGAAGAGTCCTCTTGAGATCTATGACTAACCAGTCATACTGACAGCTGTAATCACAGTCCCACTGACTGTGGTGAATTGATCATCTTCTACTCCACCACTAGCTCCAACTAAAGGGGCTCTACCTGCCTAAGCATTGTGGAAAGAAGGCAAAAGAGTCACTATTGAATAAGCTAGTATAGACTACTTTTCCTAGCCTCAGAACGATAGCAGTTAACTTCCCTCATAAAGTAATTGAGTGTGAAAGGTACAGCAAACAACTCAAAACATTGCTGCCAGTATTAACACAGTTGCCTTAGAAGACAAGCTTGTACCTTTCCTTCGGACAATGAACTCAAATTTAGCAGGCACCAAAGTATCCAGGCTAATGTTAATGGCATTCAGTCCTGCCTCCTTCAGTCGGGGCAGCAGTCTGGTTAAGTTGATCCCATTGGTTGTGACAGCAATGGTTTTCAGGCCTTCCAGCTTGTACAGTTGACCTAGGAAATAAAAATTTAAAAGATGTGGTTCAACTCTAAGTTACACAGAAAATCCAAAAGATTTGTGAAACAAATAAAGAAAATAAAAACAAAGAAAAAAGTATCACTGAAGGTGTGAGGAAAACATGGACACTTAAGTGCCTTGGCCTTCTTCCAGCTGTATTCGTTTAAGAGACCAATTTTAGCACAAATCCATTTCAAAAGGTATGAGAGAGAACAGTTTATTGCAAGTGAAACTGGTGAAAAGTTTTATTTTATTAAAATGCACAATAATTTTGTTCTTCATTTCTTAGATTAAATACCTACTTTATTGTTGAAAGAAGGCCTCTGAGTTTGTGTACTTTCTTTTCCTCATCTAGCTTTGCAAACAGAACTTTATGTTCTGCAATAATAAGCAGTAAGCCATCCCTTCCACAACTGACACCTGAACTGTTTATTTAGCAACATTTATCCTACAATGCTTTACCACAAACCAGTTCTAACCTAAAAGGTAGCTGCCAGCAGTTGTGACTTTAAACTTCTGAAAGAAATACCACGTGCCATCCTAACTAAACAGAAAAAGGTCAACATACTAGACTAATACAGAGAATCCAAGGCAACAACATCCAAGGGACAAAACACTTGCACTTGACAACTGAAGTATTTCCATTACCAGTGGTAGCCCGGCCAACTGCGGAGCGCTTACGCAAGACACTAAAAAATGGCTAACGAAAGAAAATAGTGTAAGAAACAGTTAATATCATGACATTAAGATTTAGGAATGAGCTTCCTTCTCATAAGCCAAATGCAAAAATCCTCAGCATACCACATCTCCAGAGAACAGGCTTTCAAACTTCCACTTATCAGTACAATAACAAATAAGAAAAAAACCCTCATAAACAACTTGCAGAAACAGAGCCACAGCAAAGGAATTTTCTTTGGTTTTTCCTCTCTCCCTCAGAGCCTCCACCCTAATTACTTAAGAAATATTTGAAGAACGCTTACTCTTGAGGCAGCTGTAATTACAGCACAAATATTACATAATCCCTTCTTCGCTCACTATTTTACCTCTATTTGCTCATGTTGATAAGGGCTTTATTTCTGCTTTATCTCATTTCCCAGCTCTTTTTAAAATATTCACCCTAGGCTGGGTTCAGAACTCTAGAATGGGTCAAGCTAGGTCACAATAAAGATGCTGAAGTTTACAGCAGCAGCATTTGGAACATGATTAAGAGCTTCATAAAAACATTTGGAAGATGAGGTTGTAAGGAAAGAGCAATCTTTACTAAGAGAGATTTTTTCCCAGTATTCACTTCTCAAAATCCTCCCAAAAGACCAAGAATAACCTCTTCCTAGAGAGTAAGTGCTACTGGCTCAATTTTGCCAAGGATTATTTAACACTAGCTATCATTACCAGCCTAATCTTTGTGAGAGTATAGGATACATGCTACAGCCAGAGGATAGTTTAGGAACATCACTACTTTTATTCATAGCCTCAGAATGCACAAAATGCTCAGCCTCGGAACAACAGAAAAAAAAAGTCTAGGTGCCATACAAGCTTCATTGCTAGAAATGTAAAATGCATAAAGGCACTGAATAAAACTAATGCTATTCTGCAGCCTAAAATGGAAAAATTAAAAAAACAATAGCATCAGCTGATTAGGTCAGCACAGCCAGCAGCTGTTATCCATGCATCTTTTTCTTCATCAGACGGAACAAGATACAGGATAAGGCACTGGAAATACAATAATACATGGAATCACGTGTAGTAACAAACTGGACAGGAGACAACTGTGAGAAATTACAGATGAAGGCTTAGCACTAACACCAAAAAGTTAAAAATGATCAGCAAGAACACTCTACCAAGTGTAAGGTTCACAGTGTCCTCATTTCTTGGCTTGTTGACCTCTAAATTCAAAAGGGATTAAAGAGACCTCATAACCTTGTAATTCTCCTTGTACCTGTATTAAATCTGTTTGCCGACCTTTGGTCACTGCTTTAGCACCAATCAGCACAAGCAAAGGCAACTGATAAAAACTACCTAGTAGAAAAGGAAATAGAACAGATGCTGTAAATCCATAGCAGGAAGCTAAAACTTGTGTCAAGCTCGAGCCATGAAATAAACCATTCTACATTTACTTTTTCCTTCAGGATCAGGAGATCTTAAATAGACAAGTTTCTTACATATTCTCCTTCAATCATTTCCTGAATTGCACTTCTCCTGATGGTCTCCAGAAAAGGCATGTGTATCTCCTAATACATGAAAATAAATCTACCCTACACCACTTCACTCTTGAAATGGGCATGTTGCTATAAAAAGTCATCCAACAGTCCATCCCCCATCCCATGGAAAACGATTTTGTCAGGGCAGATGTGTACTGCTCTGACTATTAATAATAAACAGCTATCATACAGTTTATATCCGGTGCCTATTTATACTGAGTATCTCAGAGGAGATGGATTCTACATTCCACTGTTAGCTGCTTCAGAAAAGTCTCAAACATGTTTTCAGCAGTCCTCAAGACATAATTTAGCTTTCAGCAAGTGTTAGTTGCTGACTCATAGCTTATGAGTGTGCATGCATTAGAAGATTTGAAATAATCTAAAGAACTGTAGTGGGTCTCTGAATAGCATGGTCTCCTACAGTAGCTTCAAATTACATTTCTTCATTGAAACAACAAAAAACTTTGAATTTGAGTAATCGAAAAAATTGGTATTAGAAATCCAGAATTAACATTTTTGGGTTTTAGTTGTATTTCACAGGCTATTTATGGTTCAGAGAAAGGCTTGCTGAAAATAAACCTAACTTAAATCTCAACTCCATTCAGCACCTGAGATATTGTAGCCAGCTTCTCTAAAACCATCTAAAAAACCAAATTAACTCTATCCCAGACCAAACCAGTACATTGTGCTAAGATGGCTTCAAAAAAGGTACTTTACTCCAATTCTGCAGAGGACATTTTTGGGTTTGTTTTTCCTTCAATGAGTTTTCCCATAGTTATTACACTGATCTATTTAGTTTAGAGACTTTTATCTTGATCCCAGACTGGGGCACCATAGAGTAACACTAAAGTCTGAGAAGACAGGAAGTGTTTATAGAATTAATTCAACAACTTTCAACAGGCCTTAAAAAAAACCAGGCAGACTAATACAAATACATGACAGAATGAACTAATGCAACAGGACAAACATCTTAAAACATCCCTTACCTTCACCCCAAGACAACTACTCTCTTGTTAGCCATTAAAATGATCATTATGAATCTGCCAAAGTTCAGCTGTGAACAGGAACACAGGCAGAATAATGAAAATCCAGTGGTTCAAAAAGATCCATCTCTCTCTTTCAGGCTCAAAAGCAAACCTTTGAGAATTTTATCACTGGAGTAAAACAAAACAAAAAGATTTCTATCCTTCTAGTACCAACACTTCAGAACTGCAACAATACAAAAACTATTCTGCAGTGACCTGACTACTCCATTTAGACTGACAACATCAGAACAACTATGCTGAGTACAAAAAGTCATCAGCTACTAGTGATTAATAAAAAAGGTGCATACTCTAGGAAAAAAGGTGACACACTGAACTGATGACATTGCTGGTTTCAACTTGTTTTCATGCCAATACTGTATGAACTGTAAAGCTTTATTGTATTTTAAATTGCAACCTATTTTATAAATCTGGTTCCCTTTTATAGGAGCCAATATTTATACCTATTATCATTAGAAAGAATCTAATATCTTGAAAGAAACATATCTCTCGAAAGACATATAGCTCCCTCAATACTAAAAAAACCCCAAACCCATCATGCTTTGACAAAATGTCCTAGACAATTATATTCCAGAGTTCCAAAAAGTTAGTGCAATTTCAGAACTCCTCACAATTGAAGTTCAGGGAGACACAAGCCAGCTCACTCCAGTCATACGTTCTCCAGCTATCAACAGGTCAGTTCTACATATTACACTGCTCTGCTGCTTCCTTGGAAAGGTGATCTTCTTAGGGAAATGTCTTCCAGATCCTGAACAAAACAGAGCAGAGGCAGAGACCAACTGTTTCTGCACAAAAGCTCACTGTATCAGTATGCAGCTGCTCTTCTTTCAAGACCTTCATCTTCCATATTAACCCTTTCTTATCTTCAGTACTTAGAAGAGTGTATGTGCAGAAACAGAGAAGTTCAGTTGTCTACAATACACCAAAGTGCACCCACCTTAATCTAAAATATTGCCATTACATGAGTCTACTGCAATTTTCTTAACATATGAGACACTGGACAGAGGAAAAAAGCGCCTGATTCAAGAATCCAGGCAGAGTCATTCAACTCAATACCAATCAAAACAGACAGACTTGTAAAATTTACCCAGTAGTTTACCTTCCATTGAAGCAATAGCCTTCATTAATAACTGTAAAAACACAGCTATTTCCACCATCCCTTATTAAACACAAGGAAGTGAATCTGTTATCAAGGTAGCAAAACAAAACCACAAATAAATCCCACTCCAAAAAAAATCAAAGAGAAGTCTCATTTTGTTTGTAAGTACATATCAGTTGTTCCTCCCCAGTGAGGACCTAGTCATATAAATTCTTGATTTTTCACCCTCTGGCTGCATTATTGCAAGCTACTCTAGTAGATGGTGAATATGAAAGCGATGCTAAGTTCAGCTGTAATAATGTAAAGAAACACAAGTTCCATCCAAGCAACAGAGCAGAACTGGAAATTATCTGAAAGGAACTACCTTGTGCTTCACAATGTTGGGAAAAAGCACCATGATTAAATGTGCCATTACGCTTCAGGTTGCCAGACTGTGTTAGTAGACAGCTGTAAGTGTAATTCTTGGATCAACATGCAGCAAGTCACTCTGAAATACTCTGCATTGATTTGGAACTCACCCACAATATCCACCACATCCGGACGGATAAGCGGCTCTCCACCCGTCAGTCGGATCTTCTCCACACCTTCTTTCACAAACAGTCTGGCCAGGGTGATTATCTCCTGGGCAGTTAGTAGCTCTGATTTAGGAGTCAGCTGAACACCTTCCTCAGGCATACAGTACTGACCTGAAACAAAGATTACAGAAACACATGGGGCAAAAAATAACCAGCAACAATTAACCTAATATTAATGGGCAAAATGCACCAAGGGCAGCTGCCTTTAATGGATGTCAAGTGACACCAATTTTGCAAAGTTTTACAAGCAATCTCCTACCAATTCCCTAGTTTCCTTCAGAAGACAACCCAAGGCTCATTTTATGTGCCTCAAAATTACAATGGATCCACTTTGAAGAAAAAGCTGATCTTATTTCTATCTAACCTGCATTCAGAGACACCAGATTCAACTGGCAAGCCTTATACATTGCCACAGACTTTGCAGACGTTGTTGTGGGGATGCCTTGGTATGAGCTCTCCTGCTTTTGGAGACTTTGGGCACACAAATATCATTACCCAAACCACACCAAGTCTGATTAAAGACCTCTCACTTCCACCTGTTTCTGGTAGATCCCTAGGCTTGCTCCTGGTTCCCCATCCCACCAGCAGCTTAGCCTCAGACAGTCTCTGTCTGTCCTTTACCATTACTTTGTGAAGACAAGGAACAGCATGAGGCCAACACAGCAATAATACCCTAACTCAGGCCTTGGCCTTTGCATAGTATGTGCAGAGGAGCTTTGTGCAAGGAACCAGCACACTTACATCTGAGGTTGCATTTCTCAGTCAAAGAAATTCGCAAGTAATTGTGCTGACGCCCAAAGCTGTCTGTCAAAACAGCAGAGAAGGGAGCAGTGCGTTCCAGTACAAAGTGTCCTCTTCCTGAGCTTTGTAATTCCTGTAACAAAAACAAGCAAGTGTTAAATATTTCAATAGTCACCCTGTCAACCTGCTGTATAAATACTAACTTTGAACTCAACTGGTAACTATTTTTCAATTTTTCCCCACATGGATAGCTGCCCAAGAAAAACCCTTGACTTGTCAAAACTGGCCATTTATTAAGTTTCACAACCCACTTAATTCCATGGAATTGTTCATTTTAAGATACAGCCTCTTTGCCACAGGTGCTTCAGGCTTTTTGTGCAGAATAGAAGGTGTTTTTGCTCAACTGCCTGTCTCTTCACTTCCCAGAATCAATGAAGCAGGATCACCTACTCTCACTACAGCCCTTGGGTAAATGAAATTATACAGAAGGGGTCCTTCTTACCCTTCAGCACAAGAGAACCAAAAGTTGATGAAACACTTCATCTCTGCTTGTGTTCCTACCATATTCCATGTGCAAGACATAACATCTTGTTAATAGCAAAACCGAATCAGTGCTACGTACAATTATATTTCATTATGTCTGTTTCCAAAAGCTTTCCAACACGATCTTCCTGCCTAAACTCATACTATAGAACACTTCCAAAAGGCCTGTCTCAGTTAAAGGATGACAAATAACACAGGGTATGGTGGAACTGGAAGAGAAACATGATTCTGAAACATCTGTTCAAACTGCATAAAAAGGATCAGAATTTTAAAAATGTCTTTATTAACTGTCATGAAGTGATTTCTACTTAAAATTTTGGGATTTTTTAAAAGCACAAGATAATACATTCTACAGCAACACAATTTTTAGAACATATGAGTATTTGTCCTCTAGAATGAGGGAATAGGAAGGATGTGGACCTGCCGGAGTGAGAGCAGATGAGGCCGCACAGATGCTGAGAGGGCTGGAGCACCTCTCCTAAGCAAAAAGGCTGAGAGAGCTGGGTTTGCTCTGCGTGGGGGAGAGCTGACTTCGGGGAGACATTATAGCACCTTCCAGTATCTAAAGGGGGCTACAGGAGACCTGGAGAGTGACCTTTTAAAAGGGCATAGAGTGATAGGTCAAAGGGGAATGGTTTTAAACCAAAAAAGTGTATATTTAGTTATTAGGAAGACATTCTTACTGTGAGGGTGGTGAGGCACCGGAACAGGTTTCCCAGAGAAGTTGTGGATGCCCCATCCCTGGAAGTGTTGGATGGGCTTTGAGCAAGCTGGTCTAGTGGAAGGTGTCCCTGCACACTGCAGGTGGTTGGAACTACATGATCTTTAGTGTCCCTTCCAACCCAAACCATTCTAGGCTCCTCTGATCACATTAGGTATCAAAATAAATATCCCAAATAGTAGCTGCAAACAAGTACAGTTCAAGTACAGTACAAGTAACTTAAAAATATCAGTACCATCAATGCCAGAAGACTATTGATTGTAGCAGGGAGTCCCACTGCCTTTAGCCTCGACTTCCAAATTACCATGTTATATCTCTATTTTTCTACATCTATAAAGCACAGGTGAAACCACTCTGCTACTTTTGGAAAATACTGTGATACCTCAAGTGACACTTAGAGTAACTGAATGAACTCTTTTATCACAGTACTGCAGAAAAGCAAAAGTTTATCAACATACTTCTATCAGCTGGTGGATACTTGGTTCAGGCACTACATACAAACATCCAGAAACAACATAATTCAAGCCCTGCTAAGTCTCTTCATCTACAATATCAGAGTTACATTAACATTTTATAGGAGGTCAATTTAATAACTCATGAATGAAGCCAACTGCCTAGCACCACAAAACAAAACAGAGAATAAAATAATTAAAGGAACCACCTTCAGTGGGTCCTTTTTAGTTAACTACATGCAGACATTTAAGAGTCAGCAAAAAAAACTGGAAGAAAGCTAAAGGATTCCTGGACATACAGTGGATTATATCTCTAGTGAAAAGACATGTACAAAACCATTTCTGATTATATGGTGTTCACAAAGTTAAAGTGTGTGTGTGTGTGTGTGTGTGTGTGTGTGAATCAGCTGCAGAATTGTGCCTCATGTTGAAATCATGCTGACTAGTCTTGATAGACTGCAGCAGGCAAAGGATTAAATCAAGTCTGGACATAAATTTAAGATCTAGAATGAGGAACCAGACAAAATGACACATCAGTGGGTAGTTAAACTGCTAACCTAAGCAAAAGCCATTACTTAAATCCAGTGAAAAACAGACCTGTGAAATCTCCAGCAATACTAAAATCAGCATGTATTGGACGATGCCAAGAGACAGGGCACAAACACACAGAGCCACAGCCACCACCTCCCTGGCTATGGTCATCACTGGTAACCATGGGATTTAATCCCGCACAGGATTTCCATACAGCCCTTGCAAGAAATCTAGAAATGGTCAGCTAAAATGTTGAACCACCCAAGTATGCTTCCTCAAAACATTTTATTCTGAAAACATTTGTAAGAAAGAATTGTGGGTGGAAGCCATAGAGGACCATCAGTGATCAAATCAGCCAGACAGCAAAGGTTATCTGGGAAGAGACCCAACTTCAGCCATCAGCAGCTGAACCAATTTTGTTTCCAGCTGTGCTAACACTACACTGCTGCTAAACTTACAAGCAGGAGCAGTCATTCTTGGCAGCACAATCTTTTCACTAACCTTTAAACAATCCACTACACGTGATCCAAACAGTTTTGTGGCAAGATAGGAGGATCTCTAAGAACATCCATGCACTGAGAAGCTACAGAAGATAAAGGAGATACAAAGTGGCTGCTTCAAAGCCCAGAAAGCATCTGTTTACCCCAATAAAACTGCAATACTAGTTCCCGCAGAATTTGTTTTCTGCCAGAGGAAAGCAACCTCTTTCAGTTTCAGAAGCAGGGGCCACAACGGCAGAGGGTAAGAGGTGCAAAGGCAGCACTCCTGAGAGCAGGCCTTCCCTCCCTGCAGCCCTAAAAGTGTCATTGACAACCCTTCTGCAGCCACAGCTGCCGCTCACACTTACACGTTTATTCATCTCCCCCTTCCCCAGCATGCAGAACAAGTCATCTGGTTTTTAAACACCCTGGGGAAATGCTCCAGCCTGGGCATCTGTGGGTTGCTGTTGAGCTCTGCACAGTTTTCGTTTTCAAAAAGCATTCTAAGTTGGGAATCCCTTGCTTTGATGGAAATGCTGGCTCTGTTGCGCTCATCGTGAGGGCTTCTCTGAACACAAGCTGGGTTAAGTCAGAGAGCCCAGGTAAATATCCAGACTTCATTTCTGCTTCTTCCCGAGTTAGAAAACTCACTCCTGAACAGACTAAATCTAACGATATTTTAAAACTGCCAAACTCAGAAAAAACACAACACAAAATATTTTTTTTCTTTAAAACTACACTGCTTTCTGGCCTGGCTGGGTATCTGATGTTCTCCTTCCTATTACTTTGGAAAGGTATTCACATTTGACAGGGGAAGCGCTCCCATATTTATTAAAATGATCTGAGCCTTTCTTGTAGGAGCCCTCCTCTCCTGTTTCTTTCTCAGTAACTCTTTTTTTCATCTTTTTCAGGATTAAGCTTCCTTACCCACTCCACTTAAAAGACACAACAGTACAAACCTCCCACCTCTTGGTTTTAGAGTGTGCACTACAGGGAGAGAAAGAAGTGAAAAGTTGTCCTCCCTGACAGAAAGGACAAGCAAAATGAGGGAGACTTTAATGCTTTTATGTAATGGAAGACAAAACTGCTTACTTTCAAAGACAATAATATGCTTAAAATAATTTCCTGTTTTCAGGAAGGAGCCACCACTGCAGTGGGACACAAGAGACCAGTTCTGTTCCTGGTCTGTCATCCACCTGTCTGGCTGCTACAGGCAAGGTAGCTAAAGTAAGAGGAATAACACTGCCCTTCATTAATTACTCTAAAATAAACTGTCAAGAAGCAGCATTAGAAGAACAGGCACTCAGCAAGCAGTTGGTGTCAATGAACTTTCAAGTTTCTATTGGAAACAACTAACTCTTGCTGCAAAGTAGTTGGTTTTAGAATGGGGAAAAGAAAAATGCTTTCCACAGCTACTAGACCTTCTTTCCATCATCTTGTGTAAGAGATGGAAGGGAAGAATGACTGGAGAAGGAATTTTTAAGCTGTTCAGTTTCTGACCAGTTAGATTTCTGCCCAGAGTAATTAGGAAATACCCATAAGCCAGTAGCATCAGATGGCACTCCATCAGGAGTGGATTTTATAATACCAAAACTGCCACTGCACCCAGCACTGACTCATATTTTTATCAATACCACAGGAAAGGCCAATTATCAGAGATGGAAACTCAGCTGCCTTCCTGGTAACTCAAGGCAAGGATGAAGCATTCTCTTAGGTTGTCATGTAAGTAGGATTTTCTGACAGGGAAGCATAGGTTGAGGTTGAACCTCGTCACTTTCCACCTGTGTGGGAGCTATTGGAGCAGGAAGAAAGCAAATGTTGCCTGCTACAGTTCCTAGGCTACAGGGAAAAGATTATTCAGTTCCCTGAAGTAGGAAAAGGTGGAGGGTTGTTGGTATTTTAACATATCAATGCCCAACCACACAACTTTTTCACTCAAAAGGGATTGTTATAATCCACAAGTCCTGGCTCCCCTCTCTCTGTAGTCGACAGGAGACACTTCTGCACATTGGAGGAGTAGGCCCTGTCACACAGTGTGCTTTATCTGATCCACGAAAAAAACAGGTTCATTCTCTGGGCTGTCAATCACATGTTCTATACTAGTACTGAAAGAACGAGACTTTAGATAACTGCACCTAGCAGCTATATTTTGACAAGCTGTCAGCCCTTCAGACCTGACAATTCACCTGTGATTTCCAGGAGAACTCTTCTAACAATGCAGCAAAATTGGAAGCTGTCACCAGAGGTATCAATAATCACCAGGAACACCACAAACTGACAGATTCTAGAGGCTCAGTTAAACACAAGGGGGCAGAGAACAGAACTCTTATCCACTAATCAAGCTGAAGATCAAGTACTGTCCTTGCTTCTTTTCTTCTCTTCCACCTTCACCTCATCCGCAGTGATATTTCTGTACTGTGGAACAGTAATGCTTGCAAAGACTTCTGCACAGGCCCCGAGGGACTACCACAGCCTGTGTACCCATGACACTGTTAGTGCTGCTCCTGCAATCCTGCTAGGTTTGTGCACCAGCACTGCTGTCTCAGTGTAGCACCTAACACTGCTGCAGTGTCACTGACACAACTCAGCAAAAGCTCTTCTCTTTCATGCCTCACCCTTAGCACCTTAGCCTGTAGGGAAGCAGTGACATCATGTCCTTGGTTCAACCTGGAGATCAGACAACCGCAGAGACTCAAATGGGTCTAAGTAGGCCAAGTGCCAGAATGAGGTCTGAGCTGAGAAGTCCAAGATAAATGTTTTTGTGAGGGCTCAGCAGCTGCTGCCCAGCAGCTGACCCCAAATGGCATGGTACACTTGTGGGTACTGGCACAGAGAGCACTGCCCAGGGACTGCCACTGGCCACCCACAAGACAGAGCGGCAACACACAGAGAGTTTCAGACATGACTGGCCAAGAATTAGGGCCATATGAGGTCTTTCTGGGCAAGCTGGGCTTTCCACTTTATTCCAGTGGTGAAGGCTTCATTGTGGCCACAGAAATTTTCAGGTGTTTGTGTTTGAATTACAGGATCTATGTGAGCAGATGGAGTAAGCTGA
The DNA here is from genome assembly GCA_013398175.1 of Climacteris rufus. NCBI lineage: Eukaryota > Metazoa > Chordata > Aves > Passeriformes > Climacteridae > Climacteris > Climacteris rufus. Next base: position 412,390 of record VZRZ01008477.1, on the reverse strand, counting down.
TCAAGACCTTTACAGGACATCATCTCTCTAGAGCAGCATTAAAAAAAATGCTAATTTCTAGCTATGTAGGAAAAATAAGGTCATCCTACATGATCATTTTAATTCAAGAATACAATTTATCATGGGGACAAGATGGCAGGATGGCATCAGACTTTGTTAACTGTGAATTAGTAAAAAAAAAAATAAAAAAAGCTTGCACACAACCAAACAACTGTGAAAATGCTGTTTTCAGAGTACCTGTTGCTAGTCTTAGAAAAAGGAATTCCACCCTGTGCACACCTCCAAGACTGACAACTTATCTAAAAAAGTAAGATATAAATAAGTAAATTCTTTACCACACAATCCTGGTACAGCAGCTGTACCAACCCCACTGTTGAGCAAACTAACCTAAAGACTTACAATGGATGGCCTTGGACACAGCCTTTTGTGTTTCTGCTGAAATTCCTGTGTTACAGTTCTTCCTTCCATTGCTGGAACGACCATTTTAAAAGGGATTGAAATATAATCTAGTGCTCTCTTCTCCCCTTTGCACACACACACACACCACCACCAAAACCTCATGAAACTAAACAGAACCCATGAATACTTTCAGCTCCAGCACAGAAGACAGTCAAGGAGCATTCACAACTGCTTTGAACTGTCCCCTATGGCTGTAATGCTAATCTCTCCTCTCTAGAGATGAATCCCAGGAGAGACTGAGAAAAGAAGAGAGCAATTCGTATATTATCCCTGTACAGTTGCTAAATTTGTAGTGTCTTTGTTTTTAGCTTGCTTCTCAAGCTCTGCAGGATATCAGCCAGTGCCCTGGCACACTTCTCATATTTATTATTCCACAAATGCATATCACCTATCCCAGTCTTCCAGCTATTGTGGCTTTTTTCCCCTATGGGAGTAGGGCTTTCAGACAGATGCTGTAATCAAGCTCTCTCGAAAGTATTCCTGAATGTTTGCTAGAGCTACCCAATGTACAGAAGGTAGTGAAAAGCAAATTTAATCAGAATTTATAAAAATGTTCATGGCTTAGGAAAACAAACAAACAAAAATACAATAACCATTCCGAAAGTTTTCCGAGTCAAGTAAGCATTCAATAAAGCAACGCACGAATCCATTCCCTTTCCTCTTAAGTAAGTAGCAATGAATGCATTCTGCCGACACAGAGTCTGTCGCTAGCAGCTTTAGCTTATTTTCTGCTTGTTAAAGCCAGCCGTGCAATTCCAAGTAGCTCAATAATTCATATCCCAGCTGGGATTGCTCTGTGTGCCATGCCCTATTTCTGCTACACAGTTACAGAACCTTTGCCTTTCCGCGCAGCTTTTTCTCCTGCATTTGGACACCAAGAGGCCGAATCCAGCTGGGGGACCGAAAGTTAAACCGGGCAAAGCTGTATCAGGGCAACACCTGTGCTGACTTCACGCCAGCACCAGAACAAACAGGTTCAGTGCAAAGCTCGCATGACCATCGGAGCACGACCACTGAAAGCTGCCAAACCACTCAGGTTTTGACCCAGGCTGATCAAACAGCGTTGTGTAATCTACTCCTTTGGCTGGGCAGCAGCTCAGTCCATGAGACCGGGTGTCCCATGTACTTTCAAAGTAACGGTGACATTTCAACAAAGAAAGGACATAGAATTATGTATTACTGCATGTTTTGTTGACGCTTCCCCTCTAAATACAACCAAGTCATGTTCACCGCACAAACCACCGGTCGGTCCGGGACAGGTTGCAAAATTCTATTGACAGGCTGCATTTCTGTGGAACGCGAGGATAACCCACGCCCGCGGTGCCCGAGCCCCCT